>NW_020769341.1:7760461-7905856 GCF_900518735.1 Pseudonaja textilis
AGATAGATAGATAGATAGATAGATAGATAGATAGATAGATAGATAGAAATAGATAGATAGATGCTAGATAGATAGAAATAGATGCTAGATAGAAATAAATAGATGCTACAGAGAGAGAGATAGAAATAGAGAGAGATAGAAATAGAGATAGAAATAAATAGATGCTAGACAGACAGACAAACAGACAGATAAACATGGGAAAAGTCAGTCTCAGTGGATAATGCAAACTAGTTGTCTTAATAAGATCAGTATTCTCTGTATCTGAGTTTATTGTGGGCTGCCAGGAAGAGAGAGCATTGGGTTATGTGTTGTGGTGACAGTGGTGGTGGTTGGTCACACAATCAGAAGTTCAGACTGAATTTGGCATTTTTGTCCACCTGTTGAGTTTTTCCTAAGGACCTAGGATAGGCAGATGCTGTTTAATGGTGTTAAACATATAGTTTGGAAGATGTAAGCTATTCCAAGATAAGCTGCCTTTCACAATTGACTGGTGATGATTTTGTCAATACCCATGGTGTTGCTCCAGTTGTTTTGGGATTGCACCCAAGGCCCCTATTAATATTGGTAATACCTTTGCTTTCTTTTGATACAGTCATTCTATTTTTCTGTGCAGGTCATTTGTGTTTTGTGATTTTCTCCAGTCCTTCCACTTCTGTTATTCTAGCATTTTATATCCTGCCTTTATTTGCACAGCTCCAGGCAGTGTATATTTTCCCCAAAACATCAAACCTATGTCATATTCAGTAATAATTACAAAAGCAGGAAATGTTGTAGAGAAGCATTTTGGGGACTGTATACAGTCTCTAGTTGTATGAAAGGAAGGATTGTCTAGTCATATGATTTGACACATTTTATTTTTTAAAGAAAAGAAACGAAATAAAATAATTGCAGAAAAATATCTAAATAAAAATATTTATAATGTATATTTAGTCCTGAAATACCAGCCTTGTATGTGTAGAGAATTTTTTTTTCCATAGTGTTGGAAGAAATGTCTTTCTGGGTTCAGTTCCAAGTGGGGAAGAAAGACACTGGAAACATGGTGGCTGCTTGGACAGATGGTTTAATGGTGGGCAGGACCACATGGCTTGGAGCTCCTGACTAAAAAGGGAAGAGATGATGAGAGTCCCTGGGTTTTATGCCCTCTGTTGTATTCTGATTGATTGTCAGACTTCCATGGGGCCATGCAGGGGCAACTCTGTAGACTGTCCTGAGACCCAGGCAGTGATGGGATTCAAATAATTTAACAACCGGTTCTCTGCCCCAATGATTTCTTCCAACAACCAGTTCACCAAACTTCTCAGCAAGTTAACAACCGGTTCTCCTGACGTGGTATGAACTGGCTGAATCTCACTGGTCCCAGGCTTGGTTGAGCCTTGCTGGATGATGGTGTAATGGAAGGACTTTGGGCAATTCCTATTACGGCTCTGCTTGAAGGAGGTAGATCTTTGTTATGTAGAATAGACTGGCCCAGACCTTAATGGCCCATTAATAAAGGTGGGGGGAGGGGCTGAATTTCTGTCTCTCTGAGTTTCTACTTATCTTTTAGGGAAAATATTCTGCCTTTTTAATATATCCTAAAATATTTCATTTTCCTAGGAGAGGGATGGGCGCTAACTTCCTATAATAGGAGTGAGATTCTCAGCTAGATACCTCACAATTTTTATTTACAGTGTGTATGAAATGAGCCATCAACTCGGAACCGTGTTACGCCAACAGAATCTTGAAATGGCTTTGTGAGTTGATGCTTAATAGTGTAAAAAGGAGCAGAAAAAGAGGCCTTGTCACTTTTATGATACTCAGGAGCATCTGAAAGTTGTTGGTTTTTTTTTTAGTGTGGCCATAATCACATAGTTGAAGTCCTGCCCCCTTTTAATGTATCTTGCAAGTAAAAAAACGGGGCGGGGCTTCAAAGTGTATTTTGACATTTTTGACCCATGCTGTGGTTTCCCCTGAAAGACTCTCTTTAAATTAAAGACTAGAATGTTATTATCTTTTTTTCTGCCAGGAGATTGATTTTTTTTAAATATTCCTACCTTGCCAGCTTCCAGGGAATTCCTTTTGATTTCCACCAAAGGAAATTTAACTGAATGCTCATATCCGAACACAGTGCTAAGCTGGGAATCCCACTTTAATAAGTTACAGGTTCTACATTCATTTATGATGTTAAGTCAGAGTTTATTGGCTGCCCAAATCCAGAGTCTGCGAGTTGGGCGACCAATATATTTAAATTAATAATAATGATTTCTTATAATAATGGTTTGCTGAACAACAGCATGTTTACAAATGACTTTAAGCCATAGACTTTTGTTTACAAAATCACAGTGACTTAACTTTCAAATAACTAGTTAGGCATCATACATGGAATTAAATTTGTTCCTTTGCTTTATTTAGTTGCTATTCACCATTTTATACCACTAAAAGCATAGCCCACATTTCAATTGGGAGCTTTGAATCTCCAACTTGAAGATACATCTATTTTTGTAAGTTAATAACTGGGAATGGAACTGTATGCAGGTTAGAACAAGAAAAATGTATATTTCCTGTGATTGGCTTGGTATCCTTAAATCATGTACAAACCTGTGACTGTTTTGTATTAAAATAGCAATTTATGACAAAGGAAAGGATCATCAGATTGAGCTATCTTGAAACATTTCCTAGAAATCGTTGTGCTTTGATTCCCCATTTTGTTCTGATGAGGTTTAGCAATAGGTTAAATTTGCCCACTCCCCCTTAGTTTCCCCCCCCCCCCCCCCCGCAAGAATGTTATTTCCACATTCAGGCTTCAATTGTAGCTAAATCTTACTGAAAGATTTCCAATGGATGGTGAATTTAGCCCACTTCTAAGTATATGAGAAAGGTTTTGTGATGCCAGTTTATCTGAATCTGGTTCCTTTCGAAAGGTAGATAAGAAGGTAAAATGTTTTAAGTTTTGGAGATTTTACAGAAATGTCTTTATAGATTTTTTTTTTGCAACCATGTGGATATCTTCCAGGATATTTTTTCTCAACTTCCTGATGTAGACTATAGCTCTAGATTTCCTGTAATCTGTCACCCAAGTTGCTAACAATGTTTTTAATCTCGCTTCATGCTGAGAATATTTGTAGCTCAGGGTTGAATTGTGGTGTCCTTGATGCTCTCTGAGCTTGGTTATTTTCTTGTAAACATTCCATATGCTAAACTAGGCAACACCATCAATGCTAGTAGAGAGTGAGGTTTGCTCTTATTTTAGATTTTAGTCACTGGTAGCTTGCCCTGTCAGTGTTAGGAGAGTGTCATCTTCTAGACCAACAATCAAGAAGCAAACAATATTGCAATCAACCAACTGCCAAACAAGTTAATCATAAACAACAGCTCAATCAAGGAACTATCAAGATCACTCCCACCATCACTGACAGAGCAAGCCACTAGAATATAAAGTGAAAGCAAACTCCATTCCCTACTAGCACTGATGATGTTACCCAGTTTGGTAATGAAAGGTCTACAAGAAAACAACCAAGCTCAGAGAGCACTAAGGATCCCACATATCTATCCCAATTATATTCTCCTTCATCCATTACAATTGGCTATGCTGGCTGAGACTGATGGCAGGCATAGTATTTCCATACCTGTAGGGTCATACTTTTACCATCCCATGACAAAACCCTCGGTTTAGGTTTTTTTAAAAAAATAATTTATTTACAGAATTTGTCAAAATCAAATAACTTCAAAGATAAATAATTGTAGGAGTTGAAAGGTCGAAACTATGATGAACTCTTAGGAGCTGAATAGCTGTTGTAAGGGATGTGCCTTAAAGAGTTGCTGGTTACTCAGTTGAGTAATTAAATGGTTGCTGTGTAAGTAGAGGTTGTGTGAAATTTATAAAGCAGGCAGATTCCAAGGAATGAATGGACTGAACCAGGAAGGTAATTGTTAAAGAAGTCCAGGTCATTATTTTAAGGAACATTAAAACTGAGCATAGTTAGATTATTAAATATACATATTAAACGACTTTGAGACATACATATACAAATGTACAGATAACCAGAGAAGTGCAGGCAATCCTTGACTTACGACCGCAATTGAGCCCAAAATTCCCATTGCTAAGTGAGACATTGGTTCAGTAAATTTTGTCTCATTTTACAAGCTTTGACAGTTGTTAAATGAATCACTGCGTTGTTACATTAGTGACAGGGTTGGTAAATAAACCTGGCTTTCCCCTTTCACTTTGCTTGTCAGAAGGCCGCAAAAGGGGATCATATGACCCTGGGACACAGCAGCAGTCATAAATATGAGTCAGTTGCCAAGCATCTCAATTTTGATCACGGGACCATGGGGATATTGTAAAAAAGTGTGAAAAATGCTTATAGATCACTTTTTCAGTGCCATTGTAACTTCGAGTGATCACTAAATGAACTTATAAGTTGAGGACTACCTATATTTCTTTTTAGAGTGAACAATTGGAAAAAATGTAGTAGATATGGTAAGAGGTGGTAAGCAAAAGAAAATGGAGCCAACGATATGAAAGAAGGACATCTAAATAACTGTATAATACCACTATTGGGTAGAGGTCTTAATTATAGTAATATAATAACAGTATTATACCAATACGGTTGCCTATACTTCTTCATCCTGGTATCGATTATATCCACATATTGAGTCATACACTGCCTTTTTTTGCCCTTGGGTTTTTTAAAAAAAATAAACTTACTATCAATATTAAGAAAGAATGGCAAGAGAAATGAATTGGGGAACAGGGCTCAAAAGAAGTGGAAGTTCCTAAAAGCACAATATGGAAACAAGTCCAGTGAGGAGGAAAAAATAATGGATGACAGCAGAAAAAAAACCAGTACAACTTCTAAAGACCTCAATGAAGATGTGAAAACGATTCACTTACCAAATGTGGCAAGAAAAGTCATAAAATGGGGTAAAATTCACCTAACCGCTGTCTCGCTTAGCAACAGAAGTCTGGGGCTCCATCGTGGTTGTAAGCCGAGGACTACCTGTATAAGAGAATCGGATTCTTGAAGACAAAATGTCTGCCTCCATTGACAGCCATTAGTGTCCAAGCGGCTAAATAGGAGAGACCTGTAAATCTGGGGACAGAACCAGGGGTGGGCTGCTGGGGGTTCGCAGGGGTTCGGGAGATTCTGGGCAGTTCAGAGAACCCCCAAATCCCACTCCTGGCTGGCCCCGCCTACCCCACCTCTCCCTTCCCCTCCCCTCCCAGGAGACACCACATGGCCCATTTGGGATGCAGGTTAGTGCAGGTGTGCACAGAGGCTCGAGAAGGGCAAAGGAAGTTCAGGAAGGCCGGAACTGGCCCATTTCTGGCTTCCAGAGAGCTTCTGGAGCTTGGGGAGGCCATTTTCCGGAGGAAAGCCTCCGGAGCCCAGGGAAGGTGAAACACCCCTCCCCCCCCCCGGTCATGGTGCAGGAGGCTGGCTAGGCCACGACCACCATGGCCACACCCACTCAGCAAGCAGGCAGAGAACCCTTTGCTAAAATTTTTGAAGCCCACCCCTGGACAGAACCCATAAATCTGCTTCGGGAACCACTTAATTTTTTTCTAACAATAGATGAGAAAATGATGAGTTCCCGAAGACAAAAAAAAATAAATAAAAAATAAATCAGCAGCTGTTCAAAACAGATCGTTTTCAACTGGAAACGTTCTAGGTGAAAAGCTCAGTTGGCCTCATTTCCTTGACATATAGTTCTTAAAGAGAAGAGGTTTTGGTGGAGGGGGAAAATGCAACTAGATAATGATTCATACACTGCAGTCAATTTTGTACACCGGAAAGAAAGCGAAGGGGAGAACAAAAGAGAAAGTGAATGGAGGGAAATAATTATAGGTTGGGGAAGGAAAAAAGAAGGGAGGAAAATGTGGCATTTCAACGAATTAATTACTTTAATTAACCTACATTTATTTAACCCCTTTAAAAAGATGAGCTATTTAGTCTTATTTCAAATAGTTCCAAGACCAGGCATAGCAGCCTAAAAAAAAGGACCCTTATTTTGGAGAAAGAAAAATCTGGAAAAACCTGGATCTTTGCTGTTATATATGTTGACAGTAGCCAGGATGCTTTATGCACAAAAATGGAAAGATACATTTATTCTCACAATGGATGAAAGCCTGGAAAAACTGATAGAAATAGCAGAGATGGCTAAATTAACTGCTCTGATCAAAGAAGAAGGAAAAAAACACACCCATCTTTGGGTTCTACTTGGAAAGCGTTTCTGGATTTGAGTGGGGGGGAAAAGATGAAACTTTTCATTTTTGACTTTGGTTTTGCTGATTAGATACTTTTGTTGTTGCAGAAATGGCTAGTACATACTAAGAATGCAAAATTAAAAAGTTTAGGCTGTAATATTATTATTTTATTCTATTGCGCTAAAAAGAGTTGGAAGTCAATGGGTTTTTCCCCCTCTTTTCTCTATACTTCTCTCTCTCTCTCCCCTTTTTCCTCCCTCATGTTCTCACTATTTTTATTCGTATTTTATATTATGATAAGCTTAATAACATTATTTTGAAAAGAAAGAACGGACCCTGGTTTCAAACACACATCAGGCAGCCTCTTCCAAGTTGATTTACATATGTCTAAAATTATTATTTATTTATACATCATATTTTTAAAAAAACATCTATCTGTTGTGGCCCGGTAGCAGCCAGCAGAGCTGGCAGCAGACTCAGACAGTGAGGAGGTTGGGGAAGGCTCTGTGTCAGAAGCAGAGATGGGGCCAGGGCCGTCGGACAGTTATCAGCTGCCTTAGGAGTGGGGCAGAAGAACAGCTGGAGCCTGTTCCCAATGTGCGCATGCACAGAGCTGTTGGGAGAAGGGAACAATTAAGGAACAGAAGTCAACTGAGGAGTAAAGGCACAAGGGAACGCTGAATGGCCTCTCCCATAGGGAATAAATATGAGTGAAAGGGGAGTGGTGTTTGCAGGAGACAATTAGTTCATGTAATTAGTGCAAAGATTTGCTTATCTGAGTTTGTGACTCACAGAGACTCCTTGCCTAGTATTTCCTTGTACAGCATTGCGCTTGGAAGCTATCATCCTGGCAAGTCTCCAAGCCTGATAATGTCTGTGGTTGCAATTCACCCTTGAAAGACTGTTTGCCGGGAATTTACACCAGCCAAATAAAAAGGAGTTTTGTCAGGACAAGGAGTCTGTTTCGTGATTTTGTGAAGCTTAGGTCAGAACACTATCTCCCTCATGCAGTAAATTAACCGGAAGCACCTAACCAACCATAGTTGTTCACGCAAAAGCTGAGCAGGATCACAACTGAGCATGGAATTGGACCAGAAGACCTCCAAGAACCCTTTCAATCCTGTTATTCTGTATTCTGCATTCTGATCCACACTTGAGAAAAGAGGTGGCCTTGAAATCCCAGAACTGTAAGATAGACTGGGAAATGGGTTGGGGGTCATTTGGGTGAGGGTTTCACTCCTCAGGTTTATTACTATCCATGGGAGTAGGAAAACAGCTGGCAGAACTGAGGGGCGGAGTTAAGCATGTTATCCGCTTAGAGTCTTTAAGTTGCCATAAACAGTCCAAGTTCAACCCCTCTTGAATTCCATTGGCCCTTACTTGGTGCCAATTTAGTGTTCAACTTTAGTTGACTAGATTCTCATGTATAGGCTTGGGGCAATCTATCTTTGAACTGCAACTTAATGTATGCTCCTCATCCTTTGCCCCTGACAATGGGCAATGTTTGAGGAGTTGAAAACAGAGGGATGAAAATGAGGTTCAAACTACTGAAAGCAAGGCCCAAGGAAGAGTGTGGGATAGTACAGAGGCCAAATAATTTATGTAATCTCTCTTACAGCATGATAATATTTTAATGGCATGGGACATTTTTTGCATGCTTCTGCAAAATGAAGGATAGTTTCTAAATATGCTCTTTTTGGAAATTCCCACAGTGTAAGGAAGGTTTTACTTATCAAAATGTTTTTGATGAAGATGCTCAGAGCTAGCAATCCTACCAAGATCTTGTTTTGGTTGTCCCGATATAAAAACATGATGTTGAGACGCTAGAAAGAGTGCAGAGAAGAGCAACCAAGACGATTAGGGGACTGGAGGATAAAACATATGATGAACAGTTGCAGGAACTGGGCCTAGCTAGTCTAGTGAAGGCGTGACATGATAGCAGTGTTCCAATATTTGAGGAGGGGAGTCAACCTATTCTCTAAAGCACCTAAAGGCAGAACAAGAAGCAATGGATAGAAACGAATCAAGGAGAGAAGCAACCTAGAATTAAGGAGAAGTTTCTTCACATTTAATCCATGGAATGACTTGCCTCCCGAAGTTGTGGGTGCTGAAGGACTGAAGGTTTTTAAAGAAAAGATTGGACAACCATTTGCCTGCAATGGTTTCCTGCCTGAGCAGGGGGTTATATTGGACTAAACACAGGAGCCTCCAAACTTGGCAACTTTAAGACTTGTGGACTTCAACTCCCAGAATTCCTCAGCCAGCTCCAAGATCCCTTCCAACTCTGTTATTCCTGCTTGAGCTGGTGGTTGGACTAGAAGACCTCCAAGGTCCCTTCCAAATCTGTTATTCTGTTATCTAGCATAGAGTATTTCTCACTGCTCTGAGTTAAAAGAAGTTCCCTAACCCAAAATGTCTCTACTCAGTCAGCAACTTGCCATCTGCCAGTCTCTCCCTGTTCTAAATCCTATGGGCATGAAGTCACATAGTTCTTCTCTAGCAGAGTATTTCAAGTGCAGCCACAAATACCTCTAGCTTTGTTGCTGCGTGTGAGATGCCTGCCAGGAATTGACAAACCGGTTTCCCCTCACCCTCTCCAACAAAAATGTATTAAAACCAAATCTCAGCAGGCAGCAAGAAATTACAGGAAAGTCGCTTAAAAGGAAAGAAAGATTGCCGTACTTTGGTTTCCAGACCATTTCAGCAGTAAGCTGAAATTGATGGAGTTTTGCAGGAATCCAGCTGCTTTTCTTTTTGTGTGCGCTAAATTAAAGATTTTTTTTTTTAAGATAAAAACAAACTAAGATAAAGTGAGAAAAAGAAAAGAAAAGGACATCAGGGACAAAGCTAAAAGTTCAACAAAAATTCACTGCAGGTTTTAGGAAAATGTAAGAAATTTTAACTATGGTTGCAGACTAAAATTCTGCATTAAAAAACCAGACAGCGAACATGTAACAAACTAAAACATTAAAAGAGGAAAAACCAAAACTTCTGACTTAGAACAATCTATCAGACCTTAATAACACCTAGAATCTACATACAACAATTGTGACTTCAATTCTCTTCAGTTGTGACTTAACTAGTTTCTCATTAACTGCCTGGAAATGCTGAAATATAAGAGTCATGGAATCTGCAATGAAGAGGTCCTTTGTTGTCATGTGCTGTGTAGAGATTTTGGGAACATTACCTTCTTTGCAGAGATTAATTATCTCTGGGCTCTTAATTTAGATGGAGTTTGTGTTCAGGGGATGAAAGCATCTTCTATAATCTGCCTTCCCAGGATCTAACATCATTAGTGGCTGAAGTAGATTACTTAATGAGAAAGATCCATCATTTACGATAAAGGGTTTCCTGGATAAGAATAAACTTTCAATGTTCTGTTGCTTGGAAGCTTTTTCCTCCTAGGCTTATTGGACCAGAGTGAGGAGTTTCTTTCTTTCTTTTCTTTCTTTCTTTTTAAAATTTTCCTCATCTGGATTGGGAAGCTGAAAGAGTACCAGCTGTTATAATGCACCGGTTATTGTACAGTCAGGGATATTCATCAAGAGAAAAAGGAGATAAATGTAGACGAATACATAAGCCAGGGAATTTAACACTTGGAGGAAGTGAAGTTGGTTGTTCTGATGCCATGACTGGTAAAGCAAAGCAAAAAAACAACAACAATAGAGCTTTTTCTTAGAGAGGCTTGCCCTTCATGCACCCAATTTGCACAAATACAGGAAATGAAAAAAAAAGCATAGATTTGGTATAATATTGCTTCATATTATTTGGGCTTAGACAATGTTGGCAGTCCTTCACCCAATGGGGCTCAGAGGCTGGCCTTTGATTAGGTGACTTTTTTGAGGTGGGTCGGTAGGTGGGGAGATTACCTCTATTGGTCACTTAAAGACAGGCACAAAAAACCAAGAATAACACGTGTTGTGAGGAGGAGAACTCTGATTCACCATTAAATGGCAGAAGAGAGTTAATATTTAGTATTCTGTGGCAATAGCATCATGTTTGCCCACAGGGAGGGAGGGAGGGAGAAAGGGGGAGAGAGAATGAGCCAGTTTGATTAAGACATCAGGCTAGAAACCAGGAGACCATGAGGTTCTGTGGGCATGGCTTGGTGGGCGTGGCTTGGTGGGCATGGCAGGGGAAGGATACTGTAAAATCCCCATTCCCTCCCCATTTCTGGGGGAAGGACACTGCAAAATCTCCATTTCTTCCTCATTCCTGGGGGAAGGTTACTGCAAAATACCCATTCCCTCCCCACCCCATTAACCTGCTTTCCAGCTCCGTTCTCCTGTGCAGGGCAACAAAAGAAGACAGAGCCGATCAGCTGGGACGTGTTGTGTGGTGCCCAAAATAAGTACTTGCTCCTTCCTGACTGTTCACTCATGTTCTACTGGTTGGGCTTGCATAGAATCTCCATTCTTAGCAAGCACTTGACCTAAGCTGACACAATTATCTGCCTTATTTAAGAAATCTCTTTATTTGATCAGGAATTAAGAGTGTAAGTGCCACTCTGTAAACTGAGAGATTGGAAGGAGGCAACAGTCTGGGTGAGCTCTGTCTCTTTTTATCAACAGTCGTGGCAAAGCCCAAGTTGAATCCTAGCTGAGCCCCATTTCTGCTTGCACAAATGCAGTTTTCTTTCTATTGACATCAAAGAGTTGTTACCAAGTCAAAAGGAGATTGTTGGACCACTGTTTTCCTGGACATGCAGATGGATGATTAGGAAATCATTGTCCAAGAACATTTAAAGTGCAAGAGCTAACATTTATAAAGACATTTGTAATAGAGGATGACGGCAAGGATTTTCCCCAGATATTGAAAGATTTGGAGAAGATGGGAAAGGGGCAAAGAAGCAGGAAAACAAGCAATGTGTTGGCCTTCTTGATGAAGACGTAGAAGGATAGATACTAGATATGTAAAATCTGTTGTTCTTCAAGGTCCTGCTACTTGCAGCAAGAATGATGCTCTCCGCAGATTTTTGCAAATAAAATAATTATTACCAGCAGGTAAGTCTGCAATGCACATAGCTGGATAAATCCAATCCTACTACTACTACTACTACTACTACTACGATGATGATGATGATGATGATGATGATGCAACTTGAGGAATACCTGTGTAAGTGCTAGTAGAATTCCAAATGTGGTTATTATTATTGAAAAAAAAATATAGATTTTTTTTTTAAAAAAAGTCCACGAAAGCATGCTATTAAGGAGGATTTTAGTTTGAGGCATCAGTTCATCCTAAGGAATAGATAACAAGCTTAGTTAGAAGTATTGCATGAGATTAGCTTTTATTTTGACAAGGTGTGTTGTTTAAGTTGTTGTCTCTGATGACTTTTGTCTCTGAACAATCTCAGTCCTTTTGCAAATTGTCTCCTCTACCCATTATCATCTCATGTCTAGATAAATAGCAGATCTACCAGCTCAGAACTTCATAGTGTTTATCCAGGTGGTCCTTGACTTACGATCACAACTGAGCCCCAAATTTATGTTGCTAAGTGAGACACTTAAGTGAGTTTTTGTCCCCTTATATGACCTTTCTTGCCACAGTTGAATTACTACAGTCGTTCACAATTGAATTACTACAGTTGTTCACTTAGCAACACGGTTGTTAAGTGAATCTGGTTTCCCCTTTGACTTTGCTTGTCAGAAGGTCTCAAAAGGGGATCACATGACCCCGGGACACTGCAACCGTCATAAATATGAATCAGTTGCCAAGCATCTGAATTTTGATAATGTGATCTTGGGGAATGCTGCAGCGGTCGTAAGTATGAAAAAGCTGTCGTAACTTTGAATGGTCAGTGAATGAACTGTTGTAAGTCGAAGACTATCTCTACTGTATTGTATCTAGATTCTTTGGAAAACTCTGTATGCTTCTCTCCTTTATCAATAAATGCGTTGTGGTGCAAATTGCAAAATAATGTTTACATTTTTTTTTCATTCCAATAAAACCTGACTATCTCTTAGGATTAGGACTGAGGTCTCCAAACTTGGCAACCTGAAGACTTGTGGACTTCAACTCCCAGAATTCTCCAGCTAGCTGGCTGGAGAATTCTGGGAATTGAAGTCTAAAAGTCTTCAAGTTGCCAGATTTGGGGACCCCTGCCTTAGGAGATTGGCCTCTTTCCTACACAGGGAGAGAGTAAAATTTGATTTTAATGGTCACACACCTCAGTGCTACAAGGACCAGGAGATCGTGCTATAAAACCTTTGTGCCTTTTAGCATCTTTCTCTTTTTACTTGTCAGGAAAGTCAATCTCTTTTTACTTGTCTACACAGGCTTTGAGAGCCCCATCACATGCTAGTTTTAGCAGGGAGGGTGTCTGGTAAACATTATTGGTGATGGCAGCAGTAATTGTCAAGCTGCACATCAAGGCTGTGTATGGCTCTAATACAGATAATCAGAGTTGGAAGGGACCTTGTAGGTCCTCTAGTCCAACCCCTCGCCCAAGTGGGAGACCCTACACCATTTCTAACAAATGGCAGTCCAATCTCTTCTTGAAAGTCTCAACTGATGGCGCTCCCACAACTTCCGATGGCAACTTCTGTTCCATTGGTTGATTGGTTCTTACTGTCAGAAAGTTTCTCCTTATTTCCAGGTTGAATCTCTCCTTGTTCAGTTTCCATCCATTATTCCTTGTCTGGCCTACAGGAGCTTTAGAAAATAGCTTGACCCCTTCCTCCCTGTGACAGCCCCTCAAATATTGGAAGACTGCTATCATTTCTCCCCTGGTCCTTCTCTTTACTAGACTAGCCAAGCCCAGCTCCTGCAACCGTTCGTTGTATACTTTAGCCTCCAGTTCCCTAATCATCCTGGTTGCTCTTCTCTGTACTTTTTCTAGAGTCTCAACATCTTTTTTATAATGTGGTGACCAAAACTGGAATGCAGTACTCTAGGTGTGGTCTTACTAAGGCTTTATAGAGTGGTATTAGTACTTCCCTTGATCTTGATTTAGTACTTCCCTGGCTCTGTATCTGTGGTTTGTGTAGTTGAGTAGTTGCTTGCTTCTGAATCTTCATAACACAATGGACATATTTCACTGAGGTTTCTTGTCAGAAATTGCTTCTTTGAATAATTCTGCTGCTTAGAAAACAAATCTAGCTGCTTTGCTTCCTAAGCATTGAGCTCAGAGATGTCAAACTCAAGGCCCGTGGCCTAAATCTTAGATCTGGCCCCAGGGCTGGCCTGAAAACAATGAAAGACTGGCCCGCGGTATCTCTGTCAGTGAAAATAGAGCTTGGGAGGGCCGCATATGGCCCTCCCAGGCTCTGTTTTCAGCTGTGATGGCCTCCTGCAACCCTCTACCAGCAATAATGGCACTCGGGGGAGGGGGGGATCGTGTGCAGCCCTCCTGAGCTCCATTTTTGCTGGCAGAGGGTTTGAGGAGGTTGTCGCAGCTGAAATGGAACTCGGGAGCTCGTTTTCACTGGCAGAGTGCTCGGGCCACCACAGGTGCCCCCTGACACAAGCGACATCAAGCTGGCCATGCTCCCTGGCCATGCTCCCCTCTCCCCCCCGAAAAGGTCAAACACAACCCTGATGCAGTCCTCAATGAAATTGAGTTTGGTAGCCCTGATTTAGCTGCTCAGTTGGCTTCTTCTTTTTTTATAGATTATTCTTTGATTCCCCTCACCAAGCTTTGAGGTCTTCCTCAACTACTCTTCTGCACCATTATGTGTCCAGGATGTTTAGGTATTTGCTTCATTGACCAGAAGCAGGATGAATGGACTGAAATTGCACTGGCGATGGGTGAAGATCTGAAAGAACAAGACGTATTGTTATAGTGAAAAATCTACCTATGCTATGCGGTTGCTAAGATACCTTGACGACAAAAACTAGTCAGTCAATCAATCAAATGAGCAAACAGTATTAGTACTTACAATGGGAAATGTGGTTTTATTTCATTTAATGTTGAGTTGTAGTCCAAGGTATTCTCAAGAATTTTCCCCAGCACTATGGGAGGCTATCCACAGTTATTTGCATTGTGTACCACAATAAACTTAATATAAGCAGAAAGCGAAATATATATGTATTCTTTTGTCCTCATGTGGTAGGCGAGAGACTACCCTCAGAGGACAAATCATGCATTGTAAAGATGGCTTGGAAGTGGAAGATACTTCTAATATAATCAGGGGTGGCTGCTACGGGTCTGCCCGGGTTCAGGTGGACCCGTTGCTAACATTATGGCTGGTTCGGCCAAATCCCATCCCTGGCTGGTCCCTCCCACTCCTCCCTGCCCCTCCCCTCCCACCCCGCCTCTCTTAGGAGTCTTCAAGCGGCCTGTTTTGGGTGCAAGGTAAGTGCAGGGCCCACGCAGTGGCTCAGGGAGGAGGAAAATGGACCTCTGGAGAGCCTCCAGAGCCCAGGGGAGGCAGTTTTCACCCTCCCAGAGGCTTGAGGAAAGCCTCTGAAGCCTGAGGAAGGCAAAAACCAGGCCTCCCAGAAGTTCTGGCAGACCATGCCCACCACAGCCACACCCACCCAGCAACCGGGCAGAGAACCTGTTGCTGAAACTTTTGAAGCCCACCCCTGAATATAATCTACAGATCCCCTGTGGGTTGGCTTGCCCCTGTGACTATATAGAACAGAAAGCGAGGAAGCTAACCATCGAATTGCAAGAACACCAGCGAGCAGTCAGATGAGGAGATCCAAACTCATTGGTAGCCTCACATTTTCAATTGAAAAAGGACACACATTCAATTGTTCAGCTGCTAAGATTGTTGGCTGAGCAGGTACAAAGATAGCCAGGGGGAATGACTGAAGCCTGGGAAACAGGCCCCTTGTCAATCAACAGGAATTTACCTGTCGATTGATTTAGCACCAGCTAACCTGGACTTAGGAGCCGAAGACTCCGCCGCACAAGGAAACAATAACTAACAACTTAATAGCCAGCCACCAATACCCCAATCAACCTATTAAAAAGCCACACCCAAGCAGGCACCACATAAACACTAGAATAGCCCAAAACACACATTCTGGTAGGGAAGTCCCCTGAGGATGGGCTCCAGCTTAAGTCCGGAAGTTCAGAAGACTAAACCTCTGGTCCCAGTGACCAACCCAGATTGGATCCTGCAATATATTATTTTTGGAACTCCCTTGCCTTTATCTTAACGAAGGAAGTCAATGCAGAATTCAGTTTCTATATCTAGTATAGCTGGATTGCAAAATTTTGAGCATTATCAGAAGAGGTGGTATTCAGCAGGTTCTGACCAGTTCTGGAGAACCGGTAGCGGACATTTTGAGTAGTTTGGAGAACTGGGAAATGCCACCTCTGACTGGCCCTGCCCCCATTTCTATTCTCTGCCTCCCGAGTCCCGAGGTCAGCTGGGTCTTTTTTGGTTGCCCTGCACAGGAGAATGGAGCTGGAAAGCAGGGTAGTGGGGTGGGGAAGGAATGGGATTTTGCAGTATTCCTCTGCCATGCCCACCACACCTCACCCACCAAGCCACACTCACAGAACCAGTACTAAAAATGTTTGAATCTCACCACTGATTATCAGACTAGCATGTGAGATGAGTACAGATATTTAGGTAGAATAATTTTTTTTAGCATTGTACTTTTTAAATACTGGAATATAAATTCATATTTTAGTTTCATTTAACTGTCTAGCCCCCATGTTGTTTGTTCCCCATACCTGCTTTAAAAACTCAAATACCATTTTAACTTCATAATCCTGCTCTGCTTATAACAATCCAAATAATATTTCATCCATTCCTGCAGCTTTGTTAGTGATATTGTCTAGGGCCCATTTAATTTCATTTTACTGAATCTCTCTGAATTTAGTTCAGCGATCGAATCTGCATCCATATAATTGATACAACAGAGATCTGTTACACATCCATAAAATTAATTTAGATATTTTTATACAGACCTTCCATGTATATGTGCCATCTCTTATTTATATCTCCCTTGGTCTGCAGATCTTAGTTGTTGTTTTTTCTCCTTGATTTTGTCCCTCTTTGCATAAAACGTTCCCCTGATTTTCTTAAATAAATCTCTTGCCCTTCCAGTTCAATTCCTATCCTCAATTTCTTCACATTGCTAATTTAGATATCATTTTGTGTGGCAACATGCTCTCTTGCCCATTGCTTACCGTGTTAGTATTGACAATTTGTGCTTTTTGCCTTTTAGGATGTATTTGATTGCTTCATCTTTAATGATATCATACCATTTGCTCCAGAAGTCTTCAGGCAATTTATGGATCAAATCCAATCCATTACATCCATTCCTCAGTATTTAATAATATGGCACATTGCCAAGGCTGTACCTTGTTGTTTTGATGATTGCATCTGTTTCCTTTAGTTAAGGTTGAAATTTTGCAAGGTGTTTATGATTATCATAGGAGCTGTGTCTGCACCAGATCTTGTTTTGGCTCACTAAATAAAACTTCCACGCCTTTGCTTGAAGATATATAGTCAATTTGGCTTCAGTGTTGTTCATGAGGTGATATTCAATATGTATTCTTGGAACACGGTGTTTGTTATGAGTATATTTGGCATAACACCATTAATCTGGCTGCTGCTTCGGTTTGTACACTGAAAACAATTTTTTCCTCATTTCCCAGATGCTATTTTACTTCCAACTTTGGTATTCTAGTCTTCTGTAATTACTAGAACATCTTTTCTTTGGTATTATGTTGACAGGGTGTTGAAAGTCATTAGAGAACTATCCCACCGCTGCTTCTTCTGCATTTATGGAAGGAGTATAAACTTGAACCACTGTAATACAGGTAGTCCTTGATTTATAGCAGTAATTGAGCCTGGAATTATGCTTGTAAACTGTGTTGGTTGTTAAGCAAATCATCACATGACTGACCCATTTTACAACATTTAACCAAACCCTGTGTTCATTAAGCAAGGGCCACAGTCGTTAAACAAATTCATTGTTTGAATGGGTGATATACTCCTTGCTTCATATAATAGGACTAGCCTTTGTAGCAACTATCTGTTTCCTCACATTCTGAAATGGATAGCATTGGGATTAATTTTATTTTACTCTGCTTTCTTTCCAAGAGTTTGCTGACTGTTCCTGCCCTCCTGTAAAGTATTACATGTGCACCAACCAGGACTTGACCTTACCAAGAACAATGGACTTGCATGAAAGCTGGAATTTAGATGATTTCAACTGGCTGACCCATGATGCAATTCTTCATGTGGTCAACGCTCTAAAAGGTATGTGTGGTTTCAAGAATGTGATATTCCCTTCCCACCCCCGTTTTTTTCCCAGTCCTACCCTCAGCTCCAGGTAAGGAGTGAAGGAGAAAAAGAATTTTTGCATCTTTTCCTAAAGAACCACTTTAAAAAAACATAGTCCTGATTTTGGTGCATTCCAACTACAAGGTTCTTCAAAGTAACTGCATAATCGATAGCAATAGCACTTACAGTGCTTTACAACCCTCTCTAAGCAGTTTACAGAGTCAGCCTATGGCCCCCAACAATTTTGGGTCCTCATTTTACCGACTTCGGAAGAAGGGAAGGCTGAGTCAACTTTGAGCCTGGTGAGAATTGAACTGCCAAATTGCAGACAGTGGGTAGTCAGCAGAGGTAGCCTGCAGTACTGCACTCTAACCACTGCGCCACCGTGGCTCATAAAATGATTGAGTAAACAATTGAACTCCCGTGTACAAGTGGTCCTTGTCTTAGGACCACAATTGAGGCCAAAATTTCTGTTGCTAAGTAGTTAAGTGAATTTTGTCCCATTTTATGACTTTCCTTGCCACAGCTGTGAGGTGAATCTTGTTAAGCAACAAGGTGGCTAAATTTATCTGGCTTCCCCATTGGCTTGCTTGTCAGGCAGTCACAAAAAGGGATCAACAGGACCCTGGGACTCTGCAACTGTCATAAATACATGCTAGTTTCCAAGTGGCTGAATTTTGATCACGTGACCAGTGGGATGTTGCATGTATCATAAGTGTGAGAAACGGTCGTAAGTCACTTTTTTGAGTGCCATTGTAACTTCAAATGGTCACTAAACAAATGATTGTACGTCAAGGACTATGTGTACAAAGACTTATTTGATACGAGAATAATTTGGGTCTGAAAACAAAGGATTTGCCTGCACTGCACAGCTAAGGAGGAGAGGCTCCCCTCAAAAAAAGTAGGGTTATTATTGAAGAGATGTGAAAGGTTATAAAAGAGGATTTACTGAACAATCTTTGGATTTTGCCAGCGTCATAACTTTTGGAGATACAGGTAAGAGCGGTATATAAGTCTAAGTGCTGCTGCTATACTAGGAAACAGTCAATAAAAATCATAAGAATACAAGCAGTAATACAGTCATAAGTGGGAGGAGGTGGGTGAAAGTAAGGATGGGAAGATTAATAGTAATGCAGACTTAGTAAATAGTTGGACAGTGTTGAGGGAATTATTTGTTTAGCAAAATGATGGCGTTTGGGAAAAAAACTGTTCTTGCGTCAAGTTGTTCTGGTGCGCAGTGCTTCATATAAATAAATACATAAATAAATAAAGCGTATAAAATAAGAATCTTGAAAACCTGACTGTGTTTTCCCTTCCCTCTTTCTTATACCTCTGGGAGCTAGACTGGGTTTCTTTCTAATGTTTTCTTTATTCCTGGACTTTATGTTTGTGTAACTGTTCCAGCATAGTTTCTCCAAGGTCATCCCCGTAAGCATTCACATTCCATCCTTTTACTTTTATTTCCCCATTGGGGAACTAGGTTTGCAATAGAGGTCCTGTGCAATGCCAAAATGTCAAACAATATTAAGTCATAATAGCCAGGATGTCTGCCAGTAAAGCTTTTTGCTCTGAAGATGGGAGGCAACAAGAAAGGAAAGAATGTGACTCAGAGGTGGCTCAGTTTTTGAGTTGAAAGAATAAAATCAACATTATTTCAGAGGACATATTGGTGTTAAAAACTTCAGAGTCCAAAATGGTGTTCAAAACCACCCTAGACCAGGGCTGTCAAACTCGTGGGCTGCGGGCCGAATGCGTCACGTGCTGGCCAACGCCCACATCCAGTTTAGCGAAGGGGGAAAAAGTCCCAATATGTCATGTGACATCACCATGACAACCTGAGTTTGGCACCCCTGCCCTAGACTATAAAACTCAGTGGGTGTGTGCCTATTTTTCAGTCCCAGTCTTTATCATAAACCTCTTAAAAAGATACAATGAAGGAAACCTGTTCTCTCAACCATACAATGAAGGATTGAAGGAACTAGGTATATCTAATCTAAGGAAGAAAAAGGCTTAGGGGATGATATGATAGCTGTCTTTCAGTTCTCGAGGAACTGTCACAGAAAAGAGAGGGTCAATTTATTCTCCAAAGCACCCGAGGACAAGATAAACAAATAATAGGTGGAAGATCATTAAAAGGAAATCCAACCTAAAACTAAGGAAAAAATTTCCTGGCTGTGAAAACATTAATCACGGAATGGTTTATTTCCAGAACTGTTGGGTGCTCCATCACTGGAGGTTTTCAAGGGACTGGACAGCCATTTGTCTGGAATGGCATAGGGTCTCTTGTTTGAGCAGAGGGTTGGACTAGAAGATCTTCAAGTTCCCTTCCAACCCTATTATTTTATGTTCTGTATTCTTCTCCCATAATGTACAATGGCTTAATCGCCCAGAAAAAAAGATGACACATGCAAATTATAAAATAAAATATAAAATAAAATAAACCACTTGAGCTGCAGGGAGACACTTAAATGAGATTTCCTTCCCAGCAGTCTGTATCATAATGGAAACTTGTCAAGATTTCAAAGTGTAGCTTGGCAACAGCTGGAGGACACAAATTTCACATTCCCTCCTTTACTGGATTCAGAACTTCTTTACTTCACTCACCTCAATAGCAAAGGTCTCCAACCTGGTTTCTCTCCAGTTGTGTTGGACCGCGGCAGCTCCCATGACTTCCAGCCAGCTTGCCAGAATGAAAATGATGAGAATTAAAGCAATACATTTGGGATAGCATCAGTTTCACCCGGGCTGCTCTGGGAGAAGATACACATGCAGCCTGTGTGACTCTCTGTTCAGAACATCCTGCCTTAAATGTATATAGATGTTGGATTCAGTACAAATCAGGTCATTTAGGACAGGTAGATAGACCACAATGCTTCTAAATGTAAGATTTTTTTTTTTAAAAAAGGATTGAGATGTTAATGCCGCTTTCGTTCATCGAATATGCCATCTTTGGTTGCCTAGCAACTGATACAAGGCCAGTTGGATTGCAAGAGAGAACGCTGTTGATAGGCAAGAGTTGCTGTGTCAATTCAGGTGGGTTCAGGACCGAAAGGTTCCATGCAGCTGTGGAATCCAAAGCCAGGGATGCTTCTTCTGAGGTCAGCTTGGGGCTTCGGTGAAGAAAGAAGATGGGAGCGGGGAAACCCTGCCAAAATAAGGAGGTGAGGAAGTGCCAACCCTGCTCTTTGGGTGAACCTCATAGCTCCATCCGGCATAAAGTTTGTTGGGTGAGGATCTGGATGCGTGTGGGGGTTTTTTCCTGCACCAAAGCAATGGTTTTTTTTTTCCCCTGGCTGAACTTCGTTTCCATTTAATGTAATTATTACAGTAATAATTAATTAGGTGATATGGAATTTGGGGACAGCATGACAATGCCAGCAAAGCAAGCAGAAGAGCGAGTTCTAAACAGATGCTATTCTGATTCAACTGCAACACTATTATTCTGCTTTTATCTCCCCAGAAACTGACGCTCCCCAAGTTATTCCAACAGTTTTGGGGGTCCATCAGTTGGGTAAGTAAATGCATGGTGTATTGTCCCTTTGATCTTTGGAATTCTCTACATTTTTGGTTGCATTTAGATTGTGCATGGTTAAGTTATTGAAAACAGATGATATGTCCAGGTATGTTCTGATGCCTTGGTTTATTTTATTTTATTGTTTAAAAATTGATTACTTATAAAGAGGTTCGAGCATTCTGGTTCTCTGTTCATATTTTGTTGTTGTTGTTGTTGGTCATTATCCTGAAATCTTAGCTCAAGAATCCATTTTGTTCCAGAGGAAGGGGGGAAAAAGCAGCAAAGACAGAATCTCAGAAAAAAGCTAGACATAAAAATAACATGCTCTGCTAGAAATACCTGGGCATTCTTTTTTCTTTTGATTTATATGTCAGGAAATTACTCCAAAGCCTATCTGATACTCAAGTCATTTCCTATCCAATTTGACCTTGATCCAATTTATCTATGAAGTGGCTAATTCAGAGCTTTGGAGTTCAATCCTAAAACATTCTATCCCCCGAGATAGAATGATTAATTGAAATACTTTTTCAGGCATGCCTCGTAATCTCTTTTCTTTTGTACAAATTGCTGCAGCTAGTGTGATTTTAGTCATTTTAATATCTATAAACTAAGCAATGAAACGTCTTCGTGAAGTTCCTTTCCTTCATTGTAAATTATTAATTCCTACTAATTCTTATGTTTTTTCCTGAGACTCTCAAAGCCAGTCCCTCTGAATCCCACAATTGTCATGGTGTGTGTCTTGTTTAAATAAAATTTTAGCTGGTCTGTAGTTTTTAAGATATGTCCCAATTTATTAAATCTCCAAGACGATCCGTTATGATCTCTTCTAGGACCACAATCCTCCATTTCTTGATTGGTGCCTTCTGTTGGCTACAAAGGAATGAGAAACTTGAATTCATCCAAATGTTGTTGAAAACTCTCAACAACGTTAATCCTTGCCATATATATTTAGAATGAATGAGCTGGAAGGGACCTTGGAGGTCTTCTAGTCTAGCCTCCTGCTCAAGTAGGAGACCCTGTAATAAGTGACTGGTCTAGGCTTTTCTTAAAAACATCCAGTGATGGACCACCCATGATTTCTGGAGGCAAACTGTCCCACTGGTTAATTGTCCTCACTGTGAGGAAGTTTATCTTATTTCCAGGTTGCTTCTCTCTTTGATCAGTTTCCAACCATTGTTTCTTGTCCTGCCCTCTGGTGCTCTGGAGAATAATTTGAAACCCCACCCCCGCTTCTTTGTGGCAGCCTCTCAAATACTGGAATACTGCTATCATGTTCCCCTAATCCTTCTTTCCTCTAGATTAGCCATACCCAAATCCTGCAACCATTCTTCATATGTTTTAGACTCCAGGCCTTTAATCCTCTTAGTTGCTCTTCTCTGCACTTTTTCCAAAGTCTCAACATCTTTTTTGTAATGCGGTGACCAAAACTGGATGCAATATTCCAGGTGTGGCCTTACTAAGGCTTTATAAAACGGTACTAATACTTCAGCAAGGACTATCTGTACTAATTTTCCTATTGCTTTTTCCACCTCTGTCAAAGGACCATTAACAATTGTATGTAATGCTCAGAATGTGATGGGGTAGGGCATATATTATCTAGGACATTCTTCTCTTTTATAAAATACAGGTAGTACTTGATTTGTAATCCTTCTTTTAGTGACCTTTCACAGTTGCAATGGCACTGAAAAAAAAGTGACATGACTATTTTTCACGCTTATAACCTATGCAGCATCCTTTACGGTCACATGACCAAAATGCTTAGCAACTGGCTCATATTTGTAATGACTGTAATGTCCCGGGGATCGCATGACCACTTTTTGCAACTTTCTGACAAGCCAGATGCACTTAACAACCGTGATATTAATTTAACAACTGCAGTGGTTCAATTAATAATGGAGGAAAGGTCGTAAAATGGGGCAGAACTCACTGAACAGCTGTCTTGCTTAGCAATGGAAATTTTGGGCTCAAATGTGTTCGTAAGTCGAAGACTTTTTGCACTTCCCATACATTTTGATTTAAAAGATTATACGTTCTTATTATTTCCCATTTTAGAAAAGTCTCATTTGTCACATTCTTGGTGTTATTTCAGCTATCTTCTCTTCCTGCAGATGTTTCATTACTGGGTTTGGTGATAGCATCGATGCATGGGAAAGAGAAACACTGTTTATATAGACATCAAAACTGTTGCTCTTTCTTCATATATAGTAAAAATTAAAAAAATGTTTTTTTTAAAAAAAGGAAAGAGGAATTTACTAGTAGTTTTAGCAACTAACACCTATACTCTCCACTATTTCACATTTGCTGGAGCAGAAAACCGCTGCTTGTGCACCCACTCTCTAAAAAAATAAATCCTTTTTCAGCATCAGTCTGTAGAGACACACAGAGGGGAATTCGCATACACTTATGGACATGGTACATATTAATATATTATGAGAATTGTTGGCAATTTGTGATGATTTTTATTACCACCGGTGCTGAAGTTTTCCATAAAATAAGATTAATTAAACTTGTTATAGTTGGATACACTTAATAGTTTAGATTTACTTTGCTTGCTTCATTTTATTACATGTACAGCTCTTATAATTATTGTACACTAGCTGGATATTCATGCTTCATGATGACACTATGGGCTGTGCGGGACAAATCTGGTTCACAATATGTTGGCTCAGTGGTGGTCGGTGATTGAAACACATAAGGGAATATTGCTCCCACTGCCTTTAGTGCAGAAGCAATTTCATAGGTGGAAGGCATAGACATTTTGGTGAGGTACCGACGTTTAATACTGTAAGGAGCCTCAGACCGGTCCTGAGTGAAGGAGTGGAACGTCTGCCAGTTTGAACTGAGGTAACAGAATGTGATGCAACTGGCAGTTGGAACGGAGTTCTTTTTCAGGTGGGGAGGGGGAGTAGAACTCCTTAGCATCAAAACGTGTTAATTACTGTATTAAGAAATAGGAATGATCTGATGGTCATTTCGAAAAATCCTTTCTCAGCAAGCACCTAGAAGCCAAGAGGAACATAAGTGCTAAATTTCAAGTTTGTAGGCTTTACGGTTCTGGAGATTTTGTGATGAGTGAGTGGTACTTGGCTTTTATATATATTGACTAGCTCGATACCCGTGCTTCGCTACGAAACTATGTGGTCAGGCTTAGTTTTGGGGGAGGAAAATTGGGCGGGGGGGAATCTGCCTCTGCCTACCAGCATCCATCAGTATTCATCTGGCTAGCGTACTGTGTGAGAGTTGAGGGCTGTTTGGAAACTGAAACAGTATTTGCTGTGTGAGCAAGGAGACAGCAAGGAGCCTAGGCGTGGCTTAGCTCACCTGTTCTGTACTAAAGCTGGTTGCTGCTGTGAAACTAAAACTGAAACTGAAACTCCTCTCCTCTGCTTGTGTTTTGCATTTGGAACAGATTTCTTTTCAGGTGGGGAGGGGGAGTAGAACTCCTTAGCATCAGAGTGTGTTAATAATAATATATGAAATAATAATGCTCAGATGGTCATTTCGAAAAATCCTTTCTTAGTCAGCACCTAGAAGCCAAGGGGAACTTACGTGCCAAATTTCAAGTTTATAAACTTTACCGTTCTGGAGATTTTGTGATGATGCGTGAGTGGTATTTCGCTTTTTTATACACTGCTCAAAAAAATAAAGGGAACACTTAAACAACACAATGTAACTCCAAGTCAGTCACACTTCTGTGAAATCAAACTGTCCACTTAGGTAGCAACACTGATTGACAATCAATTTCACATGCTGTTGTGCAAATGGAATAGACAACAGGTGGAAAGCAGAGGCAGTTAGCAAGACATCCTCAATAAAGGAGTGGTTCTGCAGGTGGTGACCACAGACCACTTCTCAGTTTCTATGCTTTCTGGATGATTTGGTTTGGTCACTTTTGAATGCTGGCGGTGCTTTCACTCTAGTGGTAGCATGAGACGGAGTCTACAACCCACATAAGTGGCTCAGGTAGTGCAGCTCATCCAGGATGGCACATCAACGCGAGCTGTGGCAAGATGGTTTGCTGTGTCTGTCATCGTAGTGTCCAGAGCATGGAGGCGCTACCAGGAGACAGGCCAGTACATCAGGAGACATGGAGGAGGCCGTAGGAGGGCAACAACCCAGCATCAGGACCACTACCTCCCCCTTTGTGCAAGGAGGGACAGGAGGAGCACTGCCAGAGCCCTGCAAAATGACCTCCAGCAGGCCACAAACGTGCATGTGGCTGCTCAAACGGTCAGAAACAGACTCCATGAGGGTGGTATGAGGGCCTGATGTCCACAGGTGGGGGTTGTGCTTACAGCCCAACACCATGCAGGACGTTTGGCATTTGCCAGAGAACACCAAGATTGGCAAATTCAACACTGGCGCCTTGGGCTCCTCACAGATGAAAGCAGGTTCACACTGAGCAGATGTGACAGATGTGACAAGGTCTGGAGACACTGTGGAGAATGTTCTGCTGCCTGCAACATCCTCCAGCATGACCGGTTTGGCATTGGGTCAGTAATGGTATGGGGTGGCATTTCTTTAGGCCACACAGCCCTCCATGTGCTCGCTAGAGGGAGCCTGACTGCCATTAGGTACCAAGATGAGATCCTCAGACCCCTTGTGAGACCATATACAAGTGTGGTTGGCCCTGGGTTCCTCCTAATGCAAGACAATGCTAGACTTCATGTGGCTGGAGTGTGTTAGCAGTTCCTGCAAGATGAAGGCATTGATGCTATGGACTGGCCCGCCCATTCCCCAGACCTGAATCCAATTGAGCACATCTGGGACATCATGTCTCACTCCATCCACCAACACCACGTTGCACCACAGACTGCCCAGGAGTTGGGGGATGCTTTAGTCCAGGTGTGGGAGGAGATCTCTCAGGAGACCATCCGCCACCTCATCAGGAGCATGCCCAGGCGTTGGAGGGAGGTCATACAGGCACGTGGAGGCCACACACACTACTGAGCCTCATTTTGACTTGTTTTAAGGACATTATATCAAAGTTGGATCAGCCTGTAGTGTTTTTTTCCACTTTAACTTTGCGTGTAATTCCAAATCCAGACCTCCATGGGTTGCTAAATTTGATTTCTATTGATAATTTTTGTGAGATTTTGTTGTCAGCACATTCAACTACGTAATGAACACAGTATTTAATAAGAATATTTCATTCATTCAGATCTAGGATGTCTTATTTTTGTGTTCCCTTTATTTTTTTGAGCAGTGTATATAGATTTAAACCTATAACATAACGACAAAACATATTGCCAGTATGGATCAATGTTGCCAGCTTTAGAATTAAAGACATAACACCAGTTTCAGATACTTAGTATAGATTTAAGCAAATAGGCTATGTCAGCAAACACCCTGGTTTTTACAAAATGGTCAAAGATTTCAGTTAAACAGCAACAACCTCGCATATTCAGAACAACAATACTATACAGACACAACACTTGCAGACTTTTATCTGGTTTTCCAAAGCTTCCTTGCTTGAATTATGTGTGTTTCCTTGCAGTGACAGATATTCTCTTCCTATTCATCGTTTAGAATTACCAGGCTTATATATTCATTCAGTTATAGAGTTTGCTGTATAACTTTCAACTAGTCAGACTCTTTTCCTGTGAATTAAAACTCATCCATAGATTTGTTATTCAGGGGAAAAATGAGTTCTCTACCTACTCCCCTCCCCTGTACACTTTTCAGAGATCTTTGAAAAAAGCTAGGATGGAAATACATGAATCAGCCAGCCAGCTGCCCCATCCAACCAACCATCCAAGAAAGATGGTGAGGAATTGCCCCATTGTCTTATTTCTCCAGGGGTGGGATTCAACCGGTGTTACAACCGGTTCGGTTACTATGTTTTGGTATTCAGCAGGTTCTGACCAGTTCTGGAGAACTGGTAGTGGAATGGAAACAGGCTCCCCTTGTTCTTCTGCCTTGCCGCTGCCAGACTCCGGAGGCTCCAGAGTCAGCACCCCACTCCCAGATGGTCCTGGCCTCATCTCTGCATCGGATGCAGGACCCTTGTCCGAGTCCACTCCAGACTAGTCCTCATTCTTCCCCACTGTCTGATTCTGCTGCCGTCTGCACAGGCTGCCCGTGAACCACAATAGTAATTCAAAGCCTGGCACCCTTTTTGCAGGGTCATTTATATAAGCACCAATCTATAAAAGGCCAAAGGTCGTTTTGAACTCATTTCCAATTTTCTAGGCAAAACGATGCATTTCTAAAGATAAATGGGTGGCCATTTATGGCCTTCCAGACAAAGTGCCTGGAGGATGATTTGGGAACTGGGGGCTAAAACATATAAAGAATGGTTGCAGGAACTGGGCATGGCTAGTCTAGTGAAGGACCAGGGAGACATGATAGCAGTGTTTCAATATATTGAGGGGCTGCCACAGAGAGGAAGGGGTCAGGTTATTTTTCAAAGCACCCAAAGGCCAAACAAAGAATAATGGATGGAAGCTGATCAAGGAGAGATTCCACCTGGAAATAAGGAGAAATTTTCTGACAAGTGAGAGCAGTCAACCAATGAAACAGCTTGCCTGTGGAAGTTGTGGGAACTTCATCACTGGAAGCTTTCAAGAAGAGATTGGACTGCCATTTGTCAGAAATGATGTAGGGTCTCCTGCTTGGGCAGGGGGTTGGACTAGCTGACCTACAAGGTCCCTTCCAACTCTGTTAATCTAATATCTAGTGTCTCTTGGTTGGAGTTAGGTACTTATGATCACGTTCATGATTGTCCTTTCCAGCTGCCCAAGGACATGCATGATGGGCTGGCGGAAGGATTGGAATGCAGTCAGGATTATACAAGGCCTCAGCTCCAAGAACTGGCCTCTTCACCAGAAGTTGCATAAATTCCAACACATTTCGTGTGACTGGATAGCCATGAGGGCCTCCGCCGCAGTCATAACCCAATAACAGACAGTGGCAATCATGATTACTCCGATTAGCAGTTTGGCTGGCTTTTTTTTTTTCTTGTTTACATTGATAGGGAGCTAGAAGAGACCAACATGCTGGTGTGGGTGTATACAAATACTCACACATTCTTGTAAGGATATGAAATAGCAGATATTCGGATGTCAGGCGTAAACATTTGTAAAATCGTGGTCTTCAACACGCAATTGTTGGCAACAAGAAATCAGATTGTATTTGATTCTGATTGAAATGACAACCCAAATAGTTTGTTCAGATTGCTGGTGGACATCCAGCTGTGAGAATTGGGCTTTTTTCTCTCTCTCTCTTTCTCTCTCTCTCTCTCTCCCATGCTGACCTCATCTGGGCTTGGAATGAATCCAAAGAGCCAGTGCCTCACACAGCATCCTTTTGTCAGAAACAAAACAGGTCAAATTATTAAAGGAAAGAAAGACGAAGCACTCTTCCTCCCAATACAAAAAACAGATGTGCAGTGGATTTTTTTTTCTTTCCCATTTTTAAGGGAGGGGTAAGCTTTTTCCAACGGCGGGCCTGTGCTTTGCAGAAGCCCGTTGGAGGAAATGTTATAAATACATACATTCATTCCCTTGGCAAAGATCTCATTGTGGCTATTAATTTTAGAAGGGGAGGACAAGGTCTCTTTTCAATACTGACCAGATTCTGGTGGGTAGCAAGGTTTAGTATGGCTTTAAGTGCTGCTTGCAGATGGAACTTTATAACCACTCTTGAAAAGAGCCTGCATTGAGGTTTCTTCCTGTTTGTAGGGGTTCCAACAGTCTTGTTATGTTAAGCATAAATGCATTGCAATGGGTGGCATTTCGTAAGCTGTGCATGTGGATTTGCGTCTGTCAAAAAGTCCTGTGGATTTTCGGGATCCACATCATAGGACGAAAAAGGTGGTAAGTTACCTTTTTCTTCCTTCCTTCTTTACTCTGAACTTGACTAGCAAAATGCTGAGCTTTTACTTAGGATAAATAATGCATGTGGTGTACATGCTAACTAAAGCATCAGCCAAGGCATGAGAAGCCAATAAATAGTGGCGGGGTAGGGCAAGCTAGAATTTTTACTACCAGTTCATCCAAACCAGCCCATACCGGCTGAATCCCACCACGGAAGCTAAGGATGCAGCAGGCCAGGCTGACCCCATATCGTTTATTTATTTATCTGTGTAATTTTGATTCTGCTTCAGCTCATTAAGACTCTCTGCTGGTGTTTCTCAACTTTAAGATGTGTGGACTTCCATTCCCAGAATTCCCCAGCCAACATGCTAGGGAATTCTGGGAGTTGAACACACATTTTTAACTGGTTGGGGTTGACGAATACTGCAATAAGCAGTCTAAGTTATTTTATAGTGTAACATAATAAATATACTATAAAACTTCCAGAATAAACTCTGTTAAACCATAGGTGCAAACTTCCAGAGATTACACCTTTCTTTCTACAATAATATGATATCTACATAAAGTTCAGGTGTTAACATTTTGAAAATAGTATGGGATATAAAAATGTTAGAAATATTCTATTCTTTCTCCCTGTATCCATATTCCATCTTTTCCAAGAAGCATGTTACAGGTAGTCCTCAGCTTATAACCATTTAGTGACCATTCAAAGTTTTAATGGCAAAATGAAAAAATGACCTTTGACCATTTTCCACATTTACAACCGTTGCAGCATCCCCATGATTATGTCATCAAATTTGGACACTTGGCAACTGGTTCACATTTATGACGGTTGCACTGTTCCAGTGTCATGTGATCACCTTTTCCGACCTTCTGACAAGCAAAGTCAGATTCACTTATCAATTGTGTTACTAACGTAATAAATGCAGTGATTCACTTAACAAGAAAATGAGGCAAAACTCACTTAACTGTCTCTCTTAGCAACAAAATATTGGGCTCAATAGACTTCCGGTTTGAAGGGCTTCGGCGACAGACAGAAATCCATGATCATGTGTGGTTTCTGTCTGGGCTCGCCGCTGGAGCGCCCCGAGCCAGCTGGTTTTGGGGCTAAGCCACCCCGTAGAGGTGGTAAAGAGGGGGGAGACCACCAGCAGGGTTGAGGAGAGCCGCATCTCTCCTCCCCAGCTGGCCATTACTCCCTTTCCCGAAGGCGGTTGCAGAGGTGGTCAGAAATGGCCACCACAAAGGAGAATTCAACCGGAAAAGAATGTGCAGGAGGAAGATAAGAAGTGAAAGTTTTGGCTGACCGGGTTAAATTGTAAAAGCAACAACTAAGGTACCCTGGAATTTAAACTTACAAAAAATAACATCGCTCCCAAAGAAGAGTCGGAAGCAGCGAAGGAAAGTGAAAAGGGAAAGGTTTGGCTTTTTTTTTCTTCTCTCTCCTTCCCTATACTGACAACTAAAAGACTTAAATAAGAAATCGGAAAAATCCGCTTTGACATCAATAGGCAATTAAGCTGAAAATAAAACAAAATGCCAAAGGGATAATAAAGATTTCTGGACATTAAAAATTTTCTTTTTCATAACCAGGAAGGGAGAGAAAAAGAATAAAGGTAGGATCTGGAAGAGGGAAGAGACTGCCTGGAATTAAAAAGAATCTACAGTAAAACTTCAACAAGACTTCTAAAAGATACATTTTAACTGAAACTTTGCAACTAAATAGTAACCCCAGGAAGAGAAAGTGAAAAAAAAGAGCAAAAAAGAAACAGCTTGTGTGTATTTGGATTATTTGGTGATCTTTGGATTCTTGGTTATTATATTTGAATGACTAAAATCAATCGGGTGGTTGTTTAAAAATTTATACAATGGCACCACTTCTGGATGAATTAAAAATGATGTGGGGAAGAAAAAGGAAAGGAGGGAAAGAGAATGGAGAATTTAAGACTTAAAAAAACAACAAAAGAAAAGAAAAATAATTCGAAAAATAAATATAATACTGGAAAGCAACAGAAAAGGGGAATACAGAACAGAAATAGAGGTAGAGAGACAAGGGGGTAAAAAGGGGAGAGAGAAGAAGAGAGGGAAAAAGGAAAGGAAAAGAAGTTACAAAGGACCTGAGCAAGATATAGAGAAACAGGACCTATTTAGAGATAATGGGTGAAAATCTAACTGAAAAAGGGATTCTGTAAAGGTACATAAGATTGTATTGTTATATTAGCAATAGAAATAACTTTAGAAAATTGGAAATGTATGATTAAAATGAGGGATAAAATAGTTAGTGTAATTTAGTGAAACGTTTGTGAATAAAATAAGTGAAATAAAATAAATGAGAAAATGGAATTAGGAAGGAACGGGAACATTTTAATTAGTTAATGTTTTATAAAATATAAGTGAAGGGGAGGAATTAACTATGGAAAGCTTATAATTGTTCCCATAGAAGTATGATATTTAATTGAAAAGTAATGTTAAAGATGTTAAGACTTTAATGAATATTAATATTAATGATAGAATTGAATTGGAATGGAATGTTGTTTTAATTATATACATTTATAATTTTTTCTTTTTTAAAAAATACAGTGTGTATTTTAAGAATGTACCAAGCAGAATCCGAATGGAAGTTATGTATTATATTGAATGTTACAACTTTAGGGAAAAGATATAAAGGTGTCATACTCCAATCTACAGGAGAAATTTTGTTTAATGAGAAAAGATAATAGATAATTGAAACAGGACAGACAAAAAATATAAATACAATGATTTGAATTGAGATGAGATAATTAAAATAAAATTGAGAAAATTAAAAGAGGGGAGAAGCTATGCAGAAAATGTAAAATAGTAATAAGATATGGAATAGAATATAAAAATGAGCATGAACCTGAACTTGTGTCTGTATGAAGAAATGTAACCCGGGATTACGCTACTTTCAAAAAAGATGTTTTATTTGTATTTTTTTTTGTCTTTGTGAAAAATCAAATAAAATTTACAATATATATATATATTGGGCTCAATTGTGATCGTAAGTCGAGGACTACCTCTACATTCCTTAGCTAATCAGCATGCTTGCCTCTTACTGAGAATTATTTTCCTAGATTAGTTTGTACTTCTTCAAACCAGTGAATTGGTACTCCCTTTGACTTGTTAAATTATTCAGATTATATCAGACAATTCATCCTCCATACAAGATCGAATTCATGCTCAAAGTAGGGAGATAGTTGTCTTATTTAGGGGAAATCCTTCAATTTCTCAATGCTGTCTATAGGATTATAGGTTTTTGGGACCTTCCCTCCATGCCACCATAATCTCATCCAACCCTGCTTATCTTAGTGATAGAAGAGAATATTTGTAGCTCAGGGTTGAACTGTGGGTGCTAACACTGCTGGTGTTTCCATTCCAAGTGTGGTCTTACCAGTGGTGGGATTTAAAAATTTTTACTACCGGTTCTGTGGGCTTGGTGGGCGTGGCAGGAGAAGGATACTGCGAAATCCTCATTCCCTCCCCACTCCTGGGGGAAGGTTACTGCAAAATCCCATTCCCTCCCCACCCCACTAACCTGCTTTCCAGCTCTGTTCTCCTGTGCAGGGCAACAAAAGAAGACCCAGCCGATCAGCTGGGACTCAATGGGAGGCAGACAATAGATGGGGGCAGGGCCAGTTGGAGGTGGTATTTGCTGGTTCTCCGAACTACTCAAAATTTCTGCTACCGTTCTCCAGAACTGGTCAGAACCTGCTGAAGACCACCTCTGGGTCTTACCAAGGCACTAGCATTTCACATGAACTTGAGAAGCTGTGGGACAGAAGAGAACAGAGGGAATCGAGTTTTTTCTTCCCTCCGACAGGTAGAAGATAAAATTGGAGGTAGAAAGGAGAGCACAGAAAATCACTGTGGGATTGGAGAATCAATCCCAAAGACTACCCTACTTCTCTTTTCTCCAGGCTCTCAAGGCAGATAGGGTGTCTCCTGCTTGACCAAGGGGTTGGACTAGAAGACCTCCGATGTCTCTTCCAGCCCTATGACTCTATGTTCTACAGTTAGTCCTCGACTTGTGACCACAATTGAGCCCAACATTTCTGTTGCTAAGCAAGACAGTTAAGTGACTTTGGTGACGTTTTACCATCTTTCTCACCACAGTTGTTAAGTGAACCACTGCAGTTAAGTTAGTCACATAGTCGTTAAGTGAATCCAACTTCCCACGTTGACTTTCTTGGTCAGAAGGTCGCAAAAAGGAGATTGTGAGACCCCAGGACACTGCAATCCATTGTCCTGAGTCAGCTGCCAAGTGTCCGAATTTTGATCACCATGCTGCAATGCTCATAAGTGTGAAACATGACTGTAATTTATTTATTTTTAGTGCCGCTCTTAGCTTTGGTCGGGTATTCTGTTTTCTTACCAAGGCAAGAGTTGAGGGTTGGAAATTCTGCAACTTGGTTGTTGTCTGGAACAGCAGCATTTTAAGTGTCTAGATTCTCAGTCATCCAGGTCACAGTTGTCCCAAAAGTCCTTTTTTCTTTTTCTTTCAAGAGGCAACTGGACTTTCTTGGGGTTTTTTTTTCTTTAAAGACGCTTCACTTCTCATCCAAGAAGCTTCTTCGGCTCTGAAGAATCTAGTCAGAGCTGAAGAAGCTTCTCACATGAGAAGTGAAACGTCTCCGAAGAAAAACCAGAAAGTCCAGTTGCCTCTTGGGGGGGGGGGGGGGGGAACCACTTTTGGGACTAGCAGCATTTAAGGTGGCAGGGTGGAAGAAGAGCCCTAAAGAGAAAATCCTTGGCATCCTGTTCAACCGGACGGCCGCCGCCATAATCTCAATCCCCTTCACCCTTTATTTTCATTATTTATTTTCCCCCGCCCCCACTTTTTTCTCTTTGGAGAAAACTAAAAGTTTCCAAGCAGGCCTAGGAGTTTTGGAATGCCAACCACCTCCTGCCATTGGCTGCTCAGCCTTGGCAGAGGCTGATGGGAGCTGAAGTCCGAAACATCTGGAGGGCACCTAGGTTAAGGGGGCTTTAGCGGCCTCGCGGGAAGGTAATAACGCAGACGAGCGCAGCAGCCCCGCCAGTGGAACCCACCGGACCTCTCCGGTCCTTCTCTCGGCAGCCTCCCGGGCTCCGCCCTGCGCTTTTTCCTCTCGCCTGCTGCCGCTGCCGCCGCCGCGTCCCGGTGAGAAAAAAACGTCCGAGGCAAAAGCGGCTTCGACGAGCCCGACGCGCGTCCGGCCTGCGGAACGGAGCCTTCTCGAGCGCTAGGACCTAGCCACGGCGCCTCGGGGGCGAGGTGCCGCTGCCGCTGCCGCTGCCGCCGCTTCCTCCGAGCCCCGCGTGGGCGGGTGGGCGGCTCGAATTACGTCGCCGAGCCGAGCCCCCTCCCGCTCCGCAGACCCTTTTCGCCGCGTCCGAGGAAAGGGAAGCAGCTTCGAGCTTCGTTTTTATCGGGACGGGCTCCCTCCTCAGCTACCCCGGGGGATTTTTTTTTTTTTTTTTTTTCTCTCCGCTTCGCCGCGGCGGATACATGGGCCACCATTAGGACCCAGAGACGTTTGCTATGATTTGGGCAGCCGTAGGTAAAAAAAAAAAAATTAAAATAATAATAATAATTAAGAATTTATTTTTTACTTTTTTTGCTCCGGCATTCCGAGCATTCCGGCGTGGGAAGCGCGGTGCGGGTTTGCTCTCCTCCACACACCCCTCTCTCCGCCGGGGTACCCACCCCTCTCTCCTTTTCGCTTTGCGGGATGCCAACACCCCCCTTTCCACCTCAGGAAAACCCGCTTCAGCCTGTCAAAGCTGCACGCTTGCGCCCTTAGCCTCAAACGGCAACCTTCCCTACGCCTCCCTCCCTGCCTGCCTTCCTGCCTTTAAGCCTTCCCCCATTTTGGCCGGAGGGGTTGGGGTTGAGGGGTTGGGTGGGAAGACGGGTGGGCGAGATCCGGATGGATGGTTCCTACCAGAACCGGCTGGGAACGATGGGGCGGGTGAGGGGGTGGCTGGAAGGCTTGCTTAAACGGAACTGGGGGCCAGGGTGGATGGTTCCCACCAGAACCGGCTGGGAAGGATGGGTGGGGTGGATGGATGGATGGAAGGCTTGCTAAATGGAACCGGGCTCCCAGTTCGCTCTATCACCCCCTTGGGGAAATTTGGAGAGGGGTGGGTTGTTGCTAAATGGAACTGGCTGGGATCCCGGTTCTCTTTCCTCTCCCCTGGGAAATTGGGGGGGGGGGAGAGATGATAAGAGTGCCTTGCGCCAATTTTGGAAGGCTTGAAAGAAGCCCCCAGGGTTGCGGTTGCAGAGAAGCCCCCAGGGTTGTGGTTGCAGAGATGAAAGGGTGTTTGTTGGGTGGGTGGGAGGTCCCATCTTCCACGTTTGGGGGTGGGTGGGAGGTCCCATCTTCCAGGTTTGGTTTAGGATTTCCCACCCCACCTAGCCTCCTGATGGTAGCCCTGTCCCCGCAGCCCAATTGATCCGTTGATCCCAGGATCTATTCTAGCAAAGGGTAGAAGCGGTTCTTTCCCCCTCCCACCCCAAATTATCCGCTGGCCTGGAGAAGAGCAAGCGGCTTCCCTTGCATTCCCTTGCTTTCAAGCGAACTTCTGATGGTAGCCTTGAACTTACGACCCGCAGTCGAGCCCAGATTTTGGGGTTGTTCAGTGAAACATTGGTTAAGAGGGGTTGGCCCTATTTTATGACAGTTCTTGCTGTGGTCATTAAATGAATCACACCGGTTGCCAAGCATCTGAATGTTGATGGCACGACCATGGGGATGCTGCAAAGGTCATAATTGTGAAAAAGATCCATAAGTCACATTTTTCAGTGCCATTTGTAACTTTGAACAGTCACTCAGTGAACTGTTGTAAGTTGAGGACTAGCTGTATTTGGGCTTTTGTGGATCCCTCCAAGGACCATGAAAGAAGAACTGAGCAAAGAAACAGCTTCGGAAGAGTATTTCAAAATGAAATAATTGTACAGTATTACGAAAAGGCTTACCCCTAGGAGCAATGTAGAGGTCACATGCTGGCCAAATAAAGAAACGGGAATGATGGAGAAGGTTGCTACCATCCAATGGTCCAAAGAAGGCCAGTGTTGCAATAAAAAATAAAAGCAATACCTGACCCCCTTAATTTTGTGGTGCATTTTCAACACACTGATGGAAAAAGGCTTGGCAAGGAAGGAGAGAAAGGTTGGGTGTAACCCCAACACTATGGTCCAGGAGTTTGTTTTACAGAAAGTGATTGTGTGTGCGTGTTAGGGTGTTAGGTATGTGTTAGGTTGTGTGTGTGTATTAATTAAGCATTATTTTCTAAATGTGTCTGTATATATGTTATGTATGTATGTATGTATGTATGGCATTCAGCTTTGTTCGGGTATTTTCCCACGTCATTGTAGTTGTGCTTTTAAAGTTGTAGCAACGTTTCGGCAGAATCTCATCTGCCATCATCAGGCTTCTGTATAGTGTTCATCTGTGAGTCAGGCTTTTATAGTGGTTTCAGATTTAAATTATATATTTTATATATATATATGCTCGCTCACTCTCAGTCTCTCTCTCGTCTATGTCTGTCTGTCTGTCTGTCTGTCTGTCTGTCTGTCTGTCTATCTATCTATCTATCTATCTATCTATCTATCTATCTATCTATCTAAAATAACAATTCAGGGATAGGTTGCTCTCCAATGACCAAATTTGCAGGAAATAATCAGAAGGAAATTTAGTAATATCTTTGTAGATTAACGTACTGTGTTTTATTAAAAGCTATAATCTTTTGTGAGCTACAATGAATGACTATCTGAGACACTAACATGGCATTCTCCTGCAACTTTAAAGCATGCTGCTGTAGGTAAATCCTGCGAAGGTAAATCTGAATTTAGTGGTACTTAACCCTTTTAAACTATGCATACAATTCTAGCCCTGGTTTCACTTTTTTCTAAAGCTTGTCCTATCTGGTGGTTTTCAATGTATAAGGTCATGATGGAGTAAAAATGTAGCTTCATGTTTATTTGGAGAAGCTCCTAGTACTTGATTAGATTTATGATATGCAGGTGGACATCTGAAAGGGTTTTTATCCCCAATGTTATATTTGTCATGCTGGAAATGTCTTATGCTGCTCTTAAAGGATTTTCCCACCTACCTACCTTAGCCATGAAAGCCAGCTGTGTGACCTTGGGCCAGTCACATTCAGCCCAACTTGTATCACAGAGTTGTTCTTGTGGAGAAAATAGGAGGAGGAAGGCATATTAGATATATTTGCCCGTTGCATTGTTCATAAAAATAATAAAGTTGGAATATAAAACAAGCAAACATTCAGATAATGATTATGGCTTCTTCTGAAAGCTACTGAACAGGAAAAGAAAAATATGTGTACGAAATGTAATTTCTGAAGTGTGCCACATATTTGCCAGCTACTCTCTCTTGAAAATGATGAAGGCTAAATATCCTTAGCTAATGAACAGAGAATTCAGTTAGTCCTTGCAAGGAGGTTTCCTCCTAAATGTTTATCCCATACACTCCGAAAGCTCATCTTTGGGATTAGAACAAAGCCTTCATTCTAGTTATATAGTTGCAGTTTGAATCTAAAGTGATTTTTTTTCCTGAAGGCATTTAGGGAGAGCTTCACAGAGCCAGATGCAAGTGCTAGTGGCAAATACTATTTTGTTATTATATTTTGTTTTTCTTGAGTAGGAGGTTTTTTTTAAATACTCTGCTTCAGGTTTGTCCAGTTTTTATATCCTATCCAACTGATTTTCAGAGCAAAGTCTTACAGAGTAATTTCAGGGTGGCTTTCAACTAAGGATTTGCACATTTTGGATTTTTAAAAAAAATCTCTGAGATGTTCAAGAAGTGGGATCATGATAGGAAAAAATAGCTTTTTAGATAGTTCTTGTGCGACTTCATTCAATTGTCTCTTGAATGTAATCCTATCAAGATCAAGCTGATGATTGAACAAAGAGCTTGTTTTGAGCCAATTTTAAGTGATTTATATTATTTTCTCCGTCTTTGCTTATATGGGCTTATGTATGGACAAAATGAAATACAAAAAATACAGTAGAATTTAGTAACCAGGGTTTTTCTCTCTTGAAAAACAGGGTTTTACATATTCTTCTAAATGTATTTGGCCAATAAAGTATAGATGAGCTTAATTTATTGTCAAAAGGTGATGGGAAAAAACTAGCTGGTGCAAAGAACCAAGATCATTTGTTGAGTTTAAGCACAGAAGATCTATTACCACAGCCTATACACAAAAATCTAATCAACCATGTAGGTCAGCACTAAATTGGTGTAGATAAAAGTCAGCAGAATTCAAGGGGGCTGGACTTGGATCTCTTGTGGGAATGCAAAGGCTCTAAATTGATGACATATTTAACTCCAGCTTCCAGCTCTGCCTGCTCTTCTTCCCCAGTTACCACTTTTTAAAATTCGCTTCTGTACTCTTTTATAGTATGTATGCATGTATGTATGTTGAAAGAAGTCAGGGAAGCTGCAGACCAAACCAGTAGAATACCACCACTGACAGGGAATCTTGGACTTACAATCATTCATTCAATGACTCTTTGAAATTGGGCCTTATGACCCATGTCTCAAATTAAATGCCACTGCAGCACTCCTGTGGTCACTTGACTGTGATCCAGGCATATGGAAACCCATTTCTACTTATGACCGTTTGCCATGTGTCCTGAGATCATATGATCACCATTTGTCTTCCCTGCCTGCTTACCCAGAAAGTCAGTGGGGAAGACAGCAGGGAATGTTGCAAGTTGCTGCCATCTGCAAAGAGGACTTTCATTTAGTCTCTGGAGGCTTGAAATCCAAGCAGGATTTTACAGCCATGGAGGATTTTCAGCTCTGCAGCAGAGAGATTTGTCTGCCGCACCGCCCAAATCATGCACAGCCTGCAATAGGCCTCCTGGGGCTTCCTTCACCCTCTGAGTCACCCTATGCTCCCTACCAGTGATTCTGTCCGCTAAACGACTGCAACTGGAAGTCCCAGAATTGTGGTTGTTGAGGAGGAAACAGTCCTGTGACTTCTCATTTAACAATTAGTTTGCTTCAATGACCAAGATTCCAGTCCCAATTGTGGTTACAGCTGTATATAGACATTTATACTTGTTAAGAATGTGCAGTCATGCTTTACAGGGACATGTACATAGCAGTTGCCTGCAACTGTTTAGTTGTATCTTTTGCCAAAGAATTGTTTTTAGCAGTTCATTTGACTTATAGTTTAGAACATTGTTCTTCAAACTTGACAACTTTAAGATAGTGCAGGATCCATGGGGTCAACCAACTGCCACGATTATAAGCATGTAAAATAGGCATAAATCACTTTTTTCAGAATTGAAACTTGGAATGGTCAGTAAACAAGTGGTTCTAAGTTGGAGACTACCTGTATGTACTATGGTATAGTCCACTCTGCAGGCTGAATTAAATTGTTGTTTAGTTGGTAAATCGTGTCTGACTCTTTGTGACTTCACGGCCCATTGCACAGCAAGTCCCACTGTCCACAACAATAACATGTTGCTTGTATCTTTACAATTTATATTGTTTTATTTGTTCCCTAATTTGATTTGATTGCTTATTAGTAACCTATGACTATCACTAAGTGTTGTATCTTATGATTCTTGATGAATGTATTTTATTTTTTCTTTATGTACACCGAGAGCTTATACACCAAAGACAAGTTCCTTGTGTATCCAATCATACTTAGCCAATAAAGAATTCTATTCTATTCTATTCTATTCTATTCTATTCTATTCTATTCTATTCTATTCTATTCCATTCCATTCCATTCCATTCCATTCCATTCCATAATATTCCATTCTGCTCCTGTTCATTGCATCAATGATACCATCTAAGCATCTCATCCTCTGCCGTCCCCTTCTCCTTTTGCCTTCCATCTTTCCCACATTGGGGTTTTCCTAATTAATCCTTTCTTCTCATTTGGTGGCCAAAATATCTGAGCTTCAGCTTCAGTGCCTGCTGTTCCAAAGGACCGTCAGGGTTTTGATTTCCTTTAGGGTTGGCTGATTTGATCTCCTTGCAGTTCATAGAATTAAATTACAACTATTTAAATAAATGGCTTGAATTCAAACTCCTAGTTCCAGTTAGTTTCCACCGATTCCTGTGAGACCTAAATGTTCCAACTGGCTTAGCTGGATATAACTCACTGATTTCAAGTATCAAGCAAAGGGCCTCCGTTTCAAAGCAATGATGTAAACGTATTTTTCCATGTGCCCAAACTATTGCATTTCTTGAGTAACCCAGTGTATTAATTGACTCCTATATATAAGCCTGCTCCCAAATCACTGACCCATGTAATGTAGTTTTAGCTTACTCACAGGGAAACCACCCTTCAGAGTTTCAATTAGATATCTTTGTCATTAACTTTTCCATGCCAGGGATTCTATCTGTTTACTATAGAAGTTAAGCTCTATTGACTTAAATCCAAGTAAGCGCTCTATATTGCAGGGAATTTGAATACTAAAACTTCTGGTTATGCTGCTGAACATACCTTTTGGGCTATTAGAAAGTATTTGCTAAGACGCCTCCTGCCACTTCGTGTCTGCCAGACGCCCTGCCCTCACCCAGCTCTGATTTAAAAATAATAATAATTTCAAGTGTCTTGTAGCATCCTTTTTATCTACAAAAAGACCTTTGGGCCTCTGGTAGAAAATAAAAAGAGTTGGTAGCTGCAGGCTTGCCTCCCTCCAAAAACAGTGGGAGAGGGAGAGGGAGAGGGAGAGGGAGGGAGGGAGGGAGGGGGAGAGAGAGAATGAGAGAGAGAGAGAGAGAGAGAGAGAGACTGGACTGAAAGGAGTGGGAAGACTGAGACAAGCATAGCCAGATGGAGTTGATGAGATCTTTAAAAAAAGAGTTAAAGAATGAAAGGCAATGTATGAAGCAGAATATAGACATAGAGGATGTTTTGCAAGGGGAGGGTATGGAGAGAAATAATGAATAGGGCAAATTTAGCTATAGCCCTTTTATTTCCTTCCTTCCTTCCTTCCTTCCTTCCTTCCTTCCTTCCTTCCTTCCTTCCTTCCTTCCTTCCTTCCTTCCTCCCTCCCTCCCTCCCTCCCTCCCTCCCATCCATCCATCCATCCATCCATCCATCTACGGTATCTATCTATCCTATTATTACTTGCTTTTTTCCCCTGTGCTTTGCATAATGTTGCTTAAGAAACTGTTATCTGCAAATGCATTTAAACTACATGGTGGTAGGCAGTCTTCTAGGAAAGACTGGAACAGCTAAAGCATTACGTGTAGTCCTTAACTTATCACAGTTCGTTTAGTGACTGTTCAAAGTTGCAATGTCTCTGAAAAACTGCTTTTCACATTTAGAACTGTTGTGGCAACTCCATGGTCACGTGATCAAAAAAATCAGATGCTTGAGAACATATTTATAATGGTTGCGTATCTTGGGGTGATCCCCTTTTGCAAACCTCCGACAAGCAGTCATTGGGGAAGCCAGATTTGCTTAATAACCATGTTACTAACTTGACAACTGCAGTAATTCACTTAACAACTGTGGTGAGGAAGGTTGTAAAATGGGGCAAAACTCACTTAACTGTCTCACTTAGCAAAGAAATTTTGGTGGCTGCCCAGTTTCTTAGCACCATTATAGCCTTCACCTTTTTGAATTTGTGGTATTCTATTTAAAAACTATGCCAATTGATGAGTCTTTTCTTCAGAAGACCCAGAAATAGTGGCAATATTGCAACATTATATATTCTGGAGGATGATGTGGGCGTGTATGCTTCCAAAACCACATTCCAATTGGCATAGGGGGGATAAAAGAAAATCCACAAATTCTTTTTTTTTATTCTTATTTGCCAGAATTAAATTAAGCTGTGCCTATTTATAAAGTATAGATATGGTATAAAATATGTTCTAAAATATTCTGTCTTTCCATTAATGTGCAGTAAGAATAATATTAGACTTGTAGCCAACAGATGAGCCCAATAAATAATGGTACTTCTTCACTTTTTTTCCAAAGAAACCCAGTTTGCCATGAAATAATTGGAAGGGAACCCAAGTAAATGGCACCTATCGATGTTTATTCCATACAGTACTCCATGTGGTGGACGTTTGCTTTTGATGTATGACTTAACATATTCTTGTATATAAGGAAACAAATGAAAATGTCATTGACATAATTACTGGTACCCCTTGTCATGCCCTGTTGGAGTCTGAATCCGAGGAGGAAGATGAACAGTTGACAGGGAGTGGGAGTGTGGCTGTGTTGGCTGTGGAGGAGGCTGGGGAAGGGCAAAGTCCGGCTGGGCAGAGCAGGGAAGAGGTAGAACAAGGGAGAGGGAGTTCAGAGGAAGACCCAGGCCTACCCCCTCTTCATCCTAGCACATGGAGGAAGGAACAGAGAAGAGAGCAACATGGGTTGTGTGGCTTACGGGAGAGGAAAGGGCCCTGATTCCCTTCATTAGCCACAGTTCGGAAGAGAGTTTAAATTAAATGCATGCTGAGTGTGGCAGCTGCTGGGAGCAAATGTGAGTTTATCTTGTGTTGACTTTGATTATCTGTGTTCCTGGTGTCTTCCCAACCATGTTGTGTTATTGCTGTGCTTTTACGTCTGGAATTCTTGCTTCTGCCCTGCTGGACTAATTACCTCATTTTGCCTTGATTGGATCTATAGTTACAATTTTTGTGGACCACATTTTGGACTTGATTCTCTGCAGCCAGAAGGTAACCAGGATATTGGGAACAAAGTTGGAGCTAATAAAGGGACTCCTACTAATTATCTGACTGTGTTGCCTTTGTGCCACGCCCTGAGTCATCACACCCCTAACTTAATATTTCGTACCACATACCTTTGTGGCAATAACTACAGTCAAGCACTTTCTGATGCTGTTTATATACTTTTTTCTCAACTGGTCATTTGTCCCTCTCTTCTTGAGTAAACTGCTCCAGATGTCTTAGATCACGGTTGTCAAACTCACGGCATCACATTGCTGTCACATGGCATTTCGTGACGTTTCCCCCCTTTGCGAGGCTGGGGTCGGCATGGCCTGCTCGTGACGGATCCGGCTTGTGGGCCGCCATTTTGACACCCTTGTCTTAGATGCTTTTCTTCTTCCAACTAACTGTCAGCTTTTTCTGTCAATGTTTTATTAGATTCAACTCAGGACTTATCGCAGACCTCTTTAGAACAAAAGCAGAAATGATTTGCTTTCAACCATTCTTAGGTTCTCATAGAAGATGTACTGCATATCTTGAATCCTTATCCTGTCGACGGAGACATTTGGCATTGTGTTCCATTCTGGAATGCCTTGATAATCTGGTTTTATTGTGCTTGCACAGATTCAAGGCACCCAGCGCAGGAGGCAGCAAAGCAAGCCATAACATTACAGAGCCTCTTCCGTGTTTCACAGCAGTGATAGCGTTCCCTTCTTTAAAAACATCATTTGTTTTCTTCTGTGAAAATGAGAACTGCTCTAATTTATCAAATAGACTCTCATTTTGTTTCATTGTCTTCCAGAATGACTGTGGTTTATTTGCGTGCACTTTGACAAATTCCAGTCTGGCTTTTGTTTGTGTCTGACTTCCAGAAGTGGGTTCTTCCTGGATCTTTTACTATGGAGCCTTTGTCGATGGCAGATAGTGCAAATTGTTGTACTTTGATCTTAGAAGTCAGATAGGATCTGATCTGAAGTTTTTCTTGGTTTCCCCCCCACCATTTAAACTCTCCTTCTGTCCAATATGGGGTTAGTTTTCCTCTTGTGGCTCACTCAGGCAGATTGCCTATAGTCTTATGGACTATAAAAATAAACTTATAAAATTATTAAATTTCTTGATAATATTAGCAACCATGGTCTCATGAAGCACTTTGAAGAGGGAGTTGTAGCCTTTACCTTTATCAGGCTTAGTTGTTACCTTCTTCCTTTCACCCTCAGCCAGCTTTCTGCTTTTCTTTCTCTTTGTCCCTGTTCACTTTGCTGCATATAATGACACATCATTTGCAATTATGCAAAATTGCCTAATTGTGTTTGCATGGCAGCAAGATTTATGAATGCAGACAAAGTAATTCATTGTCCTCCATTTCCCCCCCAGAATCCCAATTTGCAGTGAAATTCAAGTACAATTAAATAGACACTTTAAGGTGGGAGGATTTCAACTCCCAGAATTCTCCTGGGAGGCTGCTGGCTGGGAAATTAGATACAGATAATCAGAGTTGGAAGGGACCTTGTAGGTCATCTAGTCCAACCATTTCTGAAAAATGGCAGTCCAATCTCTTCGTGAAAGTCTCAACTGATGGCGCTCCCACAACTTCCGAGGGCAAGCTTTGGGGAGTTGAAGTCCATGCATCTTAAAATGTCCAATGTTGAGAGACATGCTTTATTTTATTCCACTGTTCATAGAGCAGACATTTTGAATTTGATGTATATATTCTTGTAAATAATAAAACAAATGAAAATGTCATGTACATAATGAATGGTACCTCTTAGACTTAAAATATATTATTGGAGTTGGGTGATTTCTCAAGCAGACCTGTTTACTGTAATTAGTGTCACAGCTATTTTCAAGCTCATAATCAGTCACAACCCATTTGAATAGAGAAAAGTATTCACTAAGGCATTTGCTTAATTGAATATAATTTTAAATGAAAGATGTAAAACTTGAACTTTGACATGGAATTCAAAAATTGATTGTAACTTAGGTATACAAGAAAAGATGTAGGCTATTGGCTTCTTTCAAGGGTAGTTGAATCTGAGATCTAATTCAGGGGTGGATGAAGAAAAGATAAGAGATCTGTTTTCTTAGTAATGGACAAGCTGGAAATCAAATGCCCAGAATAAGCAGATAACAATGAAGGAGTCTCACTAAAATCCAGACATTGAGTCAGTCAGCTTGCCTTCATTATGGAAAATTCTGGTCAGAAAAAGGAAGGAGTCGGTTCTACTGTACCTTCAGTTAGGTCAGAAGTCCAAAATAAAGAAATTTGGCTGCATATTCTACTGTATTTACAGATAGTTACATGTAGTTCTGTAATTAAACTAGTATTGCATATACACTGGTACATTGCTTGAATCTGGTTAGCCTCAGCTTTATTTAAGGCAGGCACTGATTGTTTCAGAGAGGTATTTTGGGAGCTGGCACTTTACCAAACCTCAAAATACCTTTCCAGCACCTTCTGTACAACCTCACTTATGGGGATTTTGTAAACCATCTGAAATGCCCAAACTGGAACATATTGCCAGGAAAATCTCAATTCAGGCCAGTCCATAAACATATCTAGATGCCCTCATTTTCAGTTGTTTAAGTATAGAAATTTATCAGGTGTGACATTAGTTAACAACCTCCATGCTAAAACATTAATTTTTACCATTGATGCTCTTCAATATAGGATCTAGCTTTCTTCTTCTCTAGCAGGATCTCCAAACTTGGCAACATTAAGATTTGTGGACTTCAACTCCCAGAATTCCTCAGCTAGTCATGCTGGCTGGAGAATTCTGGGAGTTGAAGTCCACAAGTCTTAACATTGCCAAGTTTGAAGACCTCTGGCTTCAATGGACTCTGGGGGATAGCAGAAGACAGGAAGGCCTGGAAGAATGTTGTCCATGGGGTTGTGATGGGCTGAACACAATTTCGCGACTAACAACAAATGGTAGTTTCTTGATAAATTTTGGCAATAGATACCTGGAAACTCAGACAATCTTCCCATAAATGGTCACTGAATGCCATTCTGAGCATTTGGTTGTGCTTCTCCAAAGGATAAGAAAAATTGGGATATCAGCAAATCCTTCCAGCTTTGCTAAGCAGATATCAAATGTTTTAAGTGGTCCAGGTGTCTGAGGATTTTTTTTTAATGATAGTGTTCAGCATATAAAGGATGTTTTCTAATTGGTAGAATGCCTGTGTGTTTTATGTGTAAATGGATTATTTCTCATGTCAAAGGCAAGATTATAGCTTTAATATTTTGTTTCCTTTCTTTACACATGTGTGTTGCTGAGTTTATCTGACATGTGCAAATGTTATATCTAAAGATTATACAGGTACAGGAATGCTAAACATTTTCTATGAAGTCACTTTGAGATAAAACCTAAGCCAAACATTACTAATGTTCCGAACTAGCAGGCTCGAAAGCCTGCAAATCTGATTGGCCCGTGAATAGCAGATCGTGATTGGTTGCCACAGACTGATGCGATTGGCTAGTAAACAGGCTGCCGCGATTGGCCCTGCCAAGAGCGGCAAACTCAAATCGCTTTCATTGGCTGCCTAGCCGCAGCCTGCCCTATATAAGCTCGCTCAGATCTGAAGTCACTAATAAAGAGCTGTTGTTGTTATCTGAGTCTTGCCTCCGTTCTTGAACCATCCTCCCAGATCTAACGCTGGCGATGAGGATGGGATACGGAGGCAACGAAGTCTACGAGAGCTGAGCTAGCTGAAGAAGCACGTGGCTGACAGAGCACAACGACGGCAACATGGCCAGCAGCGCTATACCACCCGCCCCATTCGATCCAGCTAGCGAGGACTGGGACTCATATATGGACAGATTTCAAATGTTCCTAGAGTCCAACAACCTCAAAGATGCCACACCCAGCAAGAAACGAGCCGTTTTTCTAACCCATTGTGGACCAGCCATTTTTAAGATGGCAAAAGCCTTAACGAAACCAGCTGAAGTTAAAACTATGGATTAGGACACCCTTGCTCCCATCCTGCACAACCATTACGCCCCAGCAGTACCAACTCTCATTCGCAGACACAAGTTCTATCAGAGGGACCAGCGTGAAGGTGAGAGCGTTGGGGATTTCGTGGCAGGCCTGAGGAACCTGGGTGGTTTATGTGGCTTTGCCAATCTTGAAGAAGCCATGAGAGACCGAATCATCCTTGGCCTTAGAGATCCAACTGTCCAGAGCAAGATCATGGCCAAGGGAGACATCTCGCTTGCAGATGCCATAGCAGACGCCACTGCAGCTGAAGCCACTCGTAAATCAGCAGCACGAATACGCCGAACCAGCGGAACCAACTGCCAACCCACCAGCGATGCTGGGAAACCTTCAGACAAGTACACATCAACCACCCATCACGAAGACGTCGAGTCATCCTCAGACAGTGAGGAGGAAGAAGTCCACAGACTCTGGTCAGAACGTGAGCAACGGGACCAGCGGGGTCGTAAATCCAACTACCAATGCGCCGGATGCGGGGGAAACCATCCTCGATCCGAATGCAGATTCTTAGACGCTATGTGTCATTTTTGTGAAAAACGAGGGCATATAGCGAAAGTATGCAGAAACAAAAGAAATTCCAGCCCCAGACGGAGAGGGAGCAGCCCAAAGAGGAATGATGGCAACTCCACCACACAGAGGGACCGCCCTAACAACCAGTGGAACCAGTACAGCAGACCCCAAAGGTTTAACGACACACCCAGACGAGAAGAGGCTCATCAAATCATCACCATCGGCCACGCTTCATCGCTTGACGCTAAAAAAATCCGTGTAAAGGTCACCATTGAAAATAAACTGTGGAAGTCAACTCTGGGTCATCACTATCCATGGTATCCTGGAAAACACTCAAGCAACTGATTCCCAACATCTGACGCCAAGACCTCAGCAGTCAGAGACTCATACTGAAAGATTATCAAGACAACCGATTCCAGTCGCAGGTACCTGCCATTTCCAGGTCTCTTTCAAGGGACATAATGCAATTCTACCACTCGCCATCGTAGACAGAGACCGGCCAAGTCTTTTGGGCCTTCAATGGTTCGCACCATTAGGAATCGGAATGGCTGGCATCCATCATACTGAAGACGATGACTGGGAGGCAGCCCTCGTCCACGACTTCCAAGAAGTGTTCAGCAAAAGATTAGGGAAGTACAAGGGGTCCCCTATTTCGTTTAATCTTCACCCCGACATTGCGCCTAAAGCCACGCCGAGTTCCCTTTGCTCTCAAACCCAAAATTGATGAGCAACTGGACAAATTAATTGCACAAGACGTGTTAGAACCCATTGACCACGCCCGATGGGAGACACCAATTGTCACCCCCATAAAGCCTGACGGGTCCTTGAGAATCTGTGGTGACTACAAGGCCACCCTCAATCACGCGCTACAGCAGAGCGCCTATCCAGTACCAGTCGTTCAGCATCTCCTGCGTTCACTTGGGGGTGGCAGAATATTCACAAAATTAGATCTGGCCCAAGCGTATCAACAGCTGCCAGTTGATTCCGAGACTGCAGAAGCCCAAACTATAGTCACACATCGTGGTGCATTCAAATGCAACAGGCTCCAATTTGGAGTAAGCGTAGCCCCAGGCATCTTTCAAAGCCTGATGGAGAGACTATTACAAGGTATAAAAGGGGTCATGCCCTATTTTGATGACGTATTAATAGCAGCCCCAACAAAAAGTTGATTAGAGAGACGCCTCAGAACAGTCCTACAAAGGTTCAAAGATGCTGGCCTCAAGGTTAAGAAGGAAAAGTGCCAGCTATGCACAGAAAAGGGTGGAGTTTCTTGGCTACCTTCTTGACAAACAAGGAATCCACCCTACAGAAAAGAAATTGGCAGCTATCAAAAATGCCCCAAGATCTAAAAACAAAACTGACCTCCAAGCCTTCCTGGGACTTATTAACTTTTATAACATTTTCCTACCCCAGAAGGCGACTGTTGCAGAGCCCCTTCATAGACTACTCGATAAAAGGGCCTCCTGGATTTGGGGACATCAGGAGGAACACGCCTTCCAGCAAGTAAAAGACCTCCTTACCTCTAAAGCAGTATTAATTCAGTATAACAAGACACTCCCCTTGACTGTTACTTGTGATGCCTCACCATTTGGGGTGGGGGCCATCCTGAGCCACGTCCTACCAAACGGCTCAGAGGCACCAATTGCATTTTTTTAAAGAACTCTGTCAAAAACAGAAAGAAACTATAGCCACTTAGATAAGGAAGCCCTTGCTATTGTCTCTGCAATTAAAAGGTTTCATGAATATGTTTATGGGAGACCATTTTCTATTATCACGGATCATAAGCCATTACTTGGCATTCTGGCGGGCGACAAACCTACCCCACACATTCTCTCCCCTAGAATGACGCGATGGTTGGAATTTCTAGCTGCCTACAACTATCAATTAAAGTATCGCCCGGGGAAATCTATTCCTCACGCAGATGCCTTGAGCCGCTCGCCACTACCTGAGCCACAGGAAGACCCCGCTCCCACGCTCCCAGTACTACAAATCGAGACAATTCCCTCACCTCCACTAACGGCCCAGGACATCACCTTTGAAACCAAAAGAGACTCTTGTTTGGCACGAGCTCTTGGCTGGGTGGAGAGGGGATGGCCAGACTACGACCCCAAGGAAACCTTTAAGCCATTCAAAAACAGACAGACAGAGCTTTTCTCACAAAGAGGGTGCGTTTTATGGGGAGACCGAGTTGTTATACCAACTAAACTACAAAAAAAAGTCCTGCAAATGCTACACGATGGACACCCAGGCATCGTGCATATGAAAGCGCTGGCAAGAAGTTACACCTGGTGGCCGGGTATGGACAAACAAATTGAAACCTGGGTCGCCTCTTGTAACAGATGCCAGGAAAACCACTCAGCCCCACCAAAAGCTCCGCCAGCAGAATGGGAAACCCAGGGGTCCCTGGTCTCGCATTCATATTGACTTTGCGGGACCTACTAGAGGCCACACTTTCCTAATAACTGTAGATGCGTATTCTAACTGGCTTGAGGTCAATAAAATGAAAACAACCACTACTGAGGCAGTCATCAAGAAATTGAACAGACTCTTTGCCACACACGGCCTACCTGATGTCCTGGTTTCTGACAGTGGGCCCCAATTTACTGCCTTAGCCTTTGAACAATACCTAGCTGAACGGGGCATCCAACATACACTCACATTGCCGGCTCATCCAGCAGTGAATGGTAGGGCTGAACGAATGGTTCAGTTCACAAAGAAAACCCTACAGAAAATGAAACAAGGTAATATCCACGATAAAGTCACTAGAATGCTGCTTCTTCAACACATCACACCAAACAGCACGACTAACAAGAGCCCAGCTGAACTCCTGATAGCCAGGAAACTCAGATCGCCTCTAGACCGCTTGCACCCTGCCTACACCCCAGAAAAGCCCCTGGGTTCCAGCAGCAAGCACCGCGCCTTTAAGGTAGGAGACCTTGTATTTGCAAAAAAATTTTCTGGGGATCCCCTCTGGATTCCTGCTCAAGTAACTCAAGTTACGGGTCCCCACTCCTACTGTCTACTCACCACTGATGGCAGAGCGTGGAAATGCCATATTGACCAGCTACGCTCCAGACTGGCCACAACTTCCATCCCTGACCCCAACCTTGACACCAGGGGGGGAGGGGAAGCCGTGAGCCCGGAAATTGAACCAACAGCTGTTTATTCTGAACTAACACCGAGATCACCACACCATAGCTTGTAATACTCACCAGCTGTAGTTGAACCTGGGCAGACTAACACTTCACCAAGAAGCAGCAGCCAAGCAGGTTCAGCGAGCCAGGGGAGCCATAGCAGTAGCAACGAAGCTGAGGACTCTATCACCCCGGGGGCATCAGAAGAGAGCCCTAACCATGGCACCGGTTCACCGTTCCTGCTAGATCCAGCAAACAGTCCATCTGAACCCGAATTCGAACATGGACAATTGGAATTGCATAAGTCAGGTAGACAGGTGTGAAGACCTGCCTACCTGCGAGACTATATTACTCCACCCCTTAAACTGAACCGAGAGGGGAGGGGTGTTCCGCACTAGCAGGCTCGAAAGCCTGCAAATCTGATTGGCCCGCGAATAGCAGATCGTGATTGGTCGCCACAGACTGATGCGATTGGCCAGTAAAGGGGCTGCCGCGATTGGCCCTGCCAAGAGCGGCAAACTCAAATCGCCTTCATTGGCTGCCTAGCCGCAGCCAGCCCTATATAAGGGGCTGCTGCAGCTGGGATAGCTCGCTCAGATCTGAAGTCACTAATAAAGAGCTGTTGTTGTTATCTGAGTCTTGCCTCCGTTCTTGAACCATCCTCCCAGATCTAACAACTAATATAGCAGTTTTGATTTTTATGCTAGCTGGAACATCAAGTAGCAGCTAATTTAAGGTCCTATGGAAAAATAGCCTTTCTTTTTCAGAGATGCACGTATATCTGATTTGTTAACTGAGAGATGCTCTAGCTGTTAAATCTCTGTATGCCTTTTATGTCCATGTTTAAATATAACATTAAAAATACTAGGCCAAGCTTCAGATTCAATTCCTTTAGAGTACATTTGATGTAGAAAAACATTTGAGTGAAGTTTCTTAAAGCAGTGTTTCTGAGCCTCAGGAATTCTAAGTTGTGTGAACTTCATCTCACAGAGTTTCAAGGTTAAAACACCAAATTAAAATGAAGGAAGGCTGTAGAATGAATGGCAAGGTGGAAGGTGAATTTTATAAAGCAAGAAACTCATGCGTTCATTTCTCCCCCTCCTAAGCCAGGAAAAAATCCCAGTCTCCCATTATATGGAGAACCAGTTTGGTCTAGTGGCTAAAGTACCAGGCTAAAAAAAAGAGATTATGAATTCAAGTCCCATGAAAACCAGCTGGGTGACTGTAGGCAGTCACTCTCTCTCAGCCCAACAAGCCCTGCAGGATTGTTGTTGTGGGGAAAATAGAAGGAGAAAGGTGTGTTGGACACTATATGTTTGCTGCCTTATTTATAAAAATAATAAAGGCGGGAAATAATAAACGTGGAGCAGGCCTTCTCCCTTTGCATTATTGCCCTTATCTCCCCAATAGACTGTGACCTATTGTTTAGAAGCACCAAATATGGCTGCGAAAATTGCAGATAATTACCAGAGGGCAGCAAAACAAAAAAATCCAGAAAATTCTCTTTCCTTCTATCTTGTGGATATTTCAGTTTTTTATGGACTAGAATTTACCTCAACAGTTCAAAGGGTACTCACACCTGAAATTCAGGATTCTCAGGTTGTGTATGTATGAACTCCCATAAATGCTGGTAAGACAGAATTTGCTAATTAGCAGTAGCAGAACTTCAACGATGTGCTAAAATGGAATGGCATAACTTGTTTAGCAAGTATCATTAAGTACCAGAATTGGATCCATTGAGAGATATTTCAGATTAAAGTTGAAGTAGAACTCATGAAAGGAATGAATCAGAGAAGACTGACTGAAGTCATCTTCTTTTAACGATCCCATAATCCCTTGCAGGGTGGAGTCTGGGCAACTGAATGGAGGTAGCAGAGTGTTTAAAGGCCAGCTGCCCTTCCTGTTGCCGATGCAGAGTTTTGTTCAGGAGATATATTCTCATTATGCCCAGAGAAGACTGACTTACTAGTGCTCATCATTAGTTAATATAATGTGTGTGCAAATGATCAAATTACCAACAACAGGGTGAAAAGTGGCATCTTCTGTCCCACAGATAACTTTTTTAAGTAATAATATACATGCACACTGCCCCAGTTGACTTGTTATTTGTGTGTGTGTTTTCTGAATTTGGTACACGGAAGGGAGCACATTGGACTGGACAGATTAAAAGAAATATTAGGAATCATCCTTCAAAAATGAGCACAATCTGTCCACATGTTTTCTTGTTTGTTTGAAAAATATGTGAATTAATTTACATTGATGTGGTGTGCATTTTCCAGAGTTTTGTGTGTACGTGTGAAATGTGTGTTTGTCCATAATTTTGTTTGTAGACAGGGTTTAGTGTATGCATTTTGCTTGTCTCTGTATCTTTATGAAGCAATGCGTGGAAATGAGCTGGATTGAGGCTAAAGAAGATAATTTTCATTTACTATATTGCTATGCCTACAGGAAAATTCCCATAGGGATAATAAAAACAGCAAAGAAAACTGGGAATTTGATAATTTGATGCTAGCTCATTGGAGGAATAAAATTTGGCACAGAATTAACAGTTGATGACAATCCTGGGCAAGTGATCAAATAGTGCTTCTTTATCTAAAATTGGGGATGGGATTGTATTAAAGATAACTTCCCTCTGTATGTTTTCGTGTAAACAGGACTGTCAGTGCTGAACTTTCAAAGCCATTATTATCTCTCTCACACAAACCAGAGAATGGTCTATACAATTTTGCTCTAGGGATTCATTTAATCTTCCAGCGACCAAGCACAAACATTTACTAGAATAGACAGTGAAATCAAAAGTGCATTTCACCAGAGGTAGCAATTTGAGGCAGATACAAAAATTATGTAATTTCACTTTGAGAATTGGAGTATTAGGGTCAGCATTCTGTCGCAATATTTTTCCTTGTTTTATCTATAGTATTGGTCTGTTTTCATAGCGAGCTTGGCCAAAAACATGATCTTAAATCATTTTTACAACTAAGGTTGCAATGGCCTTCCTGTCCCAAGGCTTTTTAAAACTGCTGTAAATTTCATTCATACAGCACACTGAGGCAAAAAGGGGGGAGAATTAAAGTTTCTGAAGCACCATCGATGCTTTCCAGTAATTTTAGGTTCCATGTTGAGAGCTGCCATAAATTGCAGGGGCATCTAGAAAAGAGTTGAAATCTGTAAGATGGCAATCAGACGGCTGCAATCCAAGCCCGGTCAATTTGTCAGTTTTGAGAGACATACATATGGTCTTTTTAATGCATGTAATGATTTTATGCATCTGGAAGAAAGTTATTTTGCATATATTTATTTCATTTCTTGTTATTAACATCATCATCATCATCACATGCTGTAGCAAAAACATTCACAGTAAATTATTAAAATGAAATAAATAAAATGCTAAGAAATTAAAGTTGGATTAAAACGTTCAAGTTTCTAGGTTCTATTATCTCCAAGGACTTGAAATGGATACCTAACATTAGAACCATCATTCAAAAGACCCAACAAAGAATGTTCTTCCTGCGTCCATTCAGAAAGCTTAGATTGCCTAAGATTCTGCTGAAAACTTGGATTGCCCAAGGAGCTGCACCATCAAGGAGTCATGGTGGCGCAGTGGTTAGAATGCAGTATTGCAGACTAATTCGGCTCACTGCCAAGAGTTCGATCCTGACCAGCACAAGTTTGATTTAGCCTTCCATCTTTCCGAGGTCAGTAAAATGAGAACCCGGATTGTTTTGGGCAATATGCCGACTCTGTAAACTGCTTAGAGTAAGGAATTATTGAGTCTGTCATTTGTACCTCAATAACTATCCGTTTTGGCACTGCAACAAAACAGGAGAAATACAGACTTCAACAGATAGTTAGGACTGCAGAAAAAAACAATTGCAACCAGCCTGCTGGATCTGTATACGAACCAAAACGAGGGCTGAGAAAATATCTACAGAGCGCTCACATCCTGGACACAATCTATTTGAACTTCTCCCTTCAGGGCGCCACTATAGACATTGCATGCCAAAATTGCTAAGTACAAAGATAATTTTACCCCCTGTGACATCACTCTGTTGAACACTTAATTCCCACAATACTGTCTCCTTTCTCATCTTTTTTCATCTTCTCATCTTTCCTTCTATCTTCTCCTATTGGTTTCTTATGATTTAATCAATTGTTCTTTTTATGATCTATTACTTGGCATTTACATGCACACTGTGAGCTTCTGGAGACAAATTACTTGTGTGTCCAATTACACTTGGCCAATAAAGAATTCTATTCTATTCTAAAAGAAAGCAATAAGAATACAAGGAATAGAACTGAGGCAGTGTATTGAGGACAGAGAAGTCATTACAGATAGTCCTTGCTATTTGACCGAAATGGAGCCTGCCCGTTACAGTTATATATCACAACAATCTTAAAATGGGTGACACGATTGACCCAATTTTATGACCTTGGTGGTTGTTAAGCGAATGCTGCAGTCATAAAGTGAACATCATAGTCATTAAGCGACCTAATAGTTTGGTATAGACACAGTTTTTCCAAAAACAAGAAGTATGTGCCAGGTTTTGGCAAAACCATTGTAAAATGTAGCTACATGACTGCAACGGCCATAAATGTGGCCATGTTACTGATGCCTGAAGTTTGATCATGTGACCACAGAGGGAGGCCACCTGTTAAAATGTTTGAATCCAGTTGAGGGGGGCCAACTATTCAACTATTTGAATCCAGGCTATAAGTTCCCTTTTTGGGAATGGTCATAAGTTGAGGACTTCCTTTGAAGGTTAATTATTTTGGAGAGTCCTATAAAACATGAACTTCTTTATATTGAATGGAATGGGCAATCTGAATTACAGTTAGTGGACTAAATGTATATTTTATGGGTATACAACAATTGCTCACATTTACCTGGGCCTCAGTTTAGTTTCCTCAAGATACCAAAAGAAATGCCAGACTTTTATTGTTGACACAACCAACCTCCTAAAAATCTTTGGAGGCCGAATAAACAACAATGCAGCCCGCCAGATATAGGTCAAAGAAACTGCAGCTCTTTTGATATTAGAAAACAGGAAGCATTTATAGATAACAGGAGAATTTCAGCCCTGGAGTATGTATGAGAGGACGGGCCTGGTGCTATTAAGTAGATGTGGGACGCTGCATTTCCCTTGTGACAAAGATACTGTTTATATATATGTCCTTTCCAGAGGTGGTATTCAGCAGGTTCTGACCAATTCTGGAGAACCAGTAGCGGACATTTTGAGTAGTTCGGAGAACCAGCAAATACCACCTCTGACCGGCCCCACCCCCATCTATTCTCTGCCTCCCATTGAGTCCCAGCTGATCGGCTGGGTCTTCTTTGGTTGCCCTGCACAGGAGAACAGAGCTGGAAAGCTGGTTAGTGGGGTTGGAAGGAAATGGGGATTGTGTAATAACCTTCCCTTGCCATACTCACCAAGCCGCACCCACAAAACTGGTAGTAAAATTTTTTGAATCCCACTACTGGTCATTTCTATTCTTTCAAGGAATACCATCTTGTATTTCTTCAAAACTTATGTACAGACTGCATAAAGCTAGTCCTTGACTTACAACCGCTCACTTAGTAACTATTCAAAATTGTAACAGCCCTGAAAAAAAGTGAAAAAAACTTGCGCCTCTGATTCTCACAGTATCCCCACGATCACGTGATTAAAAATTGGGTGCTTGGCAACCGGTGTGTATTTATGATGTTTGCAGGATCTTGGGATCACGTCGCCATTTGCCATCTTCCCTGCCTGAAAGCGAAGTCAAAGGGTTCACTTAAAGCCCATGCGATTCATTTAACAAGAATGCCAGACAAAAAAATTGTAAAATGGGCTGCATCTCACTTCACGGATTTAACAGAGTTGCAAGGGACTTTGTAGGTCATATAGTCCAACCCCCCCCCTCCTTTGCCCAAGCAGGAGACCCTACACCAGTGTTGGCGAAACTTTTCGGCGCTGAGTGCTGAAATGGGAGCACACACATGCGGGGTGGGGAGGAGTGCCGGAAACCAGAAGAACAGCTCCCCAGTGCGCATGCATTGGAGCTCTGGAAACCGGAATAGCAGAACATGTGCACGCCAGGAAACTGAGCTTCTGGTTTCTGGCATATGCTTGCATGGTGGCCACCTGGTTGTCCAGTTTCTGGCATGCAGAACACACGCAAAGACCAGCTGGCCAGCACACATGCACATACTGGAATCTGGAAGCTCAGATTCCTGGCACGCGCATGTGTGCTGGGGAGCTGCTGTTCCAGTTCCTGGCGCTCCTGCACGTGGAAAAACCAACTGGCCGGCATGTATACGTGGAAGAGCTGGCATGCTCAGAGAGATGGCTCTGCGTGCCACTTCTGGCACGTGTGCCATAGGTTCATCATCATGGCCCTACACCATTTCTGACAGATGGCAGTCCAGTCTCTTCTTGAAAGTCTCAAGTGATGACGATGCTCCCACAACATCTGAAAGCAACTTCTGTTCCATTGGTTGATTGTTCTCACTGTCAGAAAATTTCTCCTTATTTCTAGGTTGAATCTCTCCTTGTTCAATTTCCATCCATGATTCCTTGTCTGGCCTTCAGGTGCCTTGGAAAATAGCTTGACCCCCTTCCTCTCTGTGGCAGCCCCTCAAATATTGGAAGACTGCTATCATGTCTCCCCTGGTCCTTCTCTTCCCTAGACTTGCGATGCCCAGTTCCTGCAACCGTTCATTGTATGTTTTAGACTCCAGCTTAACAATTGTCTTGCTTAGCAACGATTGTAAATGCAAGGATTGGTTATAAATCTTTTTTTTTTCTGGGGCTGTTGTAACGATGACTAAAATAATGGTTCTAAATTGAGGACTACATGCAGTGATAAAGGTGTGAGACGGGGCCTGGCTGTAAATATCCAGGTTTAAGTCTACACTTAGGATATAAATTTCCTGGACTGGATTTCTCTCTTTCTCTCGTTCAGTACAGCCTACTTTGTAATGCTGTTGTGAAGAGAGGAGAAAAGATTCCCGTGTGAAAAGACTTTGGTTCCTTGAAGAAATCTTTTTAAAAATCAAATAAGTAATAAATGAAACGTATAACCCTTTTTAAAATTTTCTCCCCAGGCCCTCCCTCGATCTGCTATACTTCCAGTACTCCTGTGCAGGTACTGGAAGGCACTGACTATCTTCATACAGATCCTCATCTGTTTGGCAATAGGCAAGATGGTTCCCCATTAATGGTAGAAGCGGTCAATAATATTGAAGGTAAGTTTTTTCCTCTTCATCTCTAGTTGGATCTTCTGCCAGCCGTGTCTTGGATTTCAATTTTCACCATGTTGTCGTTGGTCACACAGGCTGGGTGGTGATGGTAGAAGTGTTATTGCATTAAATCAAGTGTTTTCAGTTGTTTCATAGAATCATAGGGCTGAAAGGGACCATAGAGCTCTTCTAGTCCAACCCCTTGCCCAAGGCAGGAGTCCTTATTCCATCCTGGACAAATGATTGTCCAATCTTTTCTTGAATCTACACCAATGGAGCACCCACAACTTCTGAAGGCAAGGTCTTCCACTGATTAACTGTTCTCACTGTCAGGAAATTTCTCCTTAGTTCCAGGTTGGATCTGACTAGCTTCCAACAATTCTGTTTCTTGTCCTGCCCTCAGGTGTTATGGGGAATAAATTGATCCCCTCTTTTCTCTGATAACCCTTATACATTGGAAGACTGCTGTCATGTCAGGAAATAGGTTTTTTTTATAATCAGGGAAAGCAGCAGGGTGAATGGTAGAAAAAAGGTACTTTTCCATAATTTCATTCTTATTTTTTTTTACAATTTTTAAACCTTCTACCCTTTACAGCAGGGGTGTCAAACTTGATTTCATTGAGGGCTGCATCAGTGTTGCGTTTGCCTTTGGGGAGCTGGACTGGGCGTGGCCAGGGTGAGCGTGGCTAGCTCGACATCACATGTCAGGGGCACCAGTGGTGGCCCAAGTGCTCTGCCAGCAAAAATGGGCTCCCAAGCTCCATTTTCAGCTGCAATGGCTTCCTGCAACCCATTGTCAGCGAAAACAGAGCTCTGGAGGGCTGCCCGTGGCCTTCGTGAGCTCCATTTTCTCTGGTAGAGGCACCGCAGGCCGGTTCTTTGCTGTTTCCAAGGCAGCCCTGCGGGACATATCTAAGCACCCCATGGGCCTGATCTGGCCCTTGGGCCTTGAATTTAACAGAATGTGATCAGGGTTATTTAAGATTAGAAACTTTAACTTTAGGTTAAAAAGTGGATAAAACGTGATATAGAGAAAGAATAAGAATCAGTTACCTACTCATTGACCCCAGTGTTAGTGTGAAACAGCTTAAACGCTGTAGAAAAAAATACCCAAGAATAAATCCTGTTAAAACAAGATGAATGTAGGAGAAGTATCCATATGAATTTTAGTCATCCAAACCCTGAGAATTAATTGCCTGAATGAAATGTTATTCTATGGTTAAAATTGTGTCATTGTAGTAGAACATAAAGAAAATGAAATGTTTTTTAAAAAGAAATAAATAGGCAGACAGACACATTTCAAATATTACTTCAGTGGCCTCATTTCTTAACTCCTCACTGGACCTTGTTTATGGAGATTCTCCATCAAGCAGGTCACGGTTGTCCCAAAGGTGCTTTTTTCTGAAAGGCCACTGGACGCCCTTGTTTTTGTTCCTTTTAAAACATTTCACTTCTCATCCAAGAAGCTTCATCAGTTCTACTGTTCTACAGAACTGAAGAAGCTTCTTGGATGAGAAGTGAAAGCCTTTCAAAGGGGAAAACAACAACAACAATAACAAAAAAGCCCAGCTGCCTTTTGGAAACAAAGAACCTTTGAGACAATCTTCACTGGACCAACTTCTAGATAACATTTATCAATTTATTTATAAAAGTTACAGACCACCCATCTTACCTCAAGATGATATTCACAGTGATGTTATTTTTTTTTTTTATGTAGTCTTTAAAAATGGCATGAAAATGGCCTCAGCTCTTACCTTTTTTCCATCTCTTTCTTTCTTTCTTTCTCCTTTCTTTCTGCTGGGCCTCAGCTGAAGACCCTTTGTTTACCTTCTACCCCCCAAGCTTTCTCCAGGCCTCAGAGGTGGAAATGAGAGGTTCTGAGGATGTTGTCCCTGGCACTGTTTTACAGCGGTTGATCCAGGAGTTGCGTTATGGCAACCCCAACGAGAATATGAACCTGCTGACTCTCCAGCACCAAGCTACGGGGAGCTCAGGACCCTCCAACTCCACTGCCAGCAGCACCCTGTCTTCTTCTGTGGAAAACCTTGTGCCGGAAGACCCACAAATGGTCCAGCAGTCAGCACGGCAGGAACCACAAGGCCAGGAACATCAAGGGGATAATACGGCGATGGAGAAACAGACCAGAGGCTCGCAGCCTCAGCAGAACAATGAAGAATTGCCTTCTTATGAAGAAGCCAAAGCTCAGTCTCAGTTTTTTAGAAGTCAGCAGCCCAGTGTCGTTGGGCCCAGTTTCTACATGGCCAGCAGCACTGGGCCAAAATCTAAAACAGAAGGTAGGCCAACTTTGGCCCGTGCCAACAGTGGGCAGGCCCACAAGGATGAAGCCCTGAAGGAACTGAAACAAGGCCACGTTCGCTCCTTGAGCGAGAGGATCATGCAGCTCTCCTTGGAAAGGAATGGGGCCAAACAGCTTCTTCCTTGCTCGGGAAGAAGCAAAGGGTTCAAATCCAGCGGGCCTTCCTCTTCCCCGGCTCCCAATAAAGGCATGGATCTGAGAGGGCCCCCTCCAGATTATCCATTTAAGATCAAGCAGGGGGGCTCTCCAGGAAGCAAAAGTCAAGAGCCGGGTGTGTTTTTTAATGAGCATTCTGGAACAATTCAAGACATGACAAAGGCCTCCTATTCAGTGTCACAGCCAGCGAGGAGCGAAGTAGCTATTGTCCGATATCAGGGTCCCCCAGAATATGGTGTCACCAGGTAATTTTGACTATTTCTTTTGGTGTCCTACTGTAAAAAGCTCAGATCCTTGTACAATCTTTCCCTTTTCTTCATTACATAAAGAATATCACATTGAACATTATAAACAATTTCTTCTTTCAATAGTTCCAGTAACTACAAGCTCTTCGCAACAGACCTCTTTAAGTGTAAGTAATCCAATTGAAATGTATTCCTCTTTCTGTAGTCGTCAATGCGCATCGTCTTTTCCATCACTGCCAACACCCCAGGAGCACAGCCCACTGTCCTCCCAGACCTCCTCGCTTAGCGGCCCCCTGCACTCCGCGTCTCTGCCGCCTCTCTCAATGGCCACAGCGTCCCAGTCTCTGCCCGCAAGTCCGCCTAGCCAGCAGCCCCTCACACCAGATGCCTTCACGATAGTACAGCGCGCCCAGCAAATGGTGGAGATGTTGTCTGAAGATAATGAAGCCCTGCAGAAGGAGCTGAAGGGCTACTACGAGAAAGCAGACAAGCTTCAGAAGGTGGGTGGCAGGATAGAGAGGATCCAGGTATACCTTCCTAACTACTTTACAGTGGCTATAGTTCAGGGGTGTCAAACGCGCGTTGTCACAGGACATATCGTGACTTTTCCCCCCTTTCCTAACAGGCTGTGGGAGTGGCCAGTGTGTGACACATCCAGCCTGTGGGCTGCGAGTGTCAGGGTTCCAGTTAACACACCCAAAACTCCCAGGCAGGCATATTCCTCAAAGTAGAGATTTATTAAGCATGTCATGTTGGCACATCTAGGGAAACCCAACTCTAACCCACTTTCGGGTTTCCCCTCAGTTAAAAGTAAAGTTTTCTTTCAGGGGTCCATACAGTCCATCACACAGTCCAATCAATTCCCAGTCCAAGGATCGGTCGGTCTCCGATCTCGCCTCCTAGCACCTGGTGGGAAAGCCCTTGGTTCTCAGAGGAAAGAATTTTATTTTGGCTACAATCCCCCAGCTATCTCTGCCTCCCTTCTCCCATTCCCACAGCTCAACTCATCTCCGGTGTGGCAGCCCTGAAGGTGCCAGGGGAAAATGGCTTCAGGGCTGACAGCAAGTTTGACATCCCTACTGAATAGCCCACCCAACTCAAAAAAGATTCTGGACCGATTAGTGGGATTTTTTTGGTGTGAAATATACATTCAGGAGGCATGTATATAATTTGAAATTGAGATCCCCATCTCTGCTCTATATATTGTAAATGGTTTGACTCAGCTCCCATTCCATTTATCTTGTTGGAAATGAACATTGGAAAGTGGAAAAGCATCGTCTTTGTTGGAATGCCGTCTTTGAGCCTCACCACCTTACCTTCTCAGGTGAGCTATGGCTCGCCATAACATTGCAGAAGACATTTTGTAGATAAACGTGCCTTCTCTTACGGCGCCATTTTGTGAGGTGTCCATAGCATCAAAACATTCTGGGGATATGGATCCCCAGAAAATGTATCCTGGTTATAGACAGTGGCTGTCTAAGTGAACTGATAGTTCAAGGCAGTTTCTCAACTTTTATAACTTTTAAGATGTCTTGAGTTTCACCTCCCGATTCTAGGAGTTGAAGTCCAAGTTGCCAAGGTTGACAAACAGTAATCCAAAGGATAAGTCTCCAACTCAAATCTCACTTCAGCCAGGATTCCCCAAGGGGCCTTAGATGATATTATTCTTTCCTCCTTGCCGATATAGTTATTTACCATAGAATACCAGTCTGAAATTTTTCGCGGTACTTTATAAGTGAACAATATTATTGCAGTTGCCTGAGTGATACCAGTGTTCAGGGTGAATTTCTGGGCTGTCGTTTTGAAACGCCTCAGTTGCCCTCCTGTCAACCTATTTCTAATGCTTGCCAAATTCTCCGCTGACACAGTGTGTTTATATAGCTGTGGGCTGTCGTAGGCCACAAAAGGGGTTCCCAGAATTTTCTATCCTGAACCAGCTTTTGGAGTCTGGGCTGCTGTCATTTTAACTTCCTGGGAAGTGTCCAATTGTACATTTTCACATATAAAAACGGTAGAGCTTCCCCTCCCAAAAAGTTCATAGCATATGTCTATCGACATAAAAACTTAATTACGCTTTTAGCAAGTGATCCATGCATAATGGATTGAGACAGCAAAGTATTCTTGGTTTGGAAAAGGAACTATAATTAAGTAACTTTAGATTCTGACCTTAATGGTCTCAAGGTGAAAATGGAGGGTCATTTCTTCTTCCAAATCTAGTAAGTTGGTCTTGTTATATTTAGAGTTAGTTGATCATTCTGCTAAGTGGGGTTCTGAAAATATTCATCTCCTATTGGAACCACCAGGCTTCTGTCCCATTATTGTCACAGTCCTTTTTACCCTTAACCATGCAAAATAAAATAAAATAAAATAAACTCAGACTCCAGACTACCATAAGATGGCTCACTGCAGCCATAAACTGCAATTCACAAATTACAAAATTGGATTCACACATCATGCTACAGCAGGGGTGTCAAACTCAATTTCATTGAGGCTGCATCAGGGCTGTGGTTGACCTTGGGGTGGCGGGAGGGTGTGGCCAACTGGGTGGGTGGAGCAAGCTTGATGCCACTCACTGGGCATGGCTGACTGGGTGGGTGTGGCCAGCTTGACGCATTCTTCTGGGCATGTTTCCTCTTTGCACCGGGTAGATCAGTCCAAAGTGACATGGGCCAACCCCTTACATTTTCCAGGATGGCCCTGTGTGCCAAATCTAACCACATCGTGGGTCACATCCAGCCCACAGGCCTTGTGTTTGACACCCCTGTGCTAAAGTAACCTTGTACACCCATTGACACATAGCTATCATGTTATTATTCCTTTTTGAGGTAAATGATGTGTAAAATATAGTAGAGCAGATCACAATCTTCACCATCCATCACAGTTTTGGTCAATCAATGTTTTTATATTTGTTTATTTAATTATTAAATTTATTTGCTGCCCATCTCGCCACAAGGTGACTTTGGGCGGCTTACAAATCAGTAAATAATATAAATATATATATATAACAATAAAGTTATAAGTAAAGGTAAAAAAAAGATGGGGAAAGAAGGAAAAGGGTGAGGTGGGATCTGCTAATAGTCCATCAATCACCTCCATTTGGCACTCCCCCAAGCCACCTGGCAGAACCAGGTTTTCAGGCCTTTGTGGAAGTTCGAGAGGGTGTGATCAGATCTCACCCCAGGGAGATAAGATGTTCCAAAGAGCAGGAGCCACAGCAGAGAAGGCTCTTCTCCTGGACCATTGTATTATTTATATAATGCTTTTTTTTTTTCACAAGAAAAAGGAAGAACAGACTAGGTTACAGCCTGATTCATATCTGTGCAAATATGCAGCAATCCCTGCTAGGTATAAGAAAGAATGTTGGTCAATTTTGACACATTTTGGCTATTATGACACAACCGAAACCCAGTTTTAATGTTCTATGCAAGCTAGGATCTCTAATCTAGAGGCTACCTTACAAGCCAGCATTCTGCTGCTGTCCACATTGCTCCAACTAAGTCGTGTGTACCAATGCCCCTACAGGTGATTAGGATACTCCAGCTAAGTCAACGGATTTGTCCATTTTGCGAATCTAGAATCTGTAGTCCATGTTTGGGGATGATGAACCAGCAATCTGGCTTAGGAGAAAGCAACTTCTATGAACTAGAGCAGCCGCAGAAGACAAGAATGGGTGATCTATGTCATGTGAGCATCTTCAGCACCTGAGGAGTGGAAAGAAGAGGGGTGGAAGGAGACCCAAAAGTTTCTAAGAGGAGACTTGGTCCCATTTCTCCCCCCCATCCCCCCCCCCCGGAACCTCCTGCTCCCAAACAGCTAAAAAGGGGGCAAAATTAAGGGTGTGATTTTGTGTAAAAGACATAAAAATAAAGGTGAAAGGCAGGCAAAATTTTCTCCCCCCATCCAACAATTTCCTATATGCTACTAGATAATGTCTTCCAACACTCCTTTGACCTAAAATTTGCAAGGAAGCCATTGCATGGAAAGCCCCTGTTCTTCAGGCTTTCCACTGGCACGCCCAAATATTTCTCTATGATTGGGAAAGTGATTGCTTTCAGCATTACTTGGACTTTTTAATGTTTGTGGAAGGATTCCCATTTGGACATGATTTTAAAAGAGTTCATTTTGCAAAGTTACAGAAGTGGTACAGGGTTGGCAGAATTTCTAGGTAGTGTATAAAATTTGTCAATGGTTGACATGCATCCTACCCGGCTTTTATTAGGATACAAATTTCTCCTTTATCCTAGTTTGAAATGGAAATTCAGAGGATTTCAGAAGCTTACGAGGACCTGGTGAAAATCACCACCAAGAGAGAGTCACTAGACAAGGCGATGCGAAACAAACTTGAAAGTGAAATCAGAAGACTCCATGATTTCAACAGGGATTTGCATGGTATGTCTCCTCCTCCTCCTCCTCCTCCTCCTCCTCCTCCTCCTCCTCCTCCTCCGTTTTATGATTTCTATGATCAAACTCTATGATCAAACCACCACAATGAACTTCTTTCATTACTTTTGTATCATGTTCTTTCATTTCTTAATTCATATTTTCTTCACCATTTTTACTACTCTTACATTCCAGTTTCTAACCTGTCCCTCCCATGATTATCACTAGCTGGACCTACAATCTTATGACCTCTGCCATGGTCATAACTCTAATAAATCCAGGCTTTTATTGGGTGGTTTTTAGTAACACAGAGAAGGTGTAAGATAGTTTACCATATCTAGTTATAATCAGACTACATGTAGCATGCCTTATTAATGGCAAGGATGATATTGGTCAATTTTGGTACGTTTTGGTACAATTTAGACTAGAATGCCACAAGTGCAAATAAATTTTATCAGTTTATATAAAGCATGCTTGAACTATTCTGTGCAGACCATGATCTTTAATCTAGAATCTATCTCACAAACCAGCTGTGATGACCCGGGCGTGGCACAAAAGCAACACAGTCAGATAAGCAATAAGAGCCCCTTTATTATCTCCAACTTTGCCCCCAATGTCCAGGTTGCCTTCTGGATGGAGAAAAACTCCCCCAGGAACAGCCTTTGACTGCAGAAAATTAAGTTCAAAACATGAGCAAAACAAACTGTAACTTAACGTCCAAACAAGCCAAACTGAAGTAATTAGTTTGGCAGCCAAACTGAAGTAATTAGTTTGGCAGCCAAACTGAAGTAATTAGTTTGCCAGGGCAGGAGCAAGAATTTCAGACTTGAAGACATGGCAAAACTCACATGGTTGGGAAGACGTCAGGAACACAGATAAGCCACGACAACACAGGATAAAGTCACGTTTGCTTACGGCAGCCTGCCGAATGCAGCTTGCCTTTCTTATCAACTGTCTTCCCAGTGTGGCTAATGAAGGGAGTCAGGGCCCTTTCCTCCCCCGTAAGCCATGCAACCCACATTGCTCTCTTCTCCGTTCCTCCCTGCGTGCCCTAGGATAAAGAGGATGTGGGCCTGGACCTTCCTCTGAACTCCCTCTCCCTTGTTCTATCTCTTCCCTGCTCTGCCCAGCTGGACTTTGCCCTTCCCCAGCCTCCTCCACAGCCAACAGAGCCACACTCCCATTCCTTGTCAGCTCTCTGGCTTCCTCCTTGGATTCAGACTCTGACAGGGCCATGACACCAGCATCACATTAACTAGGAGATAGAAGAACTATCAACTGACCATTCTATTTCAATTTTGATCCAACATCAGAAGATGATTTGGGGTAGAGAATGGGGGTACTGAGCAAACAGCACATTTTTTGTAAACCATAAGGCTTCCTGCTGGCCACAGAAATGTCTGCCTCCAGTGATATGAATTGTGTGCGTATGGACATTTTTTGCTTTGCAATACTCAGGGATGCTCAAGAGCTTTAAAAGTGGAAATGATTCCACTTTGCCCTGTAAAAGCAGTAAAATGCTATTTTAGTTTAGTCATTTCTACTTATTGTTACGATAACAATTAAGCATTTTGGCATTGGCAGTATGATTCTGAGGTGTTGTGGGGGGGCCTACCTTGAGATTTGGGCCCCTGTTCTAAGCTATCATAAGCTATCATATTCTCTTGTATATTGGCAGGCTACAGACCAGACAAATTATTCCCTGGCATGACTTAATGGTTCTCTTTATCATTACTTGACCTAAACAAGACCTTGGATTTCTTCTGCTTTCAGTTAATTATATACAAGTCTTATTGTCTGCAAAGAAAAACTTGTGGCTAACACTAATTATGGTTTAGGGCAGGGGTTCTTCAAATTTGGCAACTTTAAGACTTGTGGACTAGAACTCCCAGAATTCCCCAGCCAGCTTGGCTAGCTGAAGAATTCTGTGAGTTGAAGTCCACAAGTCTTAAAGTCGCCAGATTTGGAGATCCCTAGTTTAGGAGAGGCCAGAATTGTAAAATATAGATGGAGGTTCTCCAGGTATGAAAATCAGAAAGTATGAGGGGGCATTTATATTGTTGCCAATCCCCTTCTCAGGGCTGGGATCCATATTATAACATCCACAAATAGCTACATCTGTGAGCTTTAATTGAATACAGGTAGTCCTCAACTTGCAACAGTTCATTTATTGACCGTTCAAAGCTACAGCGGCATTGAAAAAAGTGAGTTAGGGCCGTTTTTTCACAATTACCTTTCCAGCATCCCCACGATCACATGATCAAAATTCAGATGCTTGGCAGCTGGTTCATATTTATGACTGTTGCTGTGTCATGGAATCACGGAATCTACCTTTTGCGACATTCTGACAACCAATGGGGAAGCCAGGTTTACTTAACAACTGGATCACTAACTTATCCACTGTAGTGATTCACTTAACTGAGGCAAGAAAGGTAGTTAAATGGGGCAAAATTCCCCTAACGAACGTCTTACTTAACAACAGAAAATTTGGGCTCAATTGTTGTCATAAATTGAGAACTACCTGTACAGCCAGTAAAGAGAGCCCACCGTCTCTCTGGATAAATGATTCCATAGACCACCTGCTCTTTCACTGAGGAAGTTTCACCTGGCACCTGAATCTGACTTCTTGTACCTGGTCCTGCAGTCTGGAATGAGAACCCAAAAGTTTGCTCGCAGAGTTGTGCATTTTGGGTTGGTCCTAAAAGAAGGCACTGCCTGACTGGATTTGGAATCTGTCTCTCTCTCTCTCCTATTTGACTAGCAACGGCATAAACTATTGGCTGCAGCTTCATTCCACCATGTCTACTTTTATTTTTATTTTTTCCACAACTATTGCAAAAAAGAGGGAATCTGTAGAAATTCTTTGGTTCTCCTTTTTGTGCTCCCCAAAAATCAATCACAAGGTGACGAGACACTGCAGGGGACATGACAGAAATAGGAAATTCTCTGCCATAAAGTTTTTTTTTTCTTGGAACCAGTGGTGGGATTCAATTTTTCTTACTACCAGTTCTGTAGGTGTGGCTTATTGGGCGTGGCTTTGTGGGCATAGCAGGGGAAGGTTACTGCAAAATCTCTTTCCCTCCCCACCCCAGTAACCTGCTTTCCAGCTCCATTCTCCTGTGCAGGGCAACAAAAGAAGACCCAGCCGATCAGCTGGGACTCAGGAGGCAGAGAATAGATTGGGGTGGGGCCAGTCGGAGGTGGTATTTGCTGATTCTCTGAACTACTCACAATTTCCACTACCAGTTCTCCAGAACTGGTCAGAACCTGCTGAATACCCCCTTTGCTTGGAATCCAGTGCTATTTATAAGCAGAAAGAATCTTTTGGCTCACAGACATCAAAATTAGGATCTGAATCAGCTTTCACTCCAAACACTCCTTGATATGTCCTGGGTTGAGAAAATTGAGCTAGGCCGAACTCCCCAGAAGAGACTCTCTACCCTTGACTTACGTCATTCTTCCTTATTCTCCTGTATGATTTTGCCTTTCTAGCTGCTATTTTAAATTAGTTTCTCTCTCCCTCTGAATCTCTCTTTTTAAAGTTTTTAAATGTCATACTCGTTAACCTGCCTCTTACCGTTCAAGCATTCAGGGCAATACACACTGATATATTTTATTCTTCAAATCTTTCTTCTTCCTGTGTAGACCGACTGGAGACTGCAAATAGGCAACTGGCCAGCCGAGAGTTTGAGGGACATGAAAATAAGGCAACAGAGGATCTTTATGCCTCTCAGAGTGAGTGCCATGTTAATGTATGCTAGACCTATATTGGAATGTAAACTTATGTGATTTCACTTCGTTTCTTAGCATCTGGATTTTTCCCTTGTTTTTGGTCCTGTTTTTCTGGAGAGATTGTTGTAGCAGTTTATGCTAGGGGGTTGGGAAGGGAAAAGTGGGAAGATTTTTTTAACGGAAGTGAAAAGATATGAGAGAGAAAAGGAAACCCATCCCCCGATTTGCAAATTCCTTCAAAATTCACGCAGAACCCAAAGCGGTTCTGCATATTAAATGTGATGCCTTTAGCAAAAGCAGTAGCACTTAGACTTATATACCACTTCACAGTGCTTTTACAGCACTCTCTAAGCGGTTTTACAGAGTCCAAGTTATTGCCCCCAACAATCTGGGTCCTCGTTTTACCCACCTCGGAAGGATGGAAAGCTGAGTCAAACCTTGAGTCTGGTGAGATTTGAACTGCCAAATTACAGTCAGCCAGCAGTCAGCAGAAGTAGCTTGCAATACTGCACTCTAACCACTGCGCCACAGTGGCTCATGTTTTGTTAAAACGTGCCACGGATATTTACATTCTTCATCCCCAACGTGTAGATGCTCTCACCATCAGCCTCTATGGTAAATTATCAAAATGATACTGAAAAAAGAGCATTGCCCACAGAGGGATGGCTGCCATGTTGACTTTTTATTCTTCCTTGTTTCTGTCCAGCCCAAAGGAGACATCTTAAGTCTGCAGGACTTCATGTGGCCCTTGGAAGCCATTCCCAGGGTTGCCATTAATGTTTTTAATGTAAAAGAAAGAAATGCTTATTATATTCCTGAGGAAAAATGGCATTAATTGCATTTAATTAATTTTAATAAGACTTGTCTTGGCTCCGTCTGCTTTAATCCCCTAGCCAAGGGGTCCCCAACCACCATTAGGTGTTTGCAACCAGACCACGGAAACAGCGCGCAAGCACGAATGTGCATCCCTACTTTCGCAAGCGGCAGGCAAGCATGTGCATGTGTGATCCATTTGTGTGAATGGAAGGCATGCAGGCCCTCCAGCCACTCGCAAGGAACCATCCCCTCTCCTCACCCCTCCGCCGGTCCTCAAAGCTGGAAGTTGGAGAACTCTTCCCTAGCCCACAAGTGCCCCTTATTACCAAATAGACCTCCTTTTATGATAATGTTAAGTCATCTTTTAAGATGCATTTATAGGTAACGAACAACATTGCCCTGGGTGGGAAACTCTGGAGTATGAACTTTTGGCTCAAATTTGTGGAGATGCAAAAAAAAAAGAAAGAAAAAAAGAAAGAAATAGAAACCAACTCATTAGTAATAAGGGACAGGCAAGAACAGCCTTCAAATCATTGTCATTGTTCCTAAGGGGCAAAATAGGCTGGCTGCTGTCTTTTTCTCTAAAGTTCCAAAAATAGATGCTGTGTGAGGCTGTAGGAAGAATCGTAGATGATGTATTTAGCCGTTCCTGCCCTACTTTTTCAGCCTGACAAAGCACTGAAAAGATGACAATCATTTTGTCCTATTTCAGAGCATTAATGCCCCTGATCATCCAGGTTCTGTTTAGACAGTGTGTTGATTCTCATTTTTACTCTTAGGCTTATTATATTAAGTGTGGAAATCACTTGAGACAGTAGCTTTTCAGACATTTTACAGTTGTGAATTTACAACTGAGTGTTCTACAGAGAAGTGTTATTTTGTCCATCTAGTGACAGTGGTAGAATGCAGTAAATGACACAATGGCTTTCACCAAGGATGCATGTTGGATTACAAATTGTAGAGGTCTGCTGTAGAATATCTTTCATTTAATCCTGGCTAATTTGAAAGGAGTGAACTTAGTTTAAGGGCTAGGAAAAATTGCTAAATGCCTAACTAGTTTCCATGAACTGGCATTAATCAAGGAAGTTGCAGGATGGCAGCTTTGAAGAAAACCAGCCTAAAAGATGAATGCAATCAATTAAAGAGTGCAGTGCCTCTGAGCAGCTGTGAGCTGTAAGGTTTTATCTGAGCAAGAGAAATTTACAGGGGGCTCTTACCTATAAGTTGGATTGACAAAATCAGAAATGAGGAGGTCATAAGCCGCTTGGGAAAGCCAAGGGAAGTCGTCAAAACCATAAAAAAGCGAAAGAATATTTTGGACGTGTGATGCGACACCGGGAAAAATATGCCATGCTTCACTCAATCTTCCAGGGAAAGATTGAAGGCAAACAAGGTCCAGGTAGAAGAAGAACATTACGGCTTCAAAATCTAAGGGACTGGTTTGGACCAAACCCAACAGCACTTTTTCGTGCAGCTGTTGATAAAAATAGGATTTCCAACATGATTGCAGAAGTCTGAGGATGGATATGGCAGGAGGAGGAGGAGGAGGAATGAGCTAAATTTACAATTCTTACAGATAAACTAGAAATCTAGGATCTGCCAGTAGATCCCAGTCAATAATTGCAATAACTGCCCACTCATTGGGACTGGGACAGCCTACCCTGACTCTTTGGCAGCACCACAAGGTTTGCCAAAATACAATATTTATTATTTTTTTTAATGAATGAACATACATGTCCCAGGATACATGTTCCAATCTAGGTTGGTTACTGGGACCAGAGGTTTTGTCTTCCATGCTTTCGGACTCGAACTGGAGCCCATTTTCAGGGAATTTCTCTCTAGGCTGGATGGGTTCCAGCAGGAGTCCAAAAATTTGGAAGACAAAACTTTTGGTCCCAGTGACTGACCTAGATTGGATTATTTTCTTAGCTGACAACGTTTACTGAAATATACGTATCTCTATGTACACTTTGCTACAAATATTCCTGGAACTACCACAATTCATAACTGAGTTGAGCTATTGATCCTAAACATAGGAGCAAATGTAGTTCCTTAAAGGACAAATCATGCAAAATGCCACAGATGTTTGGCATGAATACTCTATGTAATCCAGACAGGTCCATGCTACAAATAGCAGATAGAGTATTTCCAAGAATAGAAAGAGGATTATGAAGATCCTCATCCGATAGACTTTATTTATTTATACTCAGATATTCACAGCCTTGTGAATACCATCTGCAGTGTAATCTTGAGGTAAAAACAGAACTTGACATCCTGGGTTAACCAGCAAAGTGTTCCTATGCAGCACCATCTGGAGTAAGATGGCACTTTTAGAATATGAGTGCCCATTTTAGAAATTCTTCCCAAATGATTATCAGGTGTATACAACAGTAATAGCAATAGCAAAAACACTTATACAGCTTCACAGTGCTTTACAGCCCCCTCTAAGCGGTTTACAGAGTCAGCATGTTGTCCCCAACAATCTGGGTTCTCATTTTTCCCATCTTGGAAGGATGGAAGACTGAGCTGGTCAGGATCGAACTCCTGGCAGTGAATGGAGTCAGCCTGCAATACTGCATTCTAACCACTGTTAACACCACAGCAAGTTAATTAAGTAAGATAATTAAAATGTTAGAAACGTTTAAATTCGTGAGAGAGAGAGAAAGAGAGTGACAGTATATAATAGTGGTTTGAACTTAAGCAGAGCATTTGGGCTTAGGCACATTTATTTACTGCTTTTTGCAGTAAAAAGATACGCAAAGCAAATCACAATAAACCTTCACTTATAATTAATGGTTGGAAAAATTGTAACACAAAATTATAGTGAAGTTAAATTGAGCACAATTGAATAAACAGCAAATAAACATGTTTGAATTTCAAGCAAAGAGGAAAACCAAAGTGTACAAGGCAAATATAAAATAATAAAGGTGATGTGCACAAGTAGCCATTGTCTTTAATATCCTATGTGAAGGTGCAACAGCATAAATTCAGTTCAGAGGACTAGTTTGTGGTTGGTTCAAAGGAGGCTGGAAGCAAGAAAGAAAAATGGGAGGGGGAGACTTGCAATAATTTTCTCAACACTCCCCTCCCTTAAGTTTGGGTACTAGCACTTGGCTTTTATATGTTTCTGTTTTGAGCAGAATGTTTAGGAGAAGAGATAACGGCCAGCCTAAATAGAATTCAGTTTAGTTTAGTTTTTTTTCTCTTTTTTATGTTTGAGGACATAAAACATTTGCTTTGCAATAAAATGGATTTAGGTTGCCATTTTTATCATATGGAAATATTGGAAATACGTGTTTCAGTTTACTCTTGTTTGGCAAGGACCCACTTAAAATACTTTGTGGAGTTCTGGGACAGTTTAAAAATGGCATTGAGTAGTTGGAGTGAGTTTGGAGGAAAGCTACCAAGTTAGTGATTGTGAACTAGGTAAAGCAGTGCTTCTCAGCCTTGGCAACTTGAAGATGTGTGGGCTTCAACTCCTAGAACTCCATAGCCAACTTTGGAATTTCGGCAGCTGAAGTCCACACACCTCCAGGTTGCCAAGGTTGAGCTAAAGGAACTGGATATGTTAGAAGATTGAGATGAGAGTGATTAGCAATCTTCAGACATCTTATTGGTTGTCGTATAAAGTTGGAAGTTGGCTTGTTTTGAGTTCTGGGGTTGGATGAAAACAAATAGTTTGAAACTAGAGAGAAGTAGACGGGTTAGATAATAGGAGGAATTTCTCGATAGTTAAGCACTGTTAAGAAGCGGAATACGTTGCCTCATAAAGTGCTATGTTTCTCTTCCATGGACGCCTTCGACCAGAGGCTGAATTACCATCTGTTTGAAATACTGGAGAAGATTCTGCACTGACGTTTGATTGGAGATCTTGTGATCTTCTGCCCAACCCATGTCTTGATTCTGTGAACAAACATATTTTGCAGGCCATCAAGTTCAGAAAAGCTTATGACAGGATTGATTCCCCCCTCCCCCGCCCTTTTTGTGATCTCACGTGGTGCTTTCTTTGTCCTTTGGGTTTTTTTGCAGAATAGAGGGAAAGTATGGAGAGGTGGGAATGACAAATCTAGGTATTTGTGCCTCCCTGCCAGCAATTTAGTGAACATTGTACTGTTCCTTAACTTCCATGAAGATTCTTTATCAGAATTTCGAGGACTCCCCATAAGTGTTTCCTGGAGAACGAACGGGCAAAAGATGTTCCCCATGCAATGAAACATAACTCACGCTGGGGCATCTGAACTATTTGGGGATGCTTGGCCGCAGCTGAAGTTCACTGAATTCTTTCCCATCCGATGACTCAGTGCCAAGTTCACATGAATGAGGCAAAGCTAAATAAAGCACAACAGTGCTTCCCAACACCCTCCCCAGTTGAGGTTGATATTAGCAAGGCCTTGCTGGAATCAACAGCAGATATGTTATTTCAAGTCTACTTACAAGCTTTGCCTAAAGTAGTTTTCCCACCAGAATGGACTACATTGAATCTTTTCGGTGCCGCCTGAGTATGCAAGATGTGGAAATATGCACTCACACACATCCATCTTGTCTGGTATCCCAGCTCAAATGGAGGTTCATCCTTAATAACTTGCTATTTTTTTAAAAAAAAAATTAAGAATATTGAAATTATATCTCTTTTATGTTTCATTATTAAAATTTCATGTTGGGACTATGAGGGCTCGCATGTGGAAAGCAACAAGCCCCTTCTGGATCTCTGCAAATATGTACTGTACATGCGAGTGTATATGTAGGTCAGGGGTAGTCAACCTTTTTATACCTACCGCCCACTTTTGTATCTCTGTTAGTAGTAAAGTTTTCTCTAACCACCCACCGGTTCCACAGTAATGGTGATTTATAAAGTAGGGGACAAAACCCCTACCGTCCACCATGAAAGCTGGAACCCCCACTAGTGGGCGGTAGGGACCAGGTTGACTACCACTGATGTAGGTGGAGAGCCAGTTTGGTGTAGTGGTGAAGGTGCTACCTGAGTTCTAATCCTCCCTTAGGCATGAAAACTATTTGAGTGCCTTCAAGCCAGTCTCAGCCCAACCCACCTCACGGGATTGTAGTTGTGAGGAAAATAGGAGAAGAAAGGTGTGTTGGATATGTTCACAGCCTTGAGTTATATGTAAAAAAATAATAATTAAGGCATGATATAAATAAATAAATGTATCATTGAGTGATCAAAAGCCAGGATATAAATCCCATAATAAATTAGAATACTAGGTGAGTTTGTAAAAAAACTGTTCCGTAGATGGGTCTTACAGGTATCAGATTTAAAATGTTCACCTACATCTTTGCTTTATATATTCTCCTCAGCTTGTTTTACCACAAATTTTAGTTAGGCAAGCACACAGTGCTTTAAAATGAATATGTGGGCCTCTGGAAATGGTAAAGGTGACTCAGCCTTCAATTGATCATAGACAATTTGTCCTGTCCTTGAGGCTGTCAGATGAATTCTTAAAGGAAGATGTCATGTTGAATGAGATCTCAGCTTTGGCCCATACCTGTTTCTGTCTCTAATTGCTTCCCCCACCATCCACACTCCCAAATTACTTATTTTCCAAGTAATAAGAGTCTAGAGCTTTATAGAGCTTTATAGAGTCATTTTTCATCCCCAGGTATTGGTAGTAGCAGGGGCTTCTATAAAATATGTTCAATTTGTGGAAGAAACAACCAAGTGTACATTTTAGACTGGAAGCTGAAAAACAGCTTGGCTTTTCAGCAGTGCAAGAAACTACAATGCAAATGGTAAAATAAAATGTTTTGCTTAGGATTCTCCCTCATAATTTATTTAATTTTTAAAGTGTGTGTGTATATATACATCTGAAGCTGCAGCCAATAGTTTTATGTTATGGCTAGTAGACAATTGTTTCAGAATTTATAGTTGAAATCCAAATGTTAAAGTTGCCAAGTTGAGGAAAAAATATTGCTTTATACTTAAAATACTATACTTAAAATGCTATCTAGGTAGTTGTCAACTTACAGCCATTTGTTTCATGACCATTTGAAGTTACAATGACACTGATAAGTGACTTATGACTGTTTTTCACATGACTGTTGTAGCATTCTCATGGTCAGGTGATCAAAATTGGCAACTGACTCTTATTTATGACGGTTGCATGTCCTGGGGTCCTGTGACCACCCTTTGCAAACTTCTGACAAGAAAAGTCAATGGGGAAGCCAGATTCACTTACTTAACAATTGTGTTACTAACTTAACAACTGCAGTGATTCACTTAGCAATTAGGGTGAGAAAGGTCATAAACAGGGCGAAATTCACTTAACTGTTTTGCTTAGCATTGGAAAGTTTGGGCTCAATTATGGTCGTAAGTTGAGACTACCAGTACAGCTCTCAGTATGAGAATGAAAAACTAGCCTATATTGGGCTTAATGGCTCAACTGATGATTTGAACCAGGGATGGGCTGCTGGGGGTTCGCAGGAGTTCGGAAGAGCCCCTAGCTAAGATTCTGCGCAATTCGGAGAACCCCCAAATCCCACTCTTGGCTGGCCCTGCCCACCCCTCACTGCCCCCCCCCAGGAGTATCCACACAGCCCATTTTGGATGCAGGTAAGTGCAGAGCGAGCATGGAAGCTCAAGGAGGGCGAAAAACGGGTCTCCTGGAAATTCGAGAAGGCCGGAAATGGGCCCATTTCTGGCTTCCAGTGAGACTCCAGAATCTGGAGAGGGCAACACACACACACACACACACACACACACCGCTGCCATGGTGCAGAAGGCCAACTAGGCCACACACACAATGGCCACGCCCACCCAGCAACTGGGTAGAGAACCCATTGCTAAAATTTTTGAAGCCCACCCCTGATTTGAACCCTGATCTCCTGGCTTAGTTGGAAATACTTTCTGCTACACCATGGTGGCAATTTTTCAGGGGGCTCCTTTAAGACATACGGCCTTTTCCTGCCTTTTTCCTTACCCAGCCATCTACTGAGGTAGTTAAACGATGGAGTTCTAAAAATGTCCATGGCAAAGGGAAGGACTTGCTATATGATAGTCCTACTTCAGGCATTGTGGACACTGCTAGGAATTGAATTTTCATTTTTCATAAAATGGCTGCCTAACTTGTGTGAAAAACTGTCCTAAACTACTTTATTCAGCATGCCCTTGTGACTTCAAACAGCCACGAATAGAATAGAATAGAATAGAATAGAATAGAATAGAATAGAATAGAATAGAATAGACAGAGTTGGAAGGGACTTTGGAGGTCTTCTAGTCCATCCCCCTGCTTAGGCAGGAAACCCTATGCCATTTCAGACAAATGGTTGTCCAATCTCTTCTTAAAAACTTCCAGTGTTGGAGCATTTACAACTTTGAGAGGCAAGTTGTTCCATTGGTTAATTGTTCTAACTGCTGAAGGGTTGTATGTTATGGATTACCTGTATTCTGTTCGAAAGTTTATATTTGAAGCCCAGGGCTATAATTAGAAATAAAGATAATGATGGACACCAACATTTGCTTTGCAACGTGGAGTGTACAAACTAGGAGAACTGTCTGTAAATACCTCAAAGAGTCCTGGACACTAATTTGGGTACTGAAAACCTAGAATTTTAAGGGTTGTTTTTTTCCTGAAGGATCTGGCCTTGATCTTGTCTCCCTTCTAGACAAAGAGTATTTGAAGGAGAAGGAGAAGCTAGAAATGGACTTGACGGCCTTGCGCTTGACCAATGAGGAGCATCGAAGGCACATTGAGATCCTGGATCAGGCTCTGAACAGCGCCCAAGCCAAAGTCATCAAATTAGAAGCAGAGGTGAGCGGTTAAATTATCTCTGATAAACAGACACTTGTTTTCTTTCCTTGAGATTGGTGTGGGTAGAAAATTATCCCGTTGGTGCTAAGGATGATGCTTTGGCTACCAGTCTAAACATCAGCATTAAAGGAGATATTTGTCTTAGGACACAACAACACTTGTGGAGCTGTCTGGAATATTTTGACTAAAGAGTCTCAGATGTTCTAATCATGCTTCCCAAAATGGTTTCTCAAATTCCTTCATTGTTTTGGTTGTCCTTCCGGTTGCCCTTTTCTGCATCTTTCAGAGTTTGTTCATTTTGAGAAATAGTAATTGGATTGTGCACAATTTTTTAAGACTATCCCATTGGACTCAGTTGTATCTTCCAATCTGCAAGCGTTTGTCCTCAGCATTTATTATTGTGGCTAGAGTAACCCAAAACAAAAGGGAGGCGCACCTACAGCCCAGAAAGTATGAAGAGCATCTGCTGGGTTAATTTTCCAATCGTATTAAACCGATACAAAAATAACCCAAATCATACAACAAAAATGGTTAAAAGGCATTAAAAACAATGACATTTATTAAACCATAAAAATATAATCTGTGAGAGTCAAATCCAATTCATTAGTGGAACAGTGCAGGCCTCACACCACACTGCTAAGTCCCCAGGCAAGATGGCAAAACCAAGTCTTCAGGTTCTTCCTGAAGGCCAGAAGATGACAACCTACGTGTGATGAGGTAAAAGTTAGCCTCAAGGCAGAAAAGCCTCTCTTGCTGGGTCCTGTGAGGTGAATACCTTAATAAATGGGATCTGTACCATGCTTCCAAATGCCAGGTCTGATGGAATAGATGGTTGTAACTAGGGAGTGATTTGCTGCCTCTTTTGTTTCAAATGACTCTGGGTGACTGATAGCAAATAAGCATTACAAAGCATTAAAATCATGGGATATTAAATGACAGAACATACAAAATAAAATCATTAACACAAGATGGAGAAGGAAGGAGCCAAATAAAATTGGGGGGGGTAGTTTTTAATTGGTCAACCACCTCTAGTGTGAAACTCCCCCCCCCCCCCATTGGGACTACAAGCTATTGGGCAGAACCAGGTTTTAAGGCTCTTACAAAAAGTCAAGGGGGAAACAGGACAATCTCACCTCAGGAATAAGATATTCCAAAGGGCAGGAGTCAATTCACCGTTGTCTTCTCCTGCACAGTAATGAATTGATGTCTTTGCCATTGTCACTCAAATGACCATCAACCTCCAGCATATTCCTATAATGCTGCAGCCCAGTTGTGCTGTCCAGACAGTTTCGAGTTAATGGGATTTGGGATAGTTAGTTAGGACTTGTGAGCTGTCCCCTTAAGGGAATGCATCATGGTAAATGTAGTCAAGGTATCCTGGGAAATGTAGTCCATGTCATGTGGTCACATCTGTAATCCTGCGGTTGGAGGAGGCTCCTTGACTGAACACAGCCTCGTGGTGGCAGCTCTACCCCCATTTTTTAAAAATAGACTTTATTGAATTTTTATTACTACATTAAAAATATTTTAAAAAATCAGTCAATAACAGCTATTTGTAGCGCTTATCGAATGACAATAATTCGTGCATTATTTACAGGTATTAATTTATGCGTAATTACATTCTTATTCTATCTATTACTTATATTTAATAATTACCTATCTTTAATCTATCTCCGATCTATCCAACTATATCATTGTTCCCACACCTTATAAAATATTGAAACTTCTTTATCTTTTAAACTCAGCGTTAATTTATCCATTTCAGCACAGTTCATAACTTTTTGTATAACCAATTTCTCTGGCTGTTTCCAACATTGGGCAAAGGTAATCCTGGCAGCAGTCAATATGTGTAATAATAAGTATTTTGTGCTCTTTATGTAATTTTTTTTTTAAGATCCCCAATAGGAAGAGTTCTGGTTCTAGGTCTAATTGTTCATTGGTGATTTCCTGTAGCTAATCTTTGATTTTAAGCCAATATTTTCGAGCCTCTGGGCAAGACCACCACATATGATAATATGTTCCCTCTTTTTTTTTTACATTTCCAACATATAGGATTCATTTTAGGGTACATTTTCGCTAATCTCAACGGGGGTAAGTGCCACCTATAGAACATTTTAGATGCATTTTCTTTGTATGCTGCTGATTTGTTAATTTGTGATTTCTGTTCCACGCAGTCTCCCAATCTGATAACTATATGTTCATACAACAATCATTTTAATTCGCTTCCCAAAAGCTTTTCTTCCAAAAGATCAAGAGACTTAAGTTACAGGACACAATTTAGAAAGGAGCACCAGACTTCCTCTCCCCTTTCGTGAATATACACAGACTAAAATTCAGCCACGAATGGGTTGCTGTTGCTATTCCAGCAAAGCCATAGTTACGTGAGCCTCAGTGACCTGAAAATGCTGAATGAACAATAAACTAACCATATTGTGATTTACATGGGATGAACCATTTCCAAGATCTCCAAGGTATTTTGAACCCAAAGCCAACTCTTTCTCTCTTTTTCCTGCATACACATGCAGTCTTGCATAAACATACAGTCGCTGTTCTCAGTCTCGTATATTTTTCCCAGTAAAATTTTTCTTCTTCTGCTGCTCTCATTTCCTTGCTCTGAATTGCTGTGATGTCCCGGGGCGGGGCACAAAGGCAACACAGTCAGTTAATCAATAAGAATCCTTTTATTAGCTCCAACTTTGCCCCCAATGTCCTGGTTACCTTCTGGCTGGAGAAAAACTCTCCCAGGAACAGCCTTTGACTTCAGAGAATCAAGACCAAAATGTGGTCAACAAAAACTGTAACTAGAAGTCCAATCAAGGCAAAATGAGGTAATTAGTTTGGCAGGGCAGGAGCGAGAATTTCAGATGGCAAAACTCAACACTGTTAGAAAGACGCCAGGAACACAGATAAGCAAAGATAAACTCACGTTTGTTCCCAGCAGACACCACACTCAGCTTGCATCTCTTTTAAACTCTCTTCCCAGGTGTGTCTAATGAAGGGAATCAGGGCCCTTTCCTCCCCCGTAAGCCACGCAACTCACATTGCTCTCTTCTCCGTTCCTCCCTGAGTGCCCTAGGATGAAGAGGCGATGGGCCTGGGTCTTCCTCTAAACTCCCTCTCCCTTGTTCTAACTCTTCCCTGCTCTGCCCAGTCGGACTTTGCCCTTTCCCAGGTTCCTCCACACCCAATGGAGCCACACTCCCACTCCCTGTCAGCTGTTTGTCTTCCTCCTCGGATTCAGACTTGACAGGGGCATGACAATTGCACTGACAGATGGGTTGGCTAGAGAGTTCTTTGCTTTGAAGGGAATAAGTTCTCAGTTGTCGGAGGCATTTCCTTAGAGGCAGAATTATTCCCATTGGGGATATTGAGGTGGGCTTCCTATATTGGACTGAAGGTCAGACAAAAGTGACCTGAGTTTCTGTGATTCTGCCTTCAGCTACGGAAGAAGCAAGCACATGTCGAGAAGGTAGAGAAACTCCAGCAGGCCTTGACCCAACTTCAGGCAGCCTATGAGAAGAGAGAGCAGATGGAGCATCGGTTACGCACCAGGCTGGAAAGAGAGTTGGAATCTCTGAGGCTGCAACAGGTGAGAAATTGAAGGTGGGACTTTGGTTCCTTGGAGTGATTTAAGGTGCTGTCAGATCAAAGCTTAGAAACGACTTTGTGTTTGTAATAGTACAGTACTCCAACTTATGGCTGCTGCAGCACCACCTGGGTGCTTGGCAATCCACTCGCCCTTACAACCAGCCGCAGGAATGGTGCAGTGTCTCCTTGCCTATCTTTTCCCCCTTATCCTGCCCTGGTGGGTCTCTTAGGCTTCCCTCCCACCTGGCTGGATCCCTGCATGTCTTGGACATGTTTCCTGTCCCAGTAGGTCCCATAACTTCCTCTCCCATCACACTTCAATCTATTTATCTTTTTCAAAGGAAAATTATATGTTAGATCAGTTCCTTCTGTGTATCAAGGTAAAGAATTCTGGATAACCATTACTTGAAGATATGTTTACATTGATATTAATGAGTTGGAGGATGAGGTGCCTAAAAACAACCATGGCTTGCTGCTGTCAGTGGCATAAGCAACAAGTTTGTGCATTTTCCAGTCTCTTCCCAGCTGCCACATTCTAAATGAGCCTTGGTGGTACAGTGCTTAAAATGTAGCATTGCAGGTTAGCTCTGCCCACAGCCTGTAGTTTGATTCTAATGGGCTTAAGGTTGACACAGCCTTCCATCCTTCTGAGGTCAGTAAAATGAGGACCCAGATTGCTGGGGGCAATAGGCTGACTCTGTAAACTGTAAACAGAGAATGCAGTAAGGCACTGTGGGGTGGTACATGATTAGGGGACTGGAGACTAAAACATATAAAGAACAGTCGCTGGAACTGGGTATGTCTATTCTGATGAAAAGAAGAATAAGGATGACATGATAGCAGTCTTCCAATATCTCAGGGGCTGCCACAAAGAAGAGGGGGTCAAGCTATTCTCCAAAGCACCTGAGAGCAGGACAACAAGCAATGGGTGGAAACTGATCAAGGAGAGAAGCAACCTAGAACCAAGGAAATTTCCTGACAGTTAGAACAATCAATCAGTGAAACAACTTGCCTCCAAAAGTTGTGAATATTCAACACTGGAAATTTTCAAGAAGACAGTGGACTAATTAAGGCACCTGAAGCATGTCAAACTTGCTAGAACTTTCTTGGCAGACAGCTAATATGGGACATAGATGGACTCATAACCACCTAGGCCTTATACTGTACATGACATAGGTACTTTGATTTGTACCCAAAAGCTTATAATAACCAGTGAAGCTGGTGTAGGAACAGTATTAGATGCCAGGCATTCCCATAACCACTTGCATTGCTGCATTCTGGACCAGTTATAGCTTCAGAGTGATCTTCAAGAGCAGTTCCCTGTAGATCACTTTCAATCAATCAATCAAATAATCAGTGTTTTACCAAGATAGTAAAGTCTCATGTAAGTTCACATGCGTGGTAACTCAGACACAACTCCAGTAAGGCCTCCTGATTCCAGAAAAGACACAGTTAGGGCACCAGACAAATCAGTGTAAAGGCTTCCTGGTCCCAGCTTCTACTTGATTCTAAATTCCAGGGGAAAAACAGCTTGTGCCCCAGTTCTGTATTGGGAAACATCTATCCATCCAGTCATTGGTAGATCCCTGGAACTGGATGTCCCATGCTCCTGTACCCCTTCGTCTTACCAGAATGGAGCTTTAGCCTGTTTCTCTTCATCCAAACCCAACAGGCTCCAGGTATAATGACAATCTTTTGTTTTTATCGCTTGGTTGGTTCAGGTTCAAGGTTGACCTTGCTGAGGATGTAGAGTTTGCCATATTCTGCCAAATACTATTAATACGTTGAGATCTGGAAAGACGATGCAATAATGGAAATCTTTCCCTGTAGGAAGCCAATATAGAGACTGCTGTTGAACTACTATTTATGTACTTCGGCGGGCTTCGTTCCAAAAACCAGAAATACTTTCCCGTAGAATATTTTTCAAGTTATATGTAGCTCTGCTTTCTTTTCCTGGTATAATTGGCTAGAAAACTGCCGTTATAACTCAATGAAGTATACTGAGTGAAAAAATATCTACTATCTGTGTGCCAGAACTGTAAGGAAATCTTCTGAGGAGCATTCTACAGGGGGAAAAAAATCATTGTGAGCATCTGAACATTGTGTCTGGCATATCTTTTAATTTTCTCATTGCGTTGGCCCCAGAGGTGGTATTCAGCAGGTTCTCACCAGTTCTGGAGAACCGGTAGCGGAAATTGTGAGTAGTTCGGAGAACCGGCAAATACCACCCCTGACTGCAGATTTTACAGTATCCTTCCCCTGCCACGTCCATCAAGCCACGCCCACCGAACCGGTAGTAAAAAAAGATGAATCCCACCACTGGTTGGGACCCCTGGTACATATTAATTAATTTCTTAGACCAGTGTTCCTCCACTTTGGCAGCTTGAAGAGGTGTGGACTTTAACTCCCAGAATTCCCCATGCTGGCTGGGGAATTCTGGGAGTTGAAGTCCATACCTTTTCAAGCTGCCAAGGATGAAGAACACAATCTTAGAGCTTTCTACTGACTGAAGAATTGTCAGTTGGTGAAATATCTGTGTTTCCAGTCTCTCAAGAGAAAGCTCTGCCATTAAGGGAAGGAAAGCGGCTATCACACGAGGGAAACCAAAATATCTGCTCTGTGATGTTTCCTGCTTCAATCAAAACTCCTAGTTGCTCTCAGCTTCCCTGGAGGATGTTTTCTTGAAAGACAGCTACCAGCACAATCAGTTTTTATGAACGGAAAGACACAAGGTGCTGTGGAATAGAAGTGGCCGTGGACTTTTGCCCATTGAAAATTGGCATAGCCGTAAAGTCTTTATCAGTAACGAAGACTAAAAGTATGCAATCAAAACAAATATGTTATTGGTTTCTCCTTGAGTTCCAACCTTCCCAAGTCACCTCTTTCTCCTGCATTGAATGTTCAATTGTAGACTCCATCAAGGAGAGAGACCTCTCTTCCTTGACACCAATCAATCTGTCAGGGCTCCCGCAGTTACCCCCCTTTAAATCATGAGTCTCTAGCCAAATTTTCAAAACTTAAAGATTTATTAGGAGTAAACATGCCGGCGCTGCCTGGGTGTAGCTGACTCTGAGACATATCGTTCATTGTCACCCTTGACCCTGGCTTTCCCCCACCCCCTGGATGTATCATAATTCATATTCTCCAATGGGACACATCCATAGCCAAGAGTCATCAATCACACTCTCCAGTTAGAATTTTGCGCGACAAAAACTTCAGTCGCCTAGAAACAATATTTGAAAACTTTTATGGAATGCCCACTGCTCCCTCCTTTTCTGTTGGTAACTCTAAAAACCATAGAAATATTTCATGAGTTGACACAATCATTCACTCAATCAATGTTTTACCAAGATAGTAAAGTCTCACTTGTCAAGCTTCGTTCTTAGTGACTGTGTGGAATTCATGGTGTTTCCCATGGAGTATGTGAGTGCGGAAACAGATCCAGCCTGATGAAAGCTTCTGGTTGTCACATATGGAAACTAGACTGAAATACACAATGCATAATACATCCATACATGTGTAACTCCATCAGTAATGGACCCTTGGTGGTTTTAGTGAGAGACGCGAAGCCAGACCAGATGAATGTGTGAGCTTCTTCTTGCCTGTGAAATGTGTACTAAAAATGGTTTAATAGAGCCACCTTCCTTTATTTCAGAAACAAGGGAATTACCAAGCAGCCCCTGTGCCTGAGTACAACGTCCCAGCCTTAATGGAGTTAGTGCGGGAGAAGGACGAGAGGATCCTGGCTTTGGAAGCTGACATGACCAAGTGGGAGCAGAAGTACCTCGAGGAGAGCACCATCCGGCACTTTGCCATGAATGCTGCAGCTACAGCTGCCACAGAAAAGTAAGATGGGTTGATTTCATTTATTTTTATTAATCACATTTATAGAGAGGGTTGAATGATAGGCTTGTCGGTCTTCCATGGATGTTGGGTGAAACCCAAGGGCTTTTGAGATCTTTTTAAAGCTTGCCATAGACCTCTTGTGAGACATTGAGAGATTTTGTTGTCTCATGTGATTTTAGAGATACAAAACATATCCCTCCCTCCCTCCCTCCTTCCCTCCCTCCCTCCCTCCCTCCCTCCCTTCCTTCCTTCCTTCTATCACTCACTCACTTCTCCTACTCTTCCCTTCCCTTCATTCCTTTTCCTTTCCTTCCCTCCCTCCTTCCCTCCCCCTCCCTCCCTCACTCCTTCCTTCCTTTCATCCCTCATTCATTCCTTCTTCCCTTCCTTTCCTCATTTCTTTCCTTTCCTTTTCTTTAGTTTCCTTTCCTTTCCTCCCTCCCTCCCTTCTTTCCTTCCACTCTTTGGTAGCAGGTGGAGGTCATGAGGATGTCATGACACACCTGGGCACCTTGTTGCCACCCCAGGATGCCAATGGCAGAGGAAGTCCTAACCTTTAATGAGTAAGCACTCATTGAGCATCCAGAGGCAGCTAGACATGGCCTGTGGTCTCTTTGGCAAAAGAACCACACAAAAGAAGTATGAAAGACATTCCGTTATATGATTATCATAATTATGATTATGATTATCATCATGATTATCATCATGAGAGACAAGAAAGCTCTTGTACCTAGACATTTCCCGAGTAGAGAAGCAGATAATTAGATCGATGGAAGGAAGGTTCTTGGATTTTGATCACGTCAGTTAAAAGCTTTTTGGTTTTTTTCCCCCGCTGTTGCTAGAGATACTTTGGCCACCAACCACTCCCGCAGTGGCAGCTACAGTGAGAGTTCCTTGGAAGTCCGCATATGGCAGGAAGAACAGGAGACGATGCAAAACAACCAAAAGTGTCAGGACATGGAATACACGTAAGGAACAGCTGTGAAATAGCTGCTGTGGGATTTGAATTAAGATACGGAGCTCTGAGGCTCCCAGCAGCGTTTAATAAGCATGTTCTGCTCTTCTGGCATATAAGGTCCTAATCCACTTGGGAACCAGATCCCGAATATTGATCCTGAGCATTCACATTAGGAAACTGGTTGGTTGCCAAGAGTGTTAGAGAGGGTCCCTCTGACTCTACTTTGACTAAATGTCCTCTTGTGGTTACTGGTGGGCAGGGCTTAAGGAATGGTCTCCACCTAGAAGATCCTGGAGCATCATCTCTTGCAGTTTGCGGGCACCACGCACCCTGCGCCCGGCCGTTCTTGTACTAATGCTATAGGACAGGGGTGTCAAACTTGATTTCATTGAGGGCCACATCAGGGTTGTGTTTGACCTTTGGGGGGCCGAGTTGGCATGGCTGGGGTGGGCGTGACCAACTCGACGTCACTCCTGTTGGGGGCGTCTGTGGTTGTCTGAGCAATCTGCCATCGAAAATAGGCTCCTGAGCTCCATTTTTGGCTCCCACGGCCTTCTGCAACACTCTGCCAGTGAAAACGGAGCTCCATTTTCACTGGCAGAAGGTTTCAGGAGGCTGTGGCAGCCAAAAGTGGAGCTCAGGAGCCTATTTTTGCTGGCAGAAGTACTGAAGGCCGGTCCTTCTTTGTTTCCAGGATGGCCCCGCGGGCCAGATCTAAGTACCTTGCGGGTCGGATCTGGCCTGCAGGTCTTGAGTTTGACACCCCAGCTATAGGAAAATGGTTCTGTTTAGCTTTGTTCTCCTCCCCGTATATTTTTTTTCACACTGTTTCCTTTGGTGTATTTTAATCATTTCTTTTTTCAATATTTTATTAAAGTTTATTATAAGATGAAAATACAAAAAGAAGCAAATGTTATTGGTAGAATGCTAAGGGAAAGAAGAAGGGTGTAAAGAGAACGAAAGAAAGAAAGAAAATGAGAATTTCCAACTTTTTCAGTGCAGTGGAATACAAAAAGAGAGAGAGCAACCTCCACCTTTTGTTTTACATTTCTAAATATTTCAAGCCATTTCTGATACAACAAAGTTATTCTAATCTTTAAAACTTAAAACCAATGTTTCATTTCCCACCCCCCAATTATGAGCCATAAGTGGTTTCCAAGTAGGAAGAAAACTAGATAAAGCCTTCTCTTTAATTAAAACAGTCAATTTTGCCATATCTGCTAACTCAATCAACTTTACCATCCATTCTTCCATGTTTTAATCCTTTCTGTGTGTGTTGGTACACTAGGTGGCAATGATATATTAAATAAATGAAACCTACTGCTTAATTAGGCTATAAAATTAGCATTGCCTCAAGAACAGAGTTAGGGTGGATTGAGAAATGTCAATTAATAGTATAAACCACTGTGCATTTCACAGTAGATGCTGCTATGTTATCCATTCAATAGGAGGAAGGTTTGATGGTGAACTTAATTCTGTAGGAAATAGCCTCTGCTGCGATGCAAATTTTAATAAACAGTTTTGTTGTCTTGGGAGACTCTGTGATCATCTTTAGGATTACCCTCTCAATGATATCTGCAAGGGGAGGAGGCAGCCCAACCTGTCCATCTTTGCTCTTCTTCTCATGAAAGAGCTCTTGATGTCAGCCATTCAAAATAAGATAGAAAACAGATATCGCAAGAACTACTGGAAGTATATCCGATTGTCATAGGAAATAGCAGAATGTTCAAAGTCTCTCTCTTAATACTAAAGATAATCAAGGAGTGGCCATCTTGAGTTTCCTCCTCACCTTCTCCTGCCTTTCTGGGTTAAGTTCATATTTTCAATAGTAGTTATACAAGGGGAAGATAGACCATATCGATCGAATGTCTTCCACACCAAAAATATTTTACCCATGTTGAATACTTTGCAGGCTGGTTGGACTGCACAGTTACATCCAGCTAGGGATCCAGCAAGGGATTAAGCAAGTCCAGCATGATTGTCTTTGCAGCCATGTACAAATGTGGAAGTGGTGCGTCTGTGTGATTTTTAATGAATACTATGGATTAAATCAGCTCAGTTGATCATGGCAGGATTAAAGGAAACCCTAACTGGGATCAGAATATATATTTGAATATAGACTGAGAAAGGGGTTTTGGTCCAGATACCTACTCCTCTTTAGCTGGGGCCAAGTGACCTCTTTAAGTCTGACTTCAATAATATTATTACATCCACATTTACCGCTGTAATAAATTATTACTATTACTAGAATAAAGAATCTGTATGCAAAAATCATTGAGAAAGATGCCATGATCAAGGTCCTTCAGCAGCGATCCAGGAAAGATACCAGCAAAGGAGATTCTGCAAGTTTGCGACCCGCTCAGTCGGTGCCATCGATAGCTGCTGCTACCGGAACGCACTCCCGTCAGACCTCCCTTAACCACACTCAGGGCGTTGAGGAGAAGAAAGAAGAGAAGTCCTGGAAAGAAAGCATTGGTGAGCTTCAGTTTCATATGTGATATGAAGCAACAATTGTTGAATAGGCCAGTTTTGTTCAGGCAATATGCTAAACCCTGTATTGTCTTTTATCAACTGCATTGGCTAGGTCCATGTAACTTGTTTATTTCAAATCAAGCAAAGCATCATTCAATACAATGTGTGAACCCATACTTGGCATGTAAACTTGGACCTGGCAAAGACCTACTAACCTCATCTCATCTCAACCTCATCAACTTTAAGATGTGTGGACTTCAACTCCCAGAATTCCCCAGCCAGATTTGCTGGCTGGAGTGTTCTGGGAATTGAAATCCATATATTTTAAAGGGGCTGAGCTTGGGAAAACACGTATGTTAAAGGAAGATAAAAGTATTGTATTTCACCCATATGATGTTGCTCCATCCTCATTTGGGGTGGCTTGCTGTTTTTCCCAATTCTGTCTCTTGATTTATTTAGTCGACAGTTTTATGAAGCCTTACTTTTAAGAAATTATTTTAAAGACCAATCAATGGTAAACAAAAAAAAAATGATATTGAAATAGGATATTTTATTTGCCCAATATCCTACTTCAATATTGTGTGATGACAATAGCACAAAGCACAAAACAATTTGTAAACCAACCAGCACACTGTATGTACATATATGGAAGATGGCCTGATGTTTTTATGTTTTGTTTGTTTATGTTTGTTTTAAAAACCAATAAAAATTCAAAATAAATAAATAAATTAATTTAAAATAAATAAATAAATAAGTAAGTAAAAATTAAATAAAGGTTTTCTATATATATATATATATTGTGTGGTGACCAGAGATTTACTGCATCGCTATTGGTTCATGCTTTCAACAAAGTTATAAAGATATAAATGGTGGAACCAGATGTACCCCACTGATAGTTGTAAGTCTGTGTGTCTGGAAAGTGTGGCTTTGGGTAACACAACATGCTAAACCAGGGAGGGGAACTACCTTTACAACCTGTGGACTTCAATTCCCAGAATTCCCAGTCCAACATGGCTAGCTCAGGAATTCTGGGAGTTGAAGTCCACGGGTCACACACAATATGTTTGAGCAAATAATTCATATTATGTACCAATAGAAGAGAATATTTGTATCTCAGGATTGAACTGAGGAATCTTTGCTGCTCTCTAAGCTTCGATGTTTTTTTGCAGAAGTTTCGTTATCCAACTAGGTAATATCTTCAGTGCTAGACAGTCCCAGCACTGAAGATGTTATTTAGTTGGGTAATGAAACATCTGCAAGAAAACAACAGTTCTGACCTGGCTTCCAAACATGACAAGCCCTCTGTAGTTAAATAAATGTTTCCTTTATTAGGAGCACCAGCAGCCCTGGCAAAATGTCTCTTTCTCTCCCTCACAGCAGGCTAACAAGTCTATCTGGCTGGGAGTTGAATAATCTGCCACACCTATTCATCTCCGCCCACTACCTTTTATCCCCAGAACTAGGGTGGGGCTTCACCAGCAGCGATGGCTCTTCCGCCCCGAGGAGCAGCCCATAGATTTCCACTTCTCTCCTCTCCTCTGCTTTCTGCATATCTGCGTGCCAGGCACTGGACCCAGCTGTTCCTCCTCTTCCTCATCAGCCACCTCCAGACCTGGGGGCTGTTGACTCTCACTCTGAGGGATGATGGACGGCCCAAGCTCCGCCTCTGTCTCTTTCTCTCTCTTTCTCCCAGCTCCATTCCCTCTCCCCCCTCGGAGCTCTCAGGTTGCCTTGATGCTGGCCCTGACTCCCTGACCACCTCCTCATCTGATTCGGCTGCTGGAGTGGCCGACGGCTGACAGGACACAACAACAATCAAGCTCAGAGAGCACCAAGGTCTCCATGTCTCATTCTGGCTTAACACAATGGCCTTTTTCACACAACATGCTAAGATGTAGACTACAAAAGCACATTATCCAAATTTTATTTAGTTTTGGGACTCTGCTGCCTGCACACTTCTTTAAGCCTCAGGACTCTTTATATCTGGACTACCTCTTTGGAGCTTCTTTTCAGCTCTCACTCCAAAGCTAATACTTCTTCCCTAGGGTTTTACTTACTTCTGCCATATGGGCAGTTTTGCCTTCTTCATAAATTGCCACTGGAAGCATTCCACCAGCTTTGTTCCCAGAGCAGCCAAAATGGTTGTGAACCTTCAGCCCTGTCACATCATTTCAGCCAGTTTGCATCACTGCCATGAGTATAATGTGGTCGGAAAAGATAATCTGGCTCCTTCCCAGCCTTTCCTTTTAGAAGAAGCCAGCAAGTTTGAGAAACATCAGCATATTTAGCTGGGATTGGTTGCGAGAAATATATTTTAAGGAAGACTATGATGGGCAACCTATATGCTACTTAATGTATTTGTTTAGTGTTGTTTACAGGAATTTGCAAAAATAGTGAGGTTAAAAACACTGAGAAGTGTGACTATTAGTAATGACCAAGAGTGCAGGTTGGTGCTTTGAAATAACTCCCATTTTGTCCCAAAGGTGTGTTTTTTTTTTCAACTGGACTTTCTGGTTTTTCTTTGAAGACATTTTGCTTCTCATCCTAGAAGCTTCTTCAGCTCTAAGAGCTGAAAGACGCTTCTTGGATCAACGCTGAAGAAGCTTCTTGGACTTCTGACTCTCTCTAAAATAAGGCATTAGCATCAAATCACAGCTTTTTGCTTTTCCATAATAGTATGCACAAGTCATTTCTATAAAGATCTGTCAGTCTGATCTGTAAAACCCCAAGTCAGTTTCATGCTTTTCCGCACTAAGCATGAAGTTCAGAAGCGGCTTCCACGTGGAAACAAAAATACTTGTGTTCTTTTCTTTCATCAGAGTAGTCGGCCTTGCCATTTCAGCCAACTCCATCAACTTCTGCAGCCATTCTTCCATGGTAGGAATCGAAGTGTCAGCTGTTTCTCCTCCCCCGCCCCCAATCTTTCCTCACTTCACTTCCCCCTTTCCCCTCCCCCTTCACTGCTCTTCATTTACTTTTGTATTTTGTGTTTTATAACACTCTATAACTTAACAAGAAAAAAATGCTGAAGAAGCTTCTTCGACAAGAAGTGAAACGTCTTCAAAGAAAAAAAACAGAAACTCCAGTTGCCTCTTGAAAAAAAAAAAACCACGACCTGGAAGACTGAAAATCTCCATAGACATTTAACTCCCATTTTGTTCCCCTTTCAATGGCTATTAGTTAGAATAACCGGCAGTATGTCATCTATAAAAAGCTTAACAAATATATTTCTATCCTGGCTTACCACTCCAGTAAAAAGCCAAGATCAGGAAACCAACTAAAGTCCCCAAGCTCCAAATTCAAGTTTGTGAGAGTAGAGGCAAGCCAGGAATCCAGGTTTAGACAGTTAAGTTTCCTTGGCAGCCTAGATCTTGGGTTCTGAAGTCACTCTTGTTTGTAATATTGCTTATTATTGGTCAGACTCCCCAGGAATTTTAGCTTAGAGTTTTGTGTGCTTGTTGTGACCATTCTGTACAAAAATGTAGCTTCTTTGCATCAGACCTTGCAAAATTTAACCTGTGTGTTCTTGAAGGAAACCATAGGAGAAATATAATGGAAAATATCTTGGTGTCCATGTTGTTATTTTCTTGAAGGTTTGCTGTTAGGGAAAGACACTTCTGAGCCGCCATCCATCCCTTCGTTGACCCTTCCAACTCCTTCTTTGTCCTCTACAATGTCTTCATGGCCAGTCACCGTCTGCCATGCTAAAATGGGCAGCAAAGACAACAGCACTCAGACAGACAAAGGCACAGAGCTTTTCTGGCCGACTGCAGCTTCTTTCCCGGGTAGAGGGAAGCTGAGTCACTGTTCCGTCAGCAGTCCAGCCCTGAGGCACATCACAGGCAAAAATTCTGGGGAGAAGCCAGGTGAGTAGTTCCAAACGCATTGATCCCGGGAACATGACTAGCGGGATCTATAATAAACTTGCGATTTGTAGAATCTAGAGTTTTGAAAATCTGCTTCCAGGAAAAGTAAAATGCCGGTAGTTCTCAATTTGTAACTTTAATTACTGTTGTAAGTCATGTCAATCATTCCTTGGGTCATCACACGACTAATCCGATTTTATGACGTTTTTCGTTAGCAAATTACCGTGGAAGTTAAGCAAATCCACTATTAGTAAGCAAACTTATTGCTTTTTTTTTTTTTGCCAGAAACTGATAGTAAATGTGGTTTCCATCAAAACACGTCCTGATTGTGGTCATGTGACAGCAGGACATTGCAAACAACCATAAAGGAAGGCCAATTGCCAGTCACTGAAAATACAAACAAGTTTTGAGAGGGATGCTAACTGTTGGAACTTCAAATCTGGGTTGTAAATACATTTGGGGGAGGGTCTGTTGTAAATTACCGGTAAGCGATGACCGGCCATAAGTTGAGGACTACCTGTAAAGTAAAATTCAGCTTTAGATATACTGAAAAGTTGCTTATAAATATTTTAAGTAAGTGAACAAAATGCAAGCTTATTGAAAGGTGTACAGATTCAGAAATTATCTATTTTCTACCCGTTGACGATTTTCCTCTTGGAAAACTCTCAGCTGTTATTTTTAGAATGATTAATCTCTGACTGGCCTTACGATTTAAAGGGGTTCTATGTTTTAATTTGCTTCCCTGTGGCACTCCTAGGAATGTTTTTTTCTATTCCTTTGCACAAGGTTGAAATGGAAGCCACTTGTACCAAGAGCTTTGCAAACCCTGCAAGTTTAAGGCATGTTTTATTTAGTAATGGCTAGGATCGCCATTGCCTGAAAGAACGGTCTTAAAAGCAGGTAGCAAAATTAATTACCCAATGCAATGGCAGCCTGGAAAGAATGTCATGTGAATTGTGCGTGCGAGACGCGTCCCGAAAAACATGGAGGAAAAATGACTTGTGTAGATTGGCTTCTATACAAAAACATGCGATTTGGCCCTGAGACTTGACCCATTCTTGACATTGTCTTCCTCCCCTAGAAAACTCTTCCAGCTGTGGGAAGCTCCTGGACAGCAGCAGAAGTAGAGTTAGCCATCTGCTTCACAAGCCTGAATTTCCAGATCCAGATATGATGGAAGTCCTTATTTGAAGCCATCGAGCTTTTGCTGCTTTGGGGGGAAAGCACCTCTTCACCCTGGAGAGAGAGAGAGAGAAAAGGGTGTGTGTGTGTGTTGTTTTCACTGCTGTGCTTGAATTAAAAATCGTGGAGGACACCCCAAAGTTGGACCGAGAAAGTTCGAACCTAGAAGAAAACTCCAGGTGAATCTGAGTTGAGGAGAGCAAGAGGACTCAGAATGCTGGAGATGGAACATTTGCGAGGTCTACTATGTACAGTGAACCATGCTGTGGAATTGGAGGGGTGGGGAAAGTCAAGACATTATAGGAATCGGAGGACGTTTCTATGGAGGATGTGTTTGATGTGCCAGGAGCTGTTCTCCAACCGCCTAACTAGTATCCTCATTGGGTGGCAGGTTGTCCGCGTGGACTTTTTTGACTTGTATTTGCAATTCTTGGGTGAGGGAGCAGGACTTCCAAATATCATTCTTTTAGCTGCTACCTTCTTCCTGCTTTTCCTTTTTGATCCCTCCATCACCTGGGTTTGCTTCTACTGTTTGTCAATCAGTCCGAAGTAGATCTCTGGTAGAACAACATTTAGACAGGTTAATCCTAAATTCTTTCCACGATTCTCTATAGCTGTCTGGGTCTACAGAGGTCCCTGACTGCTGTTGACAGCAGAGGAAAACGGATTGAGATCTGGGTGTTCAATGCACGAGAGCTATGATTTGCTGATCTTATTCCGTAAGATCATCTGCATTATGAAAGTAAGCAACCAGTGAACAAATCAACCGAAAGATCTCCAGTTCCTTCAAATTTAATTTATTCTGGCTGTGTCAGACCTCAGCTCATTTAGGCCTAAAATTAATAATCCCCAGAAGCATCAAATGAGATTTCTTCCCTGGATTCATAGCAAAGATGCACCCACAGCAAAATTCCCGACGGAGACCACTCCATCCAGAGGTCATGCACCTGAACAAGTCAGGTGTGAAGATAACACATCTTAGGATCAGCTTCACTGACTTTCCGTTAGATCTATTTATGACCTGGTGCTAGATAAGGTGTCTTTGAGTCTCTGCCATAAGCTGGGATGTTGAAAGAGTCATAATATAATGTAGGAAGTAGTTAGCACAGTGGTCCCTTCCAGATGGGGCCCAATATGCAGCTGTTTTAGTATTCTCCTCTCTTGTGTAGTATAGTGCCGGTTACGTTGTACTCCTTCTGAAGAAAAGTGTGCCTGTGTACCTTGGTAAGAGTCCTTAGTCCATGTAGCTGTGTTCTGATTTTGCTCTGACTCACAAACTTTCCTCTTCGTCAGATGTTAGTTGAAAACAAAACGCCTCCCAAGGCTTATAGTAGACGCTACTTCCCGGAGTATCTGTAGATAGTAAGGTTATGCAAATTTCTTTTTCCTCTTTCCCTTCTTCCTCTACAGACCAGAGAGACAGTCTTACTGCCTCTTGTGACAGACATGTTTTAAATCCAAGGCAGGGAGGCCCTTGTTCTCTTTGGCCAAAAGCCCCAAATGCATTGAGGCCCAGTTTTATGTTTTATCCAAAGCATAAATAGCAGGTTCTCGAATTCTGACTCTCTGTGGTCAAATTTCTCTCCACAGACGATAAGGCAAAGATGTACACCGGGACTCTATGTAATGTTGCTTGCTCAGTGTTGTTTCTGAGGGGCAAAACATGGCAACCTAGAAGAGAATTAGTCTAAAAACAGCTTCTTTATATATTTATATGTATGTACACTTAGACATACATGCCTTGCCACATTTCATTAAAGACCAGGCCTTCTATTTATAACTTCCCAACGGTACATTTACATCCAAGACTCCACTTGCAAACGAGGGGTGAATTGTTACCATCCTTTTGTGTGTGCAAACTGCAGGCAGCTTTCCCAAGCCGAAAGAATCAGGACATTAAAATCTTGTTAACCTGGCTGCGTGCAAAATAATAATTATGTGACTGTAGATTTTTAGATGCCAAAATATGAAGGCCCCAGAGTCTTTAAGCAAAGTAGGTGGGGCCAAAACCTATGGGTCTTTTTTTGCACTGGGGGGTGGGGTGGGGAGGTTAGCTAGATTTTCTAAGCAAGTTGCAAACGTCTAATATCCCTGCCCCCTTTTCCCTCAACCAACCTGGTGCGATCCTCAAGCTGATGGGAGTTCACCCCCATTCCAGTCCATCCTATTTAGAGCAGGGGTGTCAAACATGATTTCATTGAAGGCCACATTGGGGCTGTGTTTGACCCCAGGGTGAGGCAGGGTAAGCGAGGCCAGCTCAACACCACTCATGTCGCAGGCGCCTGTGGTGGCCTAAGCACTCTCTGCCAGCGAAAACAGGCTCCCGAGCTCCGTTTTCAGCTGCGACAGCCTCCTGCAACCCTCTGCCAGTGAAAATGGAGCTCCAGAGGGCCGCCTGTAGCCTTCACGAGTTCCGTTTTCACTGGCAGAGGCACTGCAGGCTGGTCCTTCGCTGTTGCCAGGGTGGCCCCGTGGGCCAGATCTAAGCACCATGCGAGCCAGATCTGGCCCCCGGGCCTTGATTTCGACACCCCATATTAGAGCATAATTTATCTATAATATTTGCATTTGTAGAGTGGCTGCTATACTTGTAAACCAATGTTTTCTAGCTTGCTCAATACCTGATCTACGTGCTGCTGTGGTGTTATCCTGCCTGACATTTATATAGCATTATGTAGTTATATTCCAGGCAAATGGATTGTAAGACAATGTCAATTTTCCCTGTTGTGTTTCTGTTGTGCAGATTGGCTACTGCAGAGCATTGTACAGCTTGAAAGTGTTTGTATATATATATAGCGTCTCATCCTCCATAACAAATATGGGTGACTCTGACCAGCCAAAGAATTTTCTCCTGTTCTCTGCTGCTTAAATTTGTGCCTTAATATTGTATATAATAAACGTATACAACTGCGGTTTTCAAACCATTTATTCGATGCAAACGACTACATCACCCTAGTACTGTACCTAACTCAAAGATTGGCAAATTAGTGCTTGAGGAAAACATCCTGTTCCGAAGAATGCTAAACCCTAAATCGTGCTTAGCATATCATAATTGTGTTGATATAACATGCTCTGCTCAAAGTGGACTTCAGTGGTCCACTCTCGAGCACATTTTATGACAACAGAAGAATTCCCACAACTTGCTGAACCACAGGCTACCCACTCGTGAATTATCCAAATTTAGGATAAACCTTGAGTTTATCCTAAACCATCTCCTTGCTCAACATATAGTTAGTAAGAGAATTCACTGAGAGTGTAGAATCCTTGATGCTCTCTAAGCTTAGTTTTTTTTCTTGCAGATGTTTCATTACCCAACTAGTTGACAAGATTATGTTGCATAGTTGGGTAAGGAAACATCTGCAAGAAAAAACCAAGCTCAGAGCATCCAGAAGTCTACAACTCAACCCTGAGCTATATACATTTTCTTCTATTGTGATTAAGAATAGTTTGAAGAGTTGTAGTTAGTACATGAATCCTTATATATGTTTGCTCATAGTAATTAAACCATGAGTAATGAAAGAGCTGATATTAGCCCCCCCCCCCCCCAAGGTCCTCTTTTACTAGTAGAAGTCCATTACATTATGGTTTTGCACAGTGGTAGAATTCAAAAAAAATTACTACTGGTTCTGTGGGTGTGGTTTGGTGGGCATGGCTGGGGAAGGTTACTGCAAAATCCCATTCCCTCCCCACCCCACTAACCTGCTTTCCAGCTCCATTCTCCTGTGCAGGGCAACCAAAGAAGACCCAGCCAATCAGCTGGGACTCAGGAGGCAGAGAATAGATGGGGGCGGGGCCAGTCAGAGGTGGTATTTGCCGGTTCTCCAAACTACTCAAAATTTTTGCTACTGGTTCTCCAGAAGTGGTCAGAACCTGCTTAATGCCACCTCTGGTTTTGCAGCTCTAAGCTCAATTTGTACAGGCCATCTTAATAGAGTTTTTTTGAAGCATGTCAAATATAGAACTGTTGAAAAGAGCGCTGTTCTTACTAAAGTAGGACAGCTGGCCATTTTATCAGTCACATTTTCCCACACTCTCACACAAAAACAGTATGAGTTTAAGATTAAATCTTTAAGCAAGAGTGCATATATATGGATATGAATGGGTGGGTGGGCGCATGTAACTGGCTCCCAGGGGGAGTAGAAAATTTTTGGGGGGTGGAAATCAGCTGTATTTGATGCTATGCTAGTAGGAGCCATGTGTTTGGAACAAACTGGCCTTAGTCCAGGTTCATGTTCTGATCAACTAATTATTTTAGATAAATAGAAATGCCAGATGTTGCTTGTTAAATTCATCTTTTGATACCAAGTTGTCTTCTCTTTACATGAAAACCAGCCCCTACCCCTCAGCCTATCACATGTTGCATGGTATACATACAGTAAGTGATGTCTTTTATCTGTGCTAGAGACGCTCAGGTTCCAGTCTCATTGAGATCAGATCTATAATTCCAGGCCTTTTGTCTGTAGTGGTGTAGGGTTTCCTGCCTAAGCAGGGGGTTGGACTAGAAGACCTCCAAAGTCCCTTCAAACTCTGATATCCTATTCCAAAGGTCTTCAAACTTGGCAAGTTTAAGACTTGTGGACTTCAACTCCCAGAATTCCTGAGCTAACATGACTGGAGGAGGGATTCTGGGAGTTGAAGTCCACAAGTCTTAAAGCTGTCAAGTTTGAAGACCCTTGTTCCTATTCTATTCTATTCTATTCTATTCTATTCTATTCTATTCTATTCTATTCTATTCTATTCTATTCTATTCTGTTCTGTTCTGTTCTGTTCTGTTCTGTTCTGTTCTATTCTTTCTATTCTGAGTCTGAACAAATTATTTGGAAATTACAGGGAGTCCTTGATATATGGAGCTTGCCCATTATGATCATATGTCCTGACAATCATAGATCAGTCACTGCCAGCTTCAGATTTATTTATTTTTAATTGATATACATATGTATACGGGTTATCTTCAACTTACGACCACAATTGCTAAATAAGACACTAGTTAAGTGAGGTTTGCCCCATTTTTATGACCTTTCTTGCCACAGTTATTAAGTGAATCACTAATTGTTAAGATGGCTTTCCCATTGACTTTGCTTATTGGAAGGTTGCAATAGGTGATCACATGACCTCAGGACACTGCAACTGTCCTAAGTACATGCCAGTTGCCAAGCATCTGAAATTCGTGATCACGGGCATGTGGCAACAGTCATGCGAAAAAAAGGTCATAGGTCACTTTTTCCAGTACCACTGTAAACTTTAAACTGTCATAAGCTGAGGACTACCAGTATACCAGCGGTGGGCTGCTGGGGGTTTGAGGGGGTTCAGGAGAACCTAGCTAAGATTCTGCACAGTTTGGAGAACCCCCAAATCCCACTCCTGACTGGCCACGCCCACTCCTCCCTTCCCCTCCCAGGGGTCCCCCCTCAGCCTGTTTTGGATGCAGGTAAGTGAAGGGCGAGCATGGACGCTCTGCCAGAGCAAAAAAATGGGCCTCCCAGAAGTTCGGGAAGGCCGGAAACGAGCCCGGGGGAAGCCATTTTCACTCTCCCGGAGCAATGGTGAGATTCAAAAAAATTTACTACTGGTTCTGTGGGCGTGGCATGGTTTGGTGGGTGTGGCTTGGTGGGTGTGGCAGAGGACAGGTACTGTAAAATCTCCAGTCAGAGGTGGTATTTGCAGGTTCTCTGAACTACTCAAAATTTCCTCTAGAACTGGTCGGAATCTGCTGAATACCACCTCTGTCCCGGAGGCTCGAGGAAAGCCTCCGGAGCCCAGGGCGGGGAAAAACACTCCCCCCACATCATGGTGCAGGAGGCCGACTAGGCCATGCCCACCATGGCCACACCCACCCAGCAACCTGGCAGAGAATCCCTCGCTAAAGTTTTTGAAGTCGTTCCCCCCCCCCCCCCCCCCCCGTCTACAGGTTTAAAATCAGAGGTGGCCAAACAAGTCCTTGTGAGCTTTGAATGTTATTCTTGAGCACAGAAGATTTTTCATTTGCAGCCTGCCCCATCTGTTTCTTCTGTCTAACCAAATATGTGAGAAACTCTCAAGGGGGGAAATCCCCCTTCTGCAGTTTTGAAGGAATGTCCTGTTTCACTGTTTTTCTGATAACAAAGGTCGAGATGGGAGCTGTCTCAGGGATTTACTATCCGGAGCCAACTGGGCCATGAGAAAGTGGAGGCCCCCATTCCCAACAGAGACGGACCGCCGTGTTTTTAGTAACTTTTTTGAGAAAATACTTTTCTTCTGGAATTTCCCAAAGAGGAGATCCATGAAAAATGGAGGCCCTGCACTCCCAAGACAGGTTCGTATTTCTCATGGTTTAAAAAGGGCATGTCCAATTCTGGCAACTTTTAAAGACTTGTGGATTCCCAGAATTCATGGCTGGCTGGGGAATTCTGAGAGTGGAGGCCCACAAGTCTTCAAGTTGACAAGGTCGGACACCCCTGGCTTTAAAGAAACTTAACTTTCTCTTAAATGTGACTGACTCTCTTTTTTTCCTCCACATTTACGTATGCAGCTTTTTCTTGGGAAAAACTCACCATAGCGCCCAGTAAACTTTAGTAAAATGGTCTCCATTCCTTGAACTGGGTCTCCTTGCATGAGGTTAGGGGCATCCCAACCCCCAACAGATTGCAGCAAAATAAACTGTCATCAAGATATAGATCATGAAAGCTAGACACCTTTGATTCAAGGTTGATTCCTGGTGATATCATCAAAATGCCAGTGTAGCTTTTTGGGACAAGGTTTTTCCAGGTTTTTGTTTTTTTAAAAATTCCCAAACTGGTCACAGCTCTGTGAAGTCCTGTTGATAGTCTATCAGAGGTGGTATTGAGCAGGTTCTGATCAGTTCTAGAGAGCCGGTAGCGGAAATTTTGAGTATTTGGAAAACTGGCAAATCCAACCTCTGACTGGCCCCGCCCCCATTGATTCTCCGCCTCCCAAGTCCCAACTGATTGGCTGGGTCTTCTTTTGTTGCCCTGCACAGGAAAAAGGAGCTGGAAAGCAGGTTAGTGGAGTAGGGCAGGAATGGGATTTTGCTGCCATGTCCGTTTTACAACCTTTCTTGCCACAGTTGTTGAAGTGAATTGCTTCAGTCGTCAAGTTAATCACACAGTTGTTAAATAACCTTGGCTTCCCCATTGACCTGGCTGGTTAGAAGGTCGCAAAAGGGGGATCCCACTGCAACCGTCATAAGTGTGAAATGGCAGTTGTCCGAATTTGGATCACATGGTGACGTAACTTCGAATGATCACTCAATGAACTGTTGTTAAGTCAAGGACCGCTTGTATATGATTTGTCTGATGTTTTGTAGCCTGCTAGGATTTTTATTTTGGGCTGGTTTAATGTTTGCAATTATTTTAATAGCGGTGCTCGTTTACGGAGGGACTAGCAGGAAAATAGGTGAGTGGTGAGACATAAACCAAAGTTATTTTCAATTGTAAAATAAAACATCAGGGAGCCTGGTGATCATTAAGGACAATGAGTAAGAGTCCCACTGGGTTCTGTCTGGGTGCCTCACGTGAATGTAAATTACCATACACAGAATAAGTAAATGGATACTTGCACTTTTATATTTGGAGTAACTAAGGTTATTATGCCACCAGTTAGTTTTTAAATAGAAGAGAATGCACAAAGCTCAGGGTTGAATTTTGCAGTCCCTTTGGTACTCTGGTTATGTGCTTGCAGACATGATGAACATGGTGTTAGTTGGGTAAGGAAACACCTGCAAGCAAAGAACCAAGTTCAGAGGGCACCAAGAATTCCATAGTTTGTTTTTTTAGCCACCTTTCCCTTTTTGAAGGAGTTGTACATGGAGGCAAATATAATCCATGGAAACAGCCTGAAATAACACCTTGAAATTCTGTTTGGGTGTGGGGAGGAAGTGGTTATCAGTCCTTTGAGGTAGACCAGCGTGGTGATGCAGTGGTCAGAATGCAGCATTACAGGCAAACTGTGCCTATAGTTTGGAGTTCGATCCTGACCGGCTCAAGGTTGACTCAGCCTTTCATCGATCGGTAAAAGCAGGACCCAGATTGTTGGGGGAAATAGGCTGACTCTGTAAACCTAGGGACAGCTGTCAAGCACTGTGAAGCGGTAGGTAAGTCTAAGCTCTATTGCTAGTGCTAACATCAAAGTCATGAGTACTAAAACTACTTTTATTGTAGGATTAAAGTAAAAAGTAACAGAACCTTGCAAGCCGAGAGTGTCTTCTCCACCCTAAAGAGAACCAGGGAGGACCAAGTCAGATATGTTTTCTCAAATTCCAGTCCTTCTTTGGGTTCAGATTTTTCCTATCTGACTGTTATCTCGGCTTCAGCTCTTTTCAAGGTTAAATTCACAGCCCATTCCATCAGGGCAGAGGAAGAAACTTACACCTGAATCTTCCTATCTCTAGCTAGCAAGACTGTTTTGAACTGGACTACAAGGCAGGCCCATCACCAACGCTTTGACATAACATTAACCCCGGAGGTTCCCCACTTTCATTCAGAAACATGGGTGAAAACCCGCTTGTGTACCCTTCTCTCACCCAAGGACATAGCAGGAAAAGGAACAAAACGACACCCATCACTGTGGTGGAGTAGACAGGAAACCTTCCAAGATAAGCTAAGTCTACAGCTACGTGTAAAGCTGTATTAAGAGACTCTTGCAAGTCTGAAAGTACAAGGCTCCCACCTTCTCCATTACAACTAAAGAGACTAGGGAGGGTCTTATGTCACCACTATTGTTGTGGCCTCTCGGCCACTGGCCCCTCCAACAGCTGAATCAGATGAGGAGGCAGCATGGGAGTCGGGGCCAGCATCAAGGCAACCTGAGGGCTTGGGGCGGGGATGGGTGTGAGGGGAGAGGGAATGGAGCTGTCAGAGAGAGCGAGACAGAGGCGGAGCCTGGGCTGTCCATCAGCCCTCAGATGAAGAGTCAACAGCCCCCAGGTCTGGAGGTGGCTGATGAGGAAGAGGAGGAACAGCTGGGTCCAGTGCCTGAGGTGGGGATATGCAGAAGGCAGAGGAGAGGAGAGCAGTGGAAATCTGTGGGCCGATCCTTGGGATGGAAGAGAGACCACTGCTAGGGAGGAGAGCTCTCTCTCTGTTCGCTAGCAGTGGACTCTCTGGGGGAGAGAGGGAGAGAGAGAGAGAGAGAAGAGAGAGAGGGAGGGAGGAGGAGAGAGAGGAGGAGGAGAGAGAGAGGAGAGAGAGGGAGGGGGAGGGAGGGGGGGGGAGGGGGAGAGAGAGAGAGAGGGAGAAAAAGAGGGGGGGGGATCAGATTGCAGATTCAATTGCAGAACATGCTGTCTCTTATATGACTGTTCCCTAGGCAGCCGCTTTTCACTCGGTCTCCCAATGTCTTTCCCATTACAGCTGCTGGGTCCCTACCTCTCAGAATACAGTATGATTCACCTGACATTGTTGTTTCCCTTTTTTTTTCAACCCCTATGATCTCCACCCCACCTTCTTTATGGTGGGGTTTTTGGTGAAGTAGGACCAGATTCTAAACTTATAAGCAACGAGGTTGCTGGCGCTTAGGAGGAATGGTCAACCTGCTTGTCCATGAAGCTGACACATCAGCCAGAACTAATAAAAGGATGCTTTATGTCACAGAAGACAGAAGGACCACTGCTGAGTTTAAAAACATATCCAAGCTTTTCCCATCTGAATAAGATCTGCAGAACAAGAGAGGGAGCTAATGAAGGTTTAACAAAGAAAATAGTATCATGAGTGAGTGAAGGGTTTATTGGAAGTTGCTTTCAAAACATTTACAAAATGATTTTCCAGTGAACATAAATTCAGAGCAATAAGGAAATCGACATTTTCAAGAAAATGAGGGGGAAAGAGAGCAGCAAGGGGTAAGTTTACAACAATAAACCATGCAAAAATATGCCAGACGAGGAATTAAGTTAAAAAGATAGCTATGATCATGGGGGATACCTGCCCACTGTTGACAGATTTCCATCCAAGCCAGCATTTTCCTGGTGAAAGGCAGATGACTTGCGCCACACAACCTATCAGCAACGCAACCTATTCAAAAACAAGATCCTATTTGATGTATTTTTCCATAAACTTTTTGTGAAATTCAGACCGCAGTGTGTCATTGACAAATCGTTTGTCTTTTTTCATCTCGTCTACACCTTTCGCGCAATTCTTGAAGACAACATCGTCATCCCACCTAAAAGAGGAAAGGAACACGTCAGAAGTGCTGCCAGAGACTCTGGTCCATGCTAAAATATTTCCCCCTTCTGGAAGGGATGAGTACAGAACCAAGAACCCCCCTATGTTAACATGCGTAGGCTGAACTGAATGACAGGAATAGTGAATGTCGGGCCAGATTAAAGGCCAACCATCCCCAGGAACTTCATCTTGATTAAGAAGCTCTCGAGAGAAGGAAAAGCAGGAACAGCGTGTTACAGAAAACAAAGGAGCTCTCCCTGCTTTATGATTTCCTCCATTAAAATCCAATTTAATTGTTTTGGAATTGTGACAATTCACAATCCAGTGGAAAAAAAGCTGAGAATCCATTTAATACACCGTTAACATCTCCCTACCTTCGCTTCACTTTAAAATTTGTTTGAGGTTGTACTGGTCCCGTAAGGTTCAGCAAAGGGTTACCGCTTAGGATGTTTTCCATCCGTATCCTCTCCTCTTCAGCTTTCTGTTCTTGTTCCTGCCAAGAGAAAGAAAGGTGGGCTCCATGCTTTTATGAAAGCGAACTGTCTACAAAAGTGGCCTCTTTCCTTTTCAGATCCCTGTAGAAGCAGCTAAAGATTCAGCCACTAAGTCCTTTTGCGGTGCGTTCAAGTTTCTTTTTTTTCTTTTTAATGTTTGTAGTGCCGGTTTTCCATTTCTGAAAGAAGCATCTGCCAAATACAGGGCTGCAGCCAGAAGCTGCTTCTGAGGTTTTGGATTCATGTATCTAGGGGAAGCAGCTATATAAGTCCAAGGAATGAAAAGTTCACCTTCAGGGTGAAAGCTCCTGTACTCTCCCACTGTGACCTTCAAAGAAGGACTTATCACAGAGGTGTCAAACTCAAGATACGGCCCGCATAGTGCTTAGATCTGGCCTGCGGGGCCACCCTGGAAACAGCAAAGGACCAGCCCGCGGTACCTCTGCCAGCAAAAAGGGTCACATGTGCCCCCGCCAAGCTCTGTTTTCGTTGGCAGAGTGCTGCAGGAGGCCATTGCAGCTGAAAATGGAGCCTGGGAGGGCCTCACCCCCCACAATTTCCACTTTTACTGCCAGAGGACTGCATGTTGCAGCCGAAAACAGGGCCCCGGAGGGCCGCATGCCCCCCCAAGCTCCGTTTTCACTGGCAGAGTGCTAGCAAAACATACTAACAAAAGTGGACCTGCCCCAATTTGAAGTTTGCTGTCCTGTCCTCACCCTGATCTTTTCTCAAAGCTCAATATTGCCAACTCGTTTAATCTCTGTTCACAGGCCTTCGTTTCTAATCTCCTGATTCTCCTTCTTGTCCTTTTCAGAACCTATTCCAGCGTGTCAGAATCCTTCCTCAAAGGTTAAAAAGTCCTTGCGGTGGGATCTGTCCAGTGCAGGGTGAAGTGGAATTCTGATTTTTTCCAAGAAGTAATCTGCACGATTCCCAAACTGTAATGCTATTGATGATAAATCCTAAACATGCATATCATAATGGTCAGGTTATTTAAAACCATCCAAGAATGTCGCTCATAGCAAAACAGACCCAACGTTTTCAATTTTCAGCACACGTACCATAAAAATTGCAAGGGGGAATCATGGCAGGGAATTTGAAACGTCGGTCCTTGAGTGACAGGTTCAACTTTTAACCTTGGGTTTGCTTGGAAACAAAAATGGTTCCTGCTTATCCTGGGGATGAAATTGGAGAGCAAATACCAACTGATTGAGTCTGAGCCAGGTGGTAAAAGATTACACTACTTGCATCCTCCACAAATAGAGTGTAATTTGGAGAGTGGAGGCAGATCAAGCAAGCATAAATATTAAGATAAAAAGCCAATCGCACTAATTTAAAAAAATGTAATAGTTAAATTCAGGAAATCTGGAAATCCAGACCTTCCAACTAAGTTTTTCTCAGGCCACTACAAGATTTGTGAAAAGAGACTTGCAAAAATTCTTTGCATGATAACCTGGTAAGAACTTAAACAGACCTGTATGTTTTATTCAGTGAAGTAGCTAATGTATTGATATAGTTCTTACAATGTTTAATCTTAATGTTTTAATCAGTGTTTAATCACTTCATCTAAATGGAGCTATTCTATTTGATCCACTCCATAAACACTGTCTTATTAACAACAACTACAAGTAGAAGCCAGTACAACTAATGGCATTTACCTTAAATGCCTGTTTACTGTTTTCCAATATAATTTTGCCTTGCACTGCTTTCTGGATAAAAGGTAAACTTGATGTCTACATGCCCATAATTTTAATTTTAATAACCTACATGAGCTACATGTATTCATCTCCATCATTTCCCAGGCAGGCATATTAGTTACCTCAGATATAGAGCGTACTCATAAACAGAATTCAGGACAAGCATAACATTCCAGAAATGTTGAAGCTCAGCAGGAGATCACATGGCTTGGATATGGGAACATAACGGGGTTAAACCAGCCACAGAATGAATTTCAGGCTTCAAAATTGTGCAGGGCGGGCGGGGTAGGGAAACTACGGCTCAACAGCTTAGGGAATAGCTGCCAATCAGAGCAAAAATGACTGTACTTGGTAAACCAGCTATCCAATGCAGGATAAGCAGTTTGATAAGTTCAAAGGAGTAACCAAAGAACCAAACGGTCATAATTGAGGCTGCGTGATGCTTTATATTTGATTTTTTTTTTTAAAGTGTTTTGGTGCACCGTGACTCAGAAACAGAAGTCCTGTTTGCAATTCTTTAATTCTCTCCTGAATCACAAATTTGTCCTCTGGTAGATAAAAGGATGCAGCTGCTTGAAAGAGTGACAAGAGAGGTACTCCCAAATGCTTCGAAGTATGTTTTTTTAAGATTCAAACCCAAAGCACACTGCACACCCCTAGTAATAATGAAGTTATGCCCAACGTACAATGATCTAGCAATGGAATATTTTGATATTCCCTGGAATTCTGTAGAGATTCTCAGTCATCCAGGTCATGGTTGCTTTTTCAGGAGGTAACTGGACTTTCTTGTTTTTCCTTTTGAAAACATTTCGCTTCTCATCCAAGAAGCTTCTTCACCTCTGACCGGATAGTGGGGAACCAAAGGATTTATACTCCTTGCAGACAGCTAGTAATTTGCATTCTTTAGAGAGTTGTTGAGGCCACTTGGAGGTTTATTTGTGTACTCGGGGTCACCTGAGAAGCGCTCCTGGTTCCTGTAGTTCCTGCTGCCTGCAAGGAATATAAATCCTTCCATTCCCCACTATCCTGTCAGAGCTGAAGAAGCTTCTTGGGTGAGAATTGAAATGCCTTCAAAAGGAAAAAACAGAAAGTCCAGTTGCCTCCTGAAAAAGCACCTTTTGGTATTTCCTGGAATGTTCCACTAGAAGGAACATTCCCAACAGTTCTGGAAAAAATGGCTTTTTCTTCCTTATATTCTGGAAAAGATTTCAGGTTGAGGTCCAGACCACATCTAGAAAATACCACACAACAGACAATTGATGCATTCTGGAAGAAAAAAAATGAACATTCCTGGGAATATCCAAGTGAACTCTTCCTACACTAAAGAATTCTGCACATCCCTCATCCAACCAAGCTACAGAGCAGCCTTCTCCACCGTGGTGCCATCCGAGTCCAACTCCCACCATTCTTTGGCCAAGCTGGCTGGGCAAGATAGATTCTGCAATTCAGTTCATCTGGAAGATGCCTGACTGGAAACTTTACATTAAACAGCTTCTAGCAGCCTCTAGTGGTACTAAACGACTATTTCTAGAAAGAATATTTGTATCCGGGAACGACAAAATGTTCCAAATTCAAATCTTTCTGAATTGAAAGTTTTGCACATTCCTAGCTTATACGTAAATGACTAGTTTGGTCCAATGTAGTGGACAAGACTTGATTGTTGGTACCTCTGGATTACCAAGAAATGATTTAGAACTGTTTATTTACATCAGAGGCCCAACAATTCTCCGTGTGGTCTGCTCCTTGGTGAACTGCCAGCTCTCTATTCTTGTTGGCAAACTGCTTTTATTAGTGAATTAGACCTTACTCTCTCCTAGCAAGTTTCGCAACTATAAAATATGCTTTGGCTAGATTTTATTTCCATAAGCATCTTTTTTTTTTTATCAAGCAGCGTCTCACAAGTGAAACTTAAAATTATGCAGCTCTAAAACACCTGGCAATGAGTGGATTCTTACGATTGCTTGGAAGAACGATTTACAGGATTTTTGAGAGGAAAATAATAGACTATAGCTGGTGTTCATCGCATCCTATCTCCATACCTTTTCCATCTCATAGAACTTAAATCATCCTCTTTTAACGACCCCATAATCCCTTGCGGGGTGGAGTCTGGGCAACTGAATAGAGCCGAGTGTTTACTGGCCGGATGCCCTTCCTGTTGCCAATGAGGAGCATTTTTCCCCAGCAGATATATTCCCAGTGTGCCCAGGGAGAGAACTATATCTGCCTCTACTTAACTCACAGCCTCCTGATTGTGAGGCGAGATCTCCATCTCTAGGCCACCACACCAGGCAGCCTCACGGAGCCTAAAGGTGCCCAGTTAATCGAATGCACACCCTCAAAGCTGACATCAGCCAGAACATAGAAAAATCAAGGAAACGGGGCAAGATTGGAAGATGTGGAGAGACGAGGCCCATAGAATTGCCAAGAAGAGGATACCATTAACTGTTGATCAAGTGCAATTTCAGCAGCAGAGGTATGAAAGAATTTATCCCCAAATAAAAAAAGAATAATTTTCAATCAATACAGTCTTTGACTAACAACAGTTCGTGAAGGGACCGTTCGAAGTTACAACGGTGCTGAAAAAAAGGGATGTGACCATCTTTCACACTTATGACCACTGCAGCACCCCCCCGCCCAAGGTCCCGTGATTTACACTGGGATGCTTGTGAAGTGGTTCCCATTTTTGTGACGGCTGCAGTGTCCCAGGCTACCTGATCGCCTTTTGTAACCTTCAGACAAGCCAAGTCAATGAGGAAGCCAGAGTCACTTAGCAACCACGTTACTAATGTTCACAACTGCAGTGATTCGCTCGACAAACGTGGCAAGAAGAGTCGTAAAATGGGGCACAACTCACTTAAACAAATTTTTCACTTGGCATCGTAAATTTTGGGCTCAGCTGTGGTCTTAAGTTGAGGGCTATCTCTGATGGTAGCCCTTAGAACAAGGGTGTCAAACTCAATTTCACTGAGGGCCACATCAGGGTTTTGTTTGACCTCGGGGGGGCAGGGGGCGTGGCCAGGGTAGGCGTGGCCAGCTGGACGCCACTTAAGTTGGGGGCACCTTGTGGTGGCCAAGTGCTAAGGAGGACTTCCCTCAGACTCTCCCTCCCTCTCATTATAAACTTCCTTCCTTTCCTTCCTTCCCACCCTCCCTCTTCCTTTTCCTTTCTTCTTCCTTCCACTCTTCCCTTATTTTTCCTTCTTTCTCTTTGCTTTTCCTCTTTCCCTTTCTCCTTTCCTGTACCTTCTTGGATACTCAAATGCAAAAGCGGAAACATTTCTTCTTTGGAGTTTGTTTTGACAGCCCTTTGCCAGTGAAAAACGGAGCTCAGGGTTTGCCTTGTGTTGGGACACCCCCTGCCCTAGAAGGTTATCGATCAGCTACCTATCTTCATTGTGTCACGTCACCAACACATTTAAAGCACGCGTTTACCTTCCGGGCTTGTTCTTCAGCTCGTTCCTTTTTGATCTTTTCCAGCTCGGCTAACAGAGCAGCTGTGTCGTCGTCACTCTCTTCATCGTAATCTTCATCCTCCTCCTCCTCTTCCTACAAATGGAGCAAAACCAGGAAGACCGTTCATTGTGCGCCCAAGAGGACCGTGCGATGCTTCAGATCCCATTCCGGAAAGGAACGCTGGACTGCACAGAGACCCAAACACACCCCTTCCCTAACCACGGGTCGAATTAAGCCTGCTGGTTCCCAAGACGCGGCTGCTTTAAAATCAGACGGGTGCTTGCTTCCCTTGTCCTCTGATGCACCTTTTCCCATTTATTTATTTTTAATTAAGTTTTTATTTTTATTTTTAAGTATGTGTAAGTATCTGATTTTAGATTATTAGATTGATTTAATTGAAGCAAAAATACATGGAAACCAGCATACTGCAATGTATTCACTTCAAACGATTTTAATGGTTCTGCATTAAAAATGCAGGACAAAAACGTTTTAGAAAATGAAAACGAAGGAAGTCAAACCCCAGTGCTTTGTCATGTGTGTGGAAAAAAAAAAACAGAAGTTGAGATCATAAAGAGAGTTATGGGATATTATAAGGAGTTTTGCTGTCCAATAAATGGGTGTTTAGTGACTGGCCACACCCTCTGGTGCAGCTGTTTCGGGGGAGCACGTTTAACATGAAAGCTGGCTGGGAGATCTTGGGCTAGTCACTGTCTCTTAGCCCAACCCACCTCACAGAAAAATAGGAGAGGAAGGAGATTTAGATATGTTCACCGCTTTGCCTTGTTTATAAAAATAACGAAGGCGGGATATAAATGAAATAAATATTCTCAAAGTTTCAAAAGCGCTTGCCAGTTTTAAAAAAAAGATTTGGCAACTAAACGGATGTTTAAGATTCCCCAAATTTAAGAAGGAAGAGGCCAGATCCATCATTGTGCCTCATGCCATGAGGCTCGTGGGGCAAGAGGGGATGGCAAGTTAGGGATGTGCTGTTCGCTTGGAAATTTGGGAGGGGGCCTATCTTCGGAGACGGGAGGGACTGCTTTCCAGCTGGTTTTCACCAGATTGCAAGGCCATTGTGCCCTGAGTGTGAACTGTCATCTGCCTAACACCTCAGCTTTCTCAAAATATCTTCTCAGCACTGCAGTAGGGGCTTGGGACTAGGCAATTGACAGAATTGCTTTATGCTTTGGGCAGAATCCTCAGATGCCATCTGACTTTACTGCATCCAGTTTTTCTCCGTCAAAATTCTTTGGATTCAACTCGGTGGATTCCAGAGTCTTGCTTTCCGGAGGGGCCAGCTGCCCCCACTGAACAGAAGAGCTCTATGGTTTGCAATACCTGTAAAGATTCCCATTCCAACCATTCCAAAATTTTAACATCCAAGAGCTCATATCTCAGTCTTCTACATTAATCCAATTTGAGGAAAGAGCACTCCGTTTTGTAAATTACAGTGGCAATGGTTATGATAATTTATTTTGATTTCACAGAAAACCCTGTGCCTCACAGTCCATTTTAAAAACTCGAGGTCCGCTGAATGTTCCTTTCTTACAACTGAGTGGCAGCAGACTCAATCTTGAGTCAAAAATTTTATCAGGACAGAAGTGATGACCTTAATCCTTATCTGACCTGGACTGCACTAACAGTCACAGCAGAGGAGCTATGAGTGGCTCAAGATGGACCACGATGGACCTGCTGAGTGCCCAAACTGTCTGAGGTAACATACGTCAGTCAAAGGATCGTCTGCATCCAGGTTAGCGGCGGGGATTTGATCCAGTCGAGGTTTCTTTGAGACCGAAGAGGAAGTTGTGTGTTCTGGGAAAGAAACATAGTGGGGAAAAAAAAAAAGAACTTATAAGCAAACAGCAATGAAAGAAAAGTAAATACCACAGAAAATGAAGCTGACAGGTTAAAAAAAATGTTACTAGTTCACACCCATGTTTTAGTATATTTAAGTTGTATTACTGCTTCTCTAACTGGGAAAAAGACGAGGCAGAGGAAGGCGCTAAGGCTCTCAGTGATTTTTGCTGGTACGCCTATAAACAGTCTTTAAAGGAAATAAATTAACTGTATACCTTTTTTTTCATCTATAGTGACAAGTTGTCGAGTGGCCTTATACGGGGTGGCCTTCAACAATTTTAGCAAAGGGTTCTCTACCCAGTTGCTGGGTGGGCGTGGCCCTGGTGGGTGTGGCCTAGTCGGCCTCCTGCATCATGGTGGGGGGGATGTTTTTGCCTTCCCTGGGTTCCGGAGGCTTCCTTCAAGCCTCCAGGGGGGCGAAACCAGTCTCCTTGGGCTCCAGAGGCTCTCTGGAAGGCAGAAACGGACCTATTTCTGGCTTTCCCGCACTTCCGGGAGGCCCATTCTTCACCCTCCCTGAGCTTCTGCACATGCCCTGCACATGCCCTGCACATACCTGGATCCAAAACAGGCTGTGTAGGGACTTCTGGGAGGGGTGGGGCAGGGCGGGTGGGGCCAGCCAGGGGTGGGATTTGGGGGTTCTCTGAACTGCACAGAATCTTAACTAGGGCCACTCCCAAACCCCTGCGAACCCCTAGCAGCCCACCCCTGGCCTTATATTAAGTAATTACATCTCATGGAATATTTTCAAAATTTACTCGAATGAACCCCTTTTGAGCTTCCTGGGCCTACATTCGATCCACGGCTATCGCCACAGAGGCTGATCAACCGCACAAAACCATTTCTTTGCTATGATGGTGGCACAAACCTCGCGCTGGCCTGTCTCGGTTCTTCTCTCTCACTGCCACTCTCTCCCTCTCCTCCAGTTCCCTCCTGAAGTCACGGTTGCGCACCTCTTCAGGGGCATCCTGAGTGGTTTGCCTGAAAGAAGCAGCACATTAAGAAGGCGAGTCAAGAAAACGAAGGGGGATGCAGCACAGCGGACAAGAAAATGAAATAAAGAAGTGGGGAAGTGCAAAGCAGCATGATCTGCACTTGGGAAAGTTTCCATCAGCCATTTTCTATTTTGGAACATAAAAACTTCTGAAAGTCTGTAGAGATTCTCAGGCATCCAGGTCATGGTTGTCCCAAAGGTGCTTTTTCAGGAGGCAACGGAAAGGTGTGGGATGGAGTGAGAGTAGGAATAGATTTCCGGGGGGGGGGGGAAATGCAGACTACAAGAACCAGGACTACTCCTCGGGTGACCCTGAGGACACAGATAAACCTCCAAGTCGTTCAACGACCCTCTAAAAGGATGCAAATGACCAGCTGTCTGCAAGGAATATAAATCCTTCTGTTCCCCCCTATCCTGTCAGAGCTGAAGAAGCTTTTTGGATGAGAAGCGAAATGCCTTCGAGAGAAAAAAACAAGAGAGTCCAGTTGCCTCCTGAAAAAGCACCTTTGGGAAAAACTTCTGAAATTAATAAATCTCTCCAGAATGCCTGGATCAGTTTCTTCCTCACATTCACTGTTGAAACGCGGTCTAAGTGGGGCTCCATGGAAGACTATTTGGAAACGTCACCTTATTCAACACCTAGCTACCCATGTAATATATCTAAATTTGCCCAGGTAACACTATTACTCTAGGGATTGTACTGGGTGCCAATCAACTTCCAAGGGGCTAGTTATAATCTTTAAAATCCTATATGGCTCAAAGCCTTGATATCTTCAAAACCAGCCCCTCCAAAATGGATCTGCCATCCAGTAAGATTAGAGAAAGAAGATCGATTGAGCATCTTGTCCCTTGAGGAGTTCTGTTCCAGGGAGCCTGTAGTCAGGTTATTGCAATGTTGACCTTTCCCTTTGGGGGAACATTTTGCCCCTATATACATGGTGATATTATCTATACTATCTAACGGATGGATCTCCATGGGGCTCTGAAAATGTGACTCTTTGACAAAGCATCTGGGGACATAAAGTTTGCGCCCTCTGCATAGTGCCATTGTTATGATGTTGTGCTTGTTCCTGTTTGTTTAAGTTGCCTGCTTCTCTTCTACTGGTATACTTCTCAGAGTGGATTGGAATAAAGTAACGTATCAATCGCCCAAAATATATAAATAGTCTACACGAAAAACAGAATGGTGAAGGAACGGACCGTGCTGTTTTGTACATAATGAAAAACAAATTCTCATTTCAAAACTTATTTTCTTATGTCAGCTAAAGACGGCTTGTTTCATCTAATACATATTTAACCTGTTTTTCAGTACCCAAACTGAAAAATTTATAAACTTATGCAAGCCAAACTCTATACTTCAATATCCCTCTGTATGATCCTTGCGTACTTTATAGTGGAAAGGGGAGCCTGGTGTTAAGTCGAATTAGGATTGCAATTGGAAAAGTCTCCCTAAGCTGAATTTGAATCCTAGTGATGACATGAAGATGATGACCATCAACAATGTGGATGCTCTCAGTTAGTGGCGATGTTGCACCCTTGGAAGACCTTAAGGACCAAATTAAGGATAGACCATTATGGGGAAAAAAATCTAACAAATGACACCACATAATCAATCAGTCTAGTTGGCTGTATTGATGCCACAGGGTTAACATGTTGAATTAAAGGTCCAGTGTTTTTGCATCGTATTAATTTAAACTTTGGTTAGGTATTGATGGGGTTCCAAAAATGAAGAACAAATTGACCCTATTTTGTGGTCAATGGGGTCACTAAGAATCAAAACTCACTTGATGGCACATAAGCAATTACATGAAGATATGAGCTGGTTGTGACCCACTGGAGATGATAAATTCATAGATCTCCAGATGCACCAAGACTTCCGTTAAACAGAATACTTTCATTGGTCAAGTGTGGTTAGGACACAGAAGGAATTTGTCTCCAGTACAAAGGATGACTAAACTGCAATGACAATACATTAGATGCCAGAAACAAAACAAACGGCGGACATTCCTTTTTCAGGCAAAATAAAGCCTACTACCGGAATCAATTCCCAACAACCACCACCACAAAACCTTGGTCTTTACCTATATTTAATTTTCGTATGAGAAGGAAGATCCCTGCTCGAATACTGCTTGGAGAGCTGACTTAGGTCCCCTTCTCCTTTCCCTCTTCCGCCTCTTGCGGGTTCAAAGGTTGGTCGAGCAGCGGTAGTCATCTTACAAGCATGGAATCAAACTTACACCATGGATTAAAACCTGTAACAGTAAAACAAAAACAAAGCTTGTTCAATACATCTTATTCAAGGAAATGGTCTCTGTTACAGTTGCAGCCCCAATGTTATGTGTCTTCATTGCTTAGCAAGCTATATTGAATTCAAGAGGTTTGGTGGTTATGAAGCCAACACAGAATGGCAGCTTTAAGCAGAGGTGTTTCTTCATTCTACTACTGCCATATCAAAAGTCCTAATGATATATCTACATACATTGATATATCTACATAGCAAAAGAATATATAGTATTCTTTCTAATTTCCAAAGATTGAAGTGGAAAAATGTGGGCAGATACAGAGCCAAAAAGTATTGTTAATATGAAATTCACTTCTATTCTTTGGAAGTCTTCGCTGGTTTCCTAAAAATGACTGTAAAGGATGATAAACAGGAAGACTTATTTTTATTCTTACATCAAAGCCTCTATTAGAATTGCAAATGTATTTGGTTCGTTCAGTTTTTGTTCTTTCTGTACTGTGTCTTTGATAGGCTTGAGATTTTCTCTCATGAGCCATTCAGGATAAAATTAAGGAAAACCTTGTCTACACTATCTTGGATGAACAGAGGGTAGGTGAGTTTAGATGAAATAAAGTTATGTTAAAAACTACTTTTCATAATTCAATGGCTGTGAAGTAAAATCTGCATATAAATTTAAAAGAAATCTTCCTTTGCTTTTTGCATTTGCTGAAACTAGTGCATACTTAAAAACACAACAGGAACAACTATTCGCTATCAGAGGCTTTGATTTTGTTCTAACAGTTAGAGCTGTTAGACATACAGTGTGCTAGTGAAACAATTTCCTTAAAGAAAAGCATGTTTTAGCAGCCAGCTGGCAATGAGGCATTATTATCCTTGTCTTTAGGTGAAATGGACAGCAAACAAATTTAATAAATTATCACTAGTTTATTTTTTAAAATACAGAATAAACATTTTCACATATCTCTTGTAAAGAAAAGGTATCATGTTTAAGATTTCTTGATGTTCTTCAATCCTAAATAAGCTCCATACACTTGTGCAATATCAGATTACTTCCTTCAATACTTATCATTCATTTAGGCATTTCCCTACCCATCTTATTACCAAGGCAGCAAATAATTGAATTGACAAGTTTTTATTATCAAGTTATAGATCTGTTGTTGGAAGCTACCAAACACAATATAACTCATTTTTGCCTCTATGATAATAAAACATGACTTCGATTGTAACATTTACATTATTGTAATTAAGTTAGACTACAATTACTCCCTTGTATCACATATCTACATCATAAACAGACCACTTTAATTTCAAAGAATTGAATTGATCTTAGCTAAAGATAAAGGTTTCCCTGTCCAGTTGTGTCAGACACTAGGCCACAGTGCTCATCTCCATTTCTTGGCTGAGGGAGCAAGTGCTGTCTGAAGATATTTTCCATAGTCACGTGGTCAGCATGCCTATATGCCAGAGTTTCCCAGAACACTATTACTTTCCCACCAAAGTGGTACCTATTTATCTACTTGCACTTTCCAACCACTAGGTGGGCAGGAGTCCTGTTGGTGGCTCTCGGGTCTTGAACCCGAGTTGTCAGCTTCAATTAACAAAGCTTGGCGTCTTTAACCACAAAGCCATTGCGCTCCGTTCTGGATAGTTTTGTATTGTAGTTGTAATAGTTGTAATTATTACAATCACGATACAAATCTATCCAGCGCTATTTTTAAACACCACAATCTGATGCCATCATTTGAACTGGGGTGGAAACGTAATCACAAAACAGCCTCCAAGAGAGAAAGTTCCTGATTCTAATCCAGCGGTCGCCAACTTTCCCCAAGAGATGGGACTTCAACTCCCAGAATTCTCATCAACGACCAGGCCAGTTAAGGAATTGTGTGGGTTGAAGTCAAGCTATTCTCCAAAGCAGCTGAGGACAGGACAAGAAGCAATGGGTGGAAACTAATCAAGGAGAGAAGCAACCTAAAACTAAGGAGAAATTTCCAGACAGTTAGAACAATTAACCAGTGAACTGTCTTCCCTCCAGAAGTTGTGAATGCTGGAAGTTTTAAAGAAGAGATTAGATAACTATTTGTCTAAAGTGGTGTAAGGTTTCTTGCCTAAGCAGGGGGTTGGACTAGAAGACCTCCAAGGTTCCTTCCAATTCTGTTATTCTAAGTTTAGTTGTTTAGTTTATTGTCATGGCACATCGTACAATGAAATTAAATGCCATCTTCAGTGTACATTAGAACTATAAAAATAAAACACAAACACACATCCATCATATTCTATATACAATTGAACTGAAAACCCCTGATATTGCATTAATATTGCACTATACAGAAGGATTCAACAGAGTTACTGCCCTGGGATAGAAGCTGTTTTTTCAGCCTGTTTGTCCTTGTTTTTATTATTCTGTACGTCTGCCAGATGGTAATAGTTTGAGAGAGAAAAACGGAGCCCAGGATGAGCAAAAGTCCACACATCTGGAGGTGACGCAGGAGGAGGAAAACCCTAATCTCACCTGTATACCTCACCTGATACCTCTGTAAGGGAAAGCTTCTAGATCCACATTAGACTAACTCCGTTATTCCCTCTGAATTCAGTCTCCAAAAAGGTCACCTTGGCTCTTGAAAACATAAGGTGGATTCATGCAGTTTCTTAGGTAGGAGAACCTCGATAGTTTGCCAATGTGGCACTTTGAAGTCCCAGTCTATCCTCCAGCTCTGGGATTTCCTGGTGGTCTCCCATCCAAGCAATAGCCATCCTCAATTTTTTTTTTCAAGCTCAACTGGAGATTGAACTTCCCAGACATGTCCTGTAGTGTAAGGCAGGGGTCTCCAACCTTGGCAACTTTAAGCTTGGAGGACTTCAACTCCCAGAATTCCCCAGCCAGCTGGCTTGGGTAGTCTGGGAGTTGAAGTCCTCCAGGCTTAAAGTTGCCAAGGTTGGAGACCCCTGGTGTAAGGCACATCAATACAGTTACTATGGATCGTACATGGAGACTGAGAAAAAGCTTCAGCCCTCGGCTCAAAGGCCTTTCTCCTTTTGCAAGAAGTGGGGTGGGGGGGTGGGGTAGAGAGAATAGGCCTGCTGGTCTACCTTACAGGGTTGTCGTATCAATAGATTCTGCAACCCAGGATTGCTTGAAAGCTCTGCAACACGTAAATATATAAATATATATATATATATATATCCCCCTCACAACATTTGTATCATAATTAATTCTACCTGCTGTAATGACTGGCTTAAATGGAGCAGCTTCCGGCTTCTTGAAGCACATACGGGATCCAACCATGTAGCTCGACCCAAGGCTCTCGGTAACCGCCGCACGGCTAGGCCCGCCCCGCCATTATTCCTCCCACAGGCTAGCATCCACCGCACACGAAACCATAGAGAAACAACTCTTAATATAGAGTTCTATAATAAAGAGGCTAGAGTGGCTCAATCGCTAAGCTTCCGGTAGAATATGATCAGGATTGGTCGGTTGGCTTCCCGGGAGGCGGGACATAATTGCGACGCTCTTTGCCGGATCTTTCTCTACCCCATTGCAAAGAGAGAGTTGCCGTAGTTCAGTTTCAGTCCGGAAGTGCGTGCAAAGAGTTAAAAGTAGAGCAAAGCCAACATGCTACTTCTGGTTTAAAGTTCGTGGGAAAAACAAGCACACGAACGAGCCTCGTCCCACATCGAAAGAGTATCGAATCCACCTGTTCAAAATACTATAGCACATTTTAAAGTTAAGCAAGGGATTGAACTTGATGGCCTTTCTAAACTATTGCTAAGCATGTCATAGAGACAACCAATTAAAAAAAGTTATGATAAAATGTATAATTGCAGGTATTTCAATTAGGCACAATCCTAGTACAATCCCACCAAACGAAAATGCAACACTCTACTAATATATATATTAACCACAGAATAAACTTCACAACATTTCGAAAGAAATACTTTGGCCACAATATCAGATTCAGAAAATAAAATTGATGGTATGATCCACAAAAAGGCCTAAATTTAAGTAAGAATGGAGATACATCACATTTTATTAAGCCAAAGTTTATTTAGCGATGATATATTAAAATACAAATACAATTGGTTCAATTCATAGAATATATTAGCCCAAAACCAAGTAAAACAATGCTTGGTGTAATCTATCAATTCAATCTTTTAGAATAGTTTCAAAAAAATTATAAGATTGGGGATAGATATGAAAGTTTGTGGATGATGGCTTTTCTTCCTTTTTATAACTGATGCTTATAGACATTTTTGGAAGCAAACGTGTGAAGACATTTTTTCTTAGCATATTTATCCTAATGTTGGAAGCAGGAAGATATTTAACAGATTCAGTTTGGGTTTTCACTCAAACTAGTGTCTCTGTGAAATGGATTTTCTAATGCCACCTGTTTTTTAAATGAATGTTAATAGCCTGATTTGTTAGTATGTAACTTGTATTTTGCTTTCTGTAACTAATCTAGACTATCCTATAACTAATTGAAAATAAAACTTTCCATCATTAAATATGTTTTATCTTATTACTGTTTTCTGGAATTAAGCCACTAGAGGTCCCTAGAGAATTTCAGGATAATATCATATATGCATTACATACACATGCATACATACATATATACACATACATACATACATACATACATACATACATTTTATGTGTGTGTGTGTTGCAATTCTGCATCATTCACTGAATTATAGAGAATTTCTTTTGTAAGTTGTCAATATTTTTCCACTGCTTCTTGAAGCTGGATCGTTTTTAAATTGCAGGCACAGCATATTAACATCCACTCATATATAGTACAGTACTTACAGGTACAGATACAGATAATCTGAGTTGGAAGGGACCCTGTAGGTTATCTAGTCCAACCCCCTGCCCAAGCAGGAGACCCTACACCATTCCTATAGAGCACTGCACACCAGAACAACTAAACACAAGGATAGTTTCCCCCAGTGCCTTCACTCTGCAAATAATTCCCTCAACACTGTCAAGCTATTTACAAAGTCTGCATTACTATTACTATTAACCTTCTCATCACTCCTTATCCCCCCTCCCCTCCCACTTATGACTATGACTGTAACTTTGTCGCTTGTATCCTTACGATCTATATGGACTGTTCCCTAGTATGATTTGATTGCTTATTGTACCCTAGGACTACTATTAAGTGTTGTACCTGATGATTCTTGACTCATGTATCTTTTCTTTTATGTACACTGAGAGCTTTTGCACCAAGTCAAATTCCTTCTGTGTCCAATCACACCTGGCCAATAAAGAATTCTATTCTATTCTAAATAATAGGAGTGGTACAGTGGCCTAGAGGTGGAGCTCTTGCTTCACAACCAGGGGTCTGTGAGTTTGATCTAGGTAGAGGCGGTTATTTCTCTCTCTGGGCAGAATGAGAATATATTTGCTGAACAAAACTCCACCTTGGCAACAGGAAGGGCCATTAAAACACTCTGCTAGCTCCAGTCAGTTGCCCAGACTCCACCCCGCAAGGGATTATGGGGTTGTTAAAAGAAGATGAATACATAAATAAATAGACTATATATTTGTCCTTGAAGGTACAAGTAATACTTTAAGTTATTCAGAGTCTTCTGTTACCAATCTGTTTCTTTTCTATTTATGGGCTGCCTGTCTATTGATGTAACCAAAAAGCTACATTGTGGTCACAATCTAATGTTGTGTTTAAAAATTAAGCTGAATTATTTACTATTTGAAATCATGGGGTTTTCTTCCTGATTTTATATATTTTTCTCTCACACTTTTTAAATATTAAGAAGTAATAAAAATTAAAACGAAATAAAGGGAAAAGGGAAAAAAAAAACCCTCAATGTTTCAAAATAGTCCTGTTGCTTACATGGAAACTATGCAGATTCTCATTGAATTTCTCTCTGTGTTGACAAAACACACCATTTCCCAAGATTTAGCAGATGGCTGCATTGTTATCCTTCACATCTTATGTGGTTCCTCGCCAGTGAATTCCAATTATTCCACAGCATTAACCCAAGGTAAGAACCTAAGCATTACAGCTGCAATTAAACTGCAGTATTTATTGTTCTCTGTTAAAAGCAGCTGGGTTTTGTACAAGAGAACCACAACAGTAATCTGTACAGTTCTACAAAATTTGTAGAGTTTTTACAAAATTTGTAACAATTACAAATACTGTAAGAAGAACTCTACTGAAGCAATAATCAAGTGACTCCAGAACTCTGTTTTCAAAAAAGGGCTAAGGAGATCCCAGAGAGGCATCAAATGGCACTGCAGTTTCCCTCTGTTATCTGTCCCTAACATTTGCCATATTGTGAAATCCGAGGTGTTATTTTTCAGTTAATAGACCATAAAGGAGAAGGGGCTCTACGGCTTGGCTTATCTTGTCTTTGGAGGCTTCTGTTAAAGTCTCAGAATTGCAATACTTTTGTTTTTGTTGAGTTTTTAAATGTGATGGAAAAATATGCACACAAAAGGTTATTTCCCCTGGTTTTTGAGAGTTCTCAGTTATTTCTCATTTCTATTCTACAACAGAGGCTGTAACTTATTTAGTATTCTCTCATTCATTCATTCATTCATTCTTTCATTCATTCATTCATTCATTGTGTGGCCATGGCTGTAATTTATTATTTATTTATTTGTTCATTTGTTCATTCATTCATTCAATTTGTATGGCCACCCATCTCAACAAATGACAAAGAAGTGACTCGGAGATGCCAACAAAAATAAAAGGAAAATAAAAAAAAAACCAAATACAGTAATTATAATACGTATAACCCCGGAGAATATACTAACGATAGATCACTAAAGAAGACAAGTTTTATATTGCCACTACACCATGGCGGCTGGGTGGACAGTACAAGCTTCCGATGGGAGAAAATCTCACATTCTGAAGATAGAAATTTAATTTCTGGTTTGATCATCTTCAGCGAATGTTGGAGTTCATGCCTTTTTGTAGCACCCACATAGATCCCTGGGCAAGAGACATATAAAAATCAAATAAGTCTTTTTACTCCTATTATTTTATGCTCCTGTGAAGGATGAAAATTTAGGGGAAAAGGCATAGTTTAATAATGGACCCCTATGTGGAATTTGGAGAACAGCTGTGACGAATTATAGGTCCATCTTCCACACATCTCCTTCCCAGATACTGGATAGAGAAGGCTACTATAGATTATATAGGTTATATGGCTCTACAATTATGCGTCAAGCATGGGAAACCAGGAAATCCAGGTTATCCAAATGAATGTAAGGTTTTATTGCAAGATTAAACTTTCTACAAGAATCTGAACTACTAACAGTCAAAGTGAATTGGTGGGAGATAAGAGTCAGTGGAATTCAAGGTGAGTGGGATTTAGATGTCTTGTCGGCACAAAGGGATTCAAGATTGATGATGCATTTGACCCCTCCCACAGGCTTAGCCTGGTCATCTTCTATAGCATGTTCTCACTTCAAGTCTATCCATTGTATTAAGCTAGTGGAGCACAAAATTTCGGGTATTGGATTGACTTCAAGTCTTTCAGCTGTGGAAGTTCTCTAGATGGATCTGAGCCAATCGCTCTCCGCCCAGCCTGCCCCAGATGGTTCTTACAGGAAGAAAAAAAATGCAGAAGGCATGCAATGTATATGTTCTGTGTTAAGTTCCTGATAAAAGAGTGCTCAGAGAAAGAATATGAGATAAACGAGGGCTTGTTTAACTGTGGATTACTGAATTAAATGCGTTGGGTTTGCATTAAGTGAAACTAGACAGGCCATGCTGAGTTAATAGAAACTGTTGCTACCTAATGTTGATTTTCTTTTTATAGTCTAGGAATACGGTGGCTGTCTGGATTTAGAACTCAGACTCTATATTTCCTTCATCTGGGTCCTCTACAAAGTTCCACTCTCTCTACTTCTTTCTCGTATATCATCCAACAAACTTAAGTCATACTTATTTATTTATATTCCATTTTTATTATTTTTACAAATATCTTAAAGTGCTGAACGTATCCAACATACCTTCCACCTCTTATTTTCCCCACAACAACAAATCTGTGAGGTGTTTTGGATTGAGAGAATGTGACAGGTCCAAGGTCCCTTGACTGGATTTCATGACTAAGGTGGGACTAGAACTCACAATCACTTTCAAGCCAGGTCTGTTAACCACTAGGCCACTATTGGTTAACAGACAATAAAGATAGTATTTATTCACAATAAAGATAGTTCTCTTTATTGACACTTCGAGAATCAAGGGTAGAAATGATACAGACCTGGCAAGTTCAGTCATGCTTTAGTTGAAAGTAAAGAGATATTTATGTTTCATTTTAGTAGTAACCGAAGAGCAGATTGTCAAAACATGAAATCTACCTTGGTTGCATCAAAATGTGTGTTGTACACAAGGGTTTTCACTGCCATTGCAGTATAATTGTGCTTTTATTTCATCGCTTCAGAGAATTGCAAACGAGTCCTTCTTTAGTGATCACAATTGGGAGCAGCTGTTAGGTCATTAAGCAAAGCAGGCAGTAAATGAAATTGCAGCTGTGCTTATGACCTTACTTCAGCTTTTCTTTGCTTTACAGGCATGCGAAGAAGGTCGTAAGAGTGAGGATTGCTTGTAAAGTTACTTTTTCACCACCAGGGTAATTGCGAACAGTTGCTAAAAGAGACAGTTGCTAAACAAGGACTATCTACAGGTAGTTCTCAACTTTCAACAGTTTGTTTAGTGACCGTTTGAAGTTACATGACCATTTTTCACACTGATGACCATTGCAGCATAGTCACGTCATCAAAATTCAGATGCTTGGCAACTGACTCACATTTACGACGATTGCCATGTCCCAGGGTCACAAGATCCCCTTTTGCAACAAGCACAGTCAATAGGGAAGCCAGATTAATTTAGCAACCGTGTTACGGGTTTAACAAGTGCCATGAATCGCTTAACAAAGGTGGCAAGAAAAGTTGTAAAATAAGCCAGAACCCACTTAACAATTTTTTCACTTAGCAACATAAATTTTGGGCTCCGTTGTGGTCGTAAGTTGAGGACTCCCTGTATTTAGGTATGCTTGAAAACTAGTTCCTGCTCTCTTGCCCTCTGTAGAAAAATGATGCAATTGGATTTGGATTCGGTCTTGACAAAAGAAGAAAAATAGATGTGGAAGAGGTTATTTAGATTAGAACATGAATTCCAATTCTCCAAGATGAAGTCTGATTAAATTTTTCTCAGTGGATGGGCCTTTAGTTCCTCCCTGCAAGAAGAGCTTGCCACAACATCTGTAATTGGTTTTACTATCAAATTATTCTCAAAAGACATTTCTAATTTCCCTTAATGATTGATACAGATTCCATCCTGTAATTTAAGCACCTTAACTTGTCCTATTTTCTGGGATAAGGGAAGAAGCTTAATCTTCTTTCGTGTGACATGTTCTCACATACTTGAAAAGGGCTCTCATATCTTCCTTCGATCTTCTCAGGGCTAAACCTGTCTAGTTCCCTACATGTTTTTTCTTTTCCCTTTTCATAAGAACCTGTTTATCTTCTCCAGATCATCTCTTCCTTCTCTATTCCAGACTCCATTTTCCATGCAGGATCCTTGAGCAACCCTTAAAAAAAAACTCCTGTAGGTTTTATTAGTCTGAACACATTTGAAGGATCTTTTGATACCCTTGTCCCCAACTGAACCTTATTGTCTGCCCATGATGCTTTCTATCACATCAGGTGTATGACTGGCCAAAAAGGGAAGGGCAGCTATTCAAAAGTTTTATTTCATCAAGAACTTGCAAGAAGACTGCTGGGTGGGAACAGATCAGATCAGGTCAAATTAAACAGATCAGGTGCTGCATATCCTGGGATCCACTTCCAGGCACTTCCATTGCTGGTTCAGAGTTGTGATTTGCATAATCGTTTTTGGAAAAACATTTGGGAGGCATTGCCGGGTGGAAAAATAAAACCCTGCTATCTCAGCAGATTTTTGACCTAACAGAAATATTTGCCAGTTTTATGGCTCATGTGGTATGCCAGCCCTGTTCCCATCACCCCCATCCTCCACAATCCTGCCAAAATTCAAAAGCTGGCCCCCTGCCCAGCCTCTATGCTGGCAAGCCATGGCAGGTTAAACAAGAATTCCTACTGCTGACTGGCCTTGTTCAACGCCTGCTTGATCTTGCAAAAGCAAGAGGAGAAAGGATGGGAATAACATATTGTTAAAATGGATGAAGCTTGCTATGTCATGAGAACTTGACAGTTGCATCTTCTGATACCAAAGCAACCCCTTTCACCTGGTGAAGAAGAAGAACCAACATTTTGAATGCAATAATAGGTAGGCAATGGTGTTACCATCTCAGAAAAGAGTTTGGAGTAGATTTCTTAGGAATTTACTGGGTCTATGAGAAGGGGCTTAAATGGAGTTGGGCCGACTTACTATAGACCTTTCCACATTGTAGGCTTAAACTGTTATATTTGCATGCGCTAATTATGGAAATATGAAGCCAGTGAAGAAATAATAATAATACAAGCACAAAGTAGTTAATGTAGTTCTCAAAATATGGAATTGAATATCATTTTTCATCTCTCTCGCTATGTATATATATATGTATACATACACACACACACACACACACACACATATATATATAGTGTGTATGTATATGTATGTGTATGTGTGTGTGTGTGTGTGTGTTTATGTATATATATATATGTATATATATATATGTATATATGGCATTCAGCTTTGTTCGGGTATTTTCCCACGTCATTGTAGTTGTGCTTTTAAAGTTATATATAGTGTGTATATATATAAAGTTTTATATAAAGTTATGTAAAGTTATATATATATATAGTGTGTGTGTGTGTGTGTGTGTGTGTGTATAACCGCTGAACTGCTAACCTTCTGATTGACAAGCTCAGCATCTTAGCCACTGAGCCACATATGTACAGATCTATACATGCACATATATACACACATACTCTCTCTCTCTGTATGTGTTTGTGTATGTGTGTATGTGTGTGTGTGTGTGTATACATATATACAGACACGCGCACTCATATATATATACATGTATGTATATATATATGTATGTATGTATGCATTATTAGTTTTTTTTTTATGTAAAGCAAAAAGGATAGATTACTTATTTATTAGTTTTTTATCCCGCTTTCTCAACTCAACCATCAGCTGAAGGTGGGGTTTGTGGGCCTATCCTCTATTTTCCCCACCACAACCTTATAAAGTAGGTTGGTTGAGGGAGAGAGACGCTCAAAGTTATCTAGCCACTTTTTGTGCTGAAGGGAAGATTAAAACTCAGAGTCTCTCAGTTTCTAGCCAAGCGTCTTACCTATTACATCAGACTACCCCTCATTAGAATTTGCCAAATTTTTGCCAGATTCAATGCCTTTATTATGTTTATTTTTTTGACTGAATTGTTGTTATATGTTAAGTATGTTATATGTAAGACTTTGGCAGGTGTCCTTCTGAACTCCTTAGAAAGGCTGGCAGTGATGCATAGATGGAGCTAAACATTACCAGTGCCATTTATGGTTGCAATGTGATGAGAATTCCCATTAAATGGGAATGTCCATCAGTTGATAACTGACCAACATTCCTCAGTGATAGATTGTCAAAGGAAGTGGAATCCCGTAGCACAAAAGATGTATGTATCCCATGACATTTTTCTTACTACCTTATATATATATAATTATTTGTTAATAATCTGTATGTCCTGTGAAGTGTTTCATATCTGGGCAGTGATTTGCTCAGATGTGCTTATGTATATCTGATGTTGCCTTTGTCTCTTCCCAACCTGCGAGTTAACCAGGTCAACAGTCTTCTGACAACATCCAAAGGCAGACTCAACACTTATACAATCTGCCAAGCTTTGCTTTTGAAGGAAGTTCGTGGGCAGGAGTTATTTAGAAGAGGGGCAATTAAGACAGAATGATGTCAGCCTTTTGAGATGACCAACTCAAGAAACAGAGGCCGCAGGGATTTCAGGAATGTTAATTCATTATTTTGGGATACATTAATGGAATCTTGAAACATGTTCAAAACCTCCCCTGCCCCTTTTTTGACCACTAATCAAGATGGAGCTAGTCAGAATCTCTCTTTCCCATGCTTTTTTTTCTTCAAAATTTTATTAAGTAAATTATTAAAAACATTGGACGTGGCATAATTGTCCCGACAATCCTGTTTGTCATACATATTATGGCACAGAATACATATTTATATACGTTTACACATCTATACATTTATACAATATTTTCCAATTCTAATCATCCGTTCTGTCAACCCGGTTCTCTTTTGATTCTAGATCCTTCCTTTTTTCCCACCATTGATAGAATTTATTCCATACTTTATAGCATTCTATCTCGTCTTTATCTTTCATTTCCAAGGTTAATTTATCCATTTCAGTGCATGTCCATATCTTTTTATGACATCACTTTCATTGGGAATTTCTTTATCTTTCCACTTTTGAGCAAAGGTTAGCCTTGCTGCCGTAATCCCATGTATTATTTCTCATTCTTTCTACTTTCCCAAGACTGAGGGACAATTTCCTCCTTCCCATCTCCTTTTTAAAGACAGAGCTAAAGTTTTTTTTACAACTAAGGAATGGGGATAGGCAATTTTATATCGCTGTAATTTTCTTCTATTTCAAGAAGCTCAACTTCCTAGCCTATCTTCATAACTATGGCATGATATGGCAGAGTAGATGTCTTTTTCAACTCAGATTAACAGAGTTGGAAGTGACCTTGTAGATCATCTAATCCAACCTCCCCCCTCAAGCAGGAGATCCTACACCACTTCCGACAATCTCTTCTTGAAAGCCTCCAGGGATGAAACTCCCACAACTTCTGAAGGCAACTTCTGTTGCATTGGTTGATTGTTCTCACTGTCAGAAAATTTCCTTATTTCTAGGTTGAATCTCTCCTTGTTCAGTTTCCATCCATTATTCCTTGTCTGGCCTTCAGGTGACTTGGAAAATAATTTGACTCCAGCCTCTCAAATATTGGAAGACTGCTATCATGTCTCCCCTGGTCATTCTCTTCTCTAGACTTAGTCATGCTCACTTCCTGTAACCATTCTTCATTGGTTTTAGTCTCCAGTCCCCTAATCATCCTGGTTGCTCTTCTCTGTACTTTTTCTAGAGTCTCAACATCTTTTTGGTGGTGACCAGCACTGGATGCAGTATTCTAGGTGTGGTCCTACCAAAGCTTTACAGAATGGTGTTAGTACCTCACTTGCCTTCATCACATCTCCAGTCCAGCACCGAGGCAGCCTAAAGTCATAGTTCGTTCTTCCAATTTTCAAAGTTGCTCTTGCAACTTTTTTTTTGTTGTTGCAAAAGGCACAGTCTAACTTGCTTCGTTGATTTTGTGATCAATGATTTGGTGAGAGAGTTTTGATCAGCTCAGCTCCTCTTGGCCACTTTAGGTGGCTTGTGATCTGTTCCTTCAGGTGTTGGGCATAGCTTCCATGGCATTTGGGGATTGGAAGACGAACAGGTAGCTCCCTTCCATCCCATTCCCCATTAAGGAGAATGATTGCTAGCCATTTTTCTCATTAGTAAGTGACACTATCTCAAAGTAAGCCGATATAAAGCATACATCATGTGATAAATCCAATAACAAAACATTTCATCGTTTTGGAAAAAAAGTGGAATATGTAAACAGAAGAAATTGGAAAGTGTTCCTCCTCTTCCTTCCCCCTCCCCTCCCTCTTCCCCTCCCTCTCCTTCTCCTTCTTCTCTTCTCCTTCTCCTTCCCCCTCCCCTCCTCTTCTTCTTCTTCTTCTATTCTTCTTTTGTTCTTCTTTCTCTTCTTCTTCTCCTCCTCCTCCTTCAAATACTACAAATGATAGGTCAATTCTTATTGGATGTACAAAAGCCGCTTATCAAACCCTTGAAGTCTGTGCAATGGAATAAAGAAAATCGAATCCTATGATGATATTTGATTGAATTAAAGGTTACGGCTGCTAGAAGTACAAGGAAAGAATGTAAAGTTGATTCATTTGATCAAGGTTAAAATAAAACACCCCCATTCTGCCCCCCCCCCCATGTTCTGGCAACCCTTTAAGCACTTTTTGCTGTTCCTAGATTTAAAGATTGAGATTTTATGGCTAATAGATAAGGGACATAATATAAGGTGAAGGGATGTAAACTTATAGGAGGTAAAAACTTATTAAATTATCTATATTTATTGTGGCGAAGGTTGGAGGTCACCTCTCTATGTTTTTCTTTTCTTTTTTCCATTCCATTCTTTTCTTTTCCTTCTTTAGTTTTTTTCTTTTTTCCTCCACATTTATTACCTTTTCATTCTCTCCAAGTTGAGTTTATATTAGGTTTTATTACTAATAAATGTATTAATTAAAACATATTGTTTTTTAAAGATAAAAGACTAGAAATGCTTTAAGGACCTGAAAATGGATGCGAATAAATGAATTATTTTAGGATTTATTTATTTAAAAGATTGTGGGAAGAAAGGAACGCTAATATATAATCTGGAAGGGTGGAAATGGTAACTACTATGTTTGTAACTATGCATAAAAGATAGGAAGTAGCTTCTTTAGGTATCTTTCTTATACTGTCATTCTTCCTGTTGTTAACCTTTTTTAATTCCTTCCTTTATTTATTTATTTCTCTCTCTCTCTCTTTCCTGTCTTCCTTCTTTTCTTTCTTTCTTTCGTTCTCACTCTTCTTTCTCTTTCTGTCTTTTTTCTTTCCTTTCTTGCTCTTTCTTGCTCTTTCTTTCTGATGTTTCCATATTTTTAAAATGTGATGTCAAATTTTCTTCAAATAAAAAATATATTTAAAAAAAGAGAGCGTAACGCTGCCTTTGCCATAAGGTGGTCACAAAACAAATTTTGTTGCCTGCACAACTGTGTGCGTGTGTAACATATAGCGACAACACAGATGTTCCAGATTGTGGGCCAGATAAATTCTAGTGTGCTTCGTTTTGCCTATTATCCACACTGTCCACTGGGAAATTAGTTTCTTTCTGCTCTGCGATGTCAGCTTATCACACACAAAATAACAAGTCATTTGATTTGAAAGGAAATGAAAACAGGAACTTCATGAGGCAAGTTGCACATAGAAATGAAATCAAATTCCGCTGTGGTCGACCTCAACTTACAACAACAATTGCTAAGCGAGACAGTTGTTAAATGAATCACATCCAATTTTATGACTTTTTTGCTGTGATCATTAAGTGAATCACACAGTTGTTAAGTGAAAAACACAGTTAAGTGAATCTGGCTTCCACCATTGACTTTGTTTGTTGGAAGCTGACTAGCAAAATTGAAAATGGCAGACAAGTGTCCCCAGAACACAACAACTGTCAAAAATACAGGCCAATTGTGAAACGCACAAGCTTTGATCATGTGATCACGGGGATGAGGAGAGAGTTGTAAGTGTGAGGACTGGTTGTACATTCCAGTGCTGTTGTAACTTTGAACAGTCACTGAACAAATAGCTAGAAGTCAAGGACTACCTGTAATCCTGATTATAAATGTATCCATCCATTTGCAAAGAGCCCACCCCTGGATAAATACGATGTGACCAAAGTCAGAAACCTGTGTAATAAACCTTCAGTGAGTTACTTACATCCAAATGCTAACTTTAGATTCACCAAAAGGTTTAGATTAACAGAGTTGGAAGGGACCTTGTAGGTCATCTAGTCCAACCCCCTGCCCAAGCAGGAGACCCTACACCATTTCTGACAAATGACAGTTCAATCTCTTCTTGAAAGCAAGATGATTTCAGGCAGGGAAAGAGGTATGACAAAACACAGTATGCTCAGGAATTGTGGGAGAACGTTCCTGGGTGATTTGTCAGTCTGAGGATGTAAAAATCAAATTACTCTGAGGTTTTTTTTATTATTATTAATATTTCAAACAGCTTAATCATTTATGTGAAATGAGGTGACTTATGGAGACTACTAGGTGAGCTTGTATTTTGGTCCAGACAACTTTTAGTACCTTTGATACAGATGTAGTTTCAGGTAGATTAATTGATTTAATGTTCTTTTTTCCAAATTAAACCCACATTGTTAGTGGCCATTTCCTATTAGCTATCTAATTGGCATTAAATATAGTTTCTAAGACTACCATCTGTCAACAAGAGAGACAAGGAAGTTACCAGATTTCTTAGCTCTCCAAGGCCTCTTCAGATCCTGTCTCAAAAGGTTCCTCAAATCTCTGAGTTGACTGTTTTCAACAATAAAACTGTTTCTAAGTGTTTATGTGAGAAAGAAAGGTGGTAATTCAATTTACCACATGCATTACAAGTACTATAATTTTCACTTACCAAATGCAATTAGGACTGGTAACTCCACCACTAATTGGTCATAAAGCGAAACACCTTGTGACTGGACCTGACTTACAATTTCAGTTCTGGCTGCAGTTGTTAAGTATTGTTAACCCACATGCATTAAGCAAGATGTCACATGACCACAACTTGCGATTTCCTGCTGGCTTCCCCAAAGTTTTTCTTGTCAGAAGCTGGAAGTAGAAAATTGCCAATGGTGATCATGTGACTGCGGAGATTCTGCGAGAGCCACAACTTTGAGGTCAGTTGCAAAGCTGCTTTTTCAACACCATTGTAGCTTTGTTTTATTTATTTTATTAATATAATGTATACAAATTCCATTTCAGTCAAACAGTGTATTGTCTGGGTGCAGTTGCTTTTAGGCAATCATAATCAAGATGTGTACAATGACATGCATCACAATAACATTAATACTGTAGTAACAATAGTATTTTGTTTGTCCATTTTAACTGATTTCCATTTTAACATTTATCCTTTTTATGTCCCTTTCTTTCCAACGTCTGCTTTTTATTGTCTAGCAATCGATAAAATAAGTCCCATGTTAAAAAGTATTTAGTTTCTTCTTTGTCCTTAATAGTGTTAGTCTACACATTTCTGCACATTGTAATATTTTCTTAATTACCTTCTCATCTGTGGGGATCTCATCACACTTCCACTGTTGAGCATATACAATTCTAGCTGCACCATTGTACCTGTGAACCATCACTGAATGAGCAATTGGCAAGCAAGGACTATCTGTATGTGATTGTAACTTACAGTCCAGGTTGCATGGAAGAAGGGCTTTGGTAGCAGTCATATCAAAATATAAGTTGTAATATTTTAGAGAGGGAAAGAAATGAGCTTACACTGTTCTATCTTTCAGCAGTTTTGCAACAACAACAAAATCTCCTATGTTGCCTAGCCAAGATAACTTGAATTATGGAAATTAAAATCCAACTCATAAGGAAATCAAGTGAAGAAGACCACTGAATTACATTCCTGCCGGAGATGATTTTTGGAGTAAGATACTGCTCTTGTTTGAAACATTGCAAAAACCTACAAAAAAAGCTGAGCGCCAAAGAATTGAGGCCTTTGAACTATGGTTCTGGAGAAGACACCTGCAAGTCCCTTGGACTGCAAACTGGCCAGTCCTAGGGGAGATCAACCCTGACTGCTCTTTCTGAAGGTGAAACTCAAATACTTTGGCTACCTGATGAGAAGGAAGGACTCGCTGGAGAAGAGCCTAATGCTGGGAACGATTGAGGGCAAAAGAAAACAGGACAACAGAGAATGAGGTGGCTGGATGGAGTCAATGAAGCGGTTAGCATGAACAGAAATGGACTCTAGAAGATGGTAGAGGACAGGAAGGCCTGGAGGAATGTTGTCCATGGGGTCGCAATGGGTCGGACAGGACTTCGCAACTAACAACAACAACAACACACCAGCGATTGCAAATTGCATTCATCTGCAGTAACTTGAGCTGCTTTGTTTTAAAAGCAGAAGAACTTTCTCCTCTACAATAAAGATCCTGTAGGAAGCAAGGTTGTTAAATACATGCAAACGAAAAGACTCTGAAATACCCACAATGGAGGAATGGCTGGTGAAGGTGACAGACTTTGCAGGGATGGCAAAGTTGACTTGCTTGATCAGGGATAAGAAAATAACTACGTTTGTCAGAGACTGGAAACCTTTTATGGACTTTTTGCTGAAAAATGGCGGGGGGGAGGCAATGAACGTGATTTATGGATTTGATTATTGGAAAGGGTATAATATAGCAAGAAGAGAGCCATGGTATAACTATAGAGAGAAAAAACAAAGTAGAAATGCATTTATAGCTGCTGTAAAGAGATTGGAAGCCACCCCTTTATTTGTATATAAACAAAATTTGTATATAAATATTTTTTCTTTGAATATGTGTTGTTTTACTCAGTAAAAGTCCCTTTAATAAAAAGATAATTTAAAAAATAAAGATCCTGTTGGAAAAGATTCAATGCTTATCAATTTACAGAATTGGAAGGAACTCTGCAGGCCTTAAAATCAACACCCCATTTATTGTAAGATTTTAGTTTGAAGCACGCCAGGTCCCTGAGTTCTAAATAATTCAATTGGCACTATCTCATTCCAATATCCACTGAAAGTCCTTGTGATATTGTGGAAAGGGAACTTCATGAAGACAGTAGTGTCACTCAAACAGGAAAAGCCCAAGGAGAACATCACGCCAGCCATAAAACAAACTTACATAGGAAAAGGAATCAAATAAAAGGTATTAAAGAATCCCTATAGACAAAAGCCTAAGTAATTAAGAAAACTAGACAAATAAGAAAAGAAAACCCTTACAAACACAGGACAGACCAAATAAGCAAAACAAACAGACAAAAGACACAAAAAATATAAATTACAAAAGAGACAGACAGGAGATTGCCACAAAACAAATATGAAAAAAAACCATTATAAAGCTAAAAGAGATTAGGAAAAACCAATAATACAATCTAACCACCCAGTGGAGTTTGCCCTCTGGCGGGAATAAAGACAAACTCAAACAGGATTTGAAACATTAAGCACAAATACAAACATTCACACAAAATCAACTCACAAAGGGAGAAAAGGGTATAAAAACCAGGGACTTACCATAAGAAGCCAACTAGCCCAGGAACGCAGACTTCTCGCTGTCCACCACCTTCCTGAAAAATAAAAATATCCAACTTTCAAGCAGTTGTCCGTATCCTTGCGCTGGAGCTCTTCTAGCGGGAAAATCAAATCCTCAGAAGAAAGGCATTTTGACACCTTTCTACAATATAGTAGTTAAAATCTGGGACTAGGAACTGAAGATCCATATTGAAATCCATATTCTGCCTTGGAAGTTCACTGGTGATTCTGAACAATTTATTTTTGGTTAAAGTTAGAGGGTGGTATTTGTGGGGAAAATGTATGTTTTGCTTTGAGTGAGTGAGTGAGTGAGTGAATGAGGAAGGGAGGGAGGGAGGGAGGGAGGGAGGAAGGAAGGAAGGAAAGAAGGAAGGAAGGAAAGAAGGAAGGGGAAGGCAGCGAAATATTAGCAGACCTGAGGAACGTCCAAGATTAGTAAAAGTTCCAAAAGTTCTTAGAAAGGAAACAAACAACAACAACAAAAACAACGCTAGGCAACGGGTGGCTCTTCCATAACAAGTATTGAGAACTGTATCTTCAGTAGATACACACACACACATATATATATATATAATCTGTTAAGTTTGAGCAATGAGAGGCTGAACCAGAGCATGAGTGCAACAATACTTTATTTTACAATAAAGGGCTGACCGTGCTTGCCAAGCCTGGAACTGGCTCGCAGCAATCAGCAACCGGTTGGACCCCGCAGCCTGCTTTTATAGCTGGCTGCTGGGGAGAGCCAACCAATGGGAATGGGGGAATAACGCCCACGTAAAGTGAGTGGACCTGAGTGAGAACTCCTTGAGTCCTCAGGACATAACACCCCTTCCCCCCAGATGCGAACATGCATAGTCCTTGAGGTAGACGGGGGGTTTGTGTTGGCGCCCGGAACGGCGCAACTCGGGAACATTGTCTGTCTGTTCGGTACCAGTCTGTGATGGTCGAGCCGGCACAGTGTCGCCAACACTCTCTCTGGACTGGGCATCCTCGGGAACCACCAGGTTGGTTACTGGGGTCGAGCTCTCGTGGGTTGGATCAGGCTGGTCAACTCTCTGGGCGCTGTTGTCCGAGTTTGGGCTGACCGGAACGACCGCTGGTGCAGACTGGTCGCTGGGTACGATGTGGCTGGGCGGCGGATGAGGCGGTTCCCCTTCGACTGGAGACTCTGGATTCTTGTTGGCAAGGGTGCTGAGGCGCCTTCTAAGCTGGTCTATATGTCTCCTCCAGACGCGACCATCCTCCAGCCTGACTCTATACGATCTCGGCCCGGTGATGGCGATGACCTCGCCTGGAATCCAAAGTTGGTCCCCAGCGAAATTCCTTGCGAATATCGGCTCCTGTAACAAAAAATGTCTAACCCCCGAAGTAGAAGCGAGGGGAGAGTCAGGGCAGTATTGTGGGTGCAATCTGTCCAATACAGTCCTCAGGCGCCGGCCCATCAGAAGTTCCGCTGGGGACTTATTGGTGACTGCACAGGGGGTTGAGTGCTGGCTCATCAGGAACCGTGCGAGTTTGTGGTGCCAGTCATCCCTGCCAAACCTAGCGAGGGCCTCTTTGGTGGTCCTGACGGCCCTTTCAGCCAACCCATTACTGGCAGGGTGAAATGGGGCTGTGAAAATGTGGCGAATGCCCAGGTTGGCGGCAAAACGGCTGAATTCTACTGATGCGAACTGTGGGCCATTATCGGAGACAATGGAGTCGGGTAGTCCATGTGTAACGAACAGGCGCGTTAACACGTTGGTGATTGCTAGTGTGGTGGTCGTGGATAGCTGTGCCACGTCTATCCATTTGGAATAAGCGTCCACGACCACTAGGAACATCTTTCCATGCACGGGGCCTGCCAGATCGATATGGATTCTAGACCAAGGGGCGTTGGCGCTCTCCCATCTGGTAGGGGTGGCGATGGGGGGAGCAGGACGGGATTCCTGGCAAATGCTGCAGGAACTTACCCAATTGACAATGTCCTCGTCTAGACCCGGCCACCACACGTAGCTGCGTGCTAATGCCTTCATTCTCACAATGCCGGGGTGTCCCTCGTGCAACGCCTCCAGGACTCGGGTACGCAGCGAGGTCGGAATGACCACTCGAGTGCCCCACAGTAGACAACCCTGCAAACTGGACAGCTCCTGCATGCGAGTCTTAAAGGGTGCGAATTTGTTATCAACGTTGCCTCCCGGCCACCCCCTCCTCACCCAGTCGAGCACCTGGGCGAGCGTTTGGTCTGCCTTGGTTTTAGCGGCGATGTCAAGGGCGGTGATGGGCAGGTCCAACTGAGTGATTTCGAAAATGGCGTTGACAGGAGCTGGGTCTTCAGCCGGAGCGGGTAAGGGGCAGCGACTGAGAGCGTCGGCGTGGGATAGAGTTTTGCCCGGGCGGTGAATAAGTTTGTATGAGTAGGCCGCTAGGAAAAGTGTCCACCTTGTCATTCTAGGGGAAAGGACTTGAGGTGTCTGTTTGTCGCCGGCCAGTAGGCCCAGGAGGGGCTTATGGTCGGTGACCAGTTCGAAGAAGTGGCCAAAAAGGAATTCGTGAAACTTTTTCACGGCTGCAACAGCTGCTAGGGCTTCCTTGTCTATTTGGCTGTAATTTCGCTCCGTGGCCGAGAGCGTCCTGGAGAAAAAGGCGATGGGGGCCTCGGCGCCATTGGGGAGTCTGTGACTAAGGACCGCCCCAATTCCAAAAGGGGATGCGTCTGCTGCCAGTACTAAAGGAAGGTTGGGGTCGAATTGGATGAGCACTGCCTCTGACGTAAGTAGTGATTTGACGGCGTTAAACGCCTGGTCTTCTTTGTGCCCCCAGTGCCACGGTGACTTTTTGTCTAGTAATCTGTGTAGGGGTTCGGCTACTGAGGCTTTATGGGGCAAGAAGGATGCATAAAAGTTCAGCAGCCCTAAGAAAGCTTGTAGCTCCGTTTTGGAGGTTGGTGTGGGAGCTTCGTGGATTGCTCTAACCTTGGACTCCAGGGGGTGAATGCCAGAGGCGTCAATTTTATAACCCAGAAAGTCCACCTGTCTAGTGGCAATGGCGCATTTTTCTTTTTTTAACTTGAGGCCATGCTGTCTGAACCTCTCTAACACTGCTCGCACTCTCTGGAAGAGTTGGGGTCTGTCCCTGGCCGAGACCAAGATGTCGTCGAAGTAGGGTACTACACCAGGGAGGCCCTGTAAAATCCGCTCCATGAGGGATTGAAAAATACCCGGGGCAACACTTACGCCAAATTGGAGACGCTTGCATCGGAAGGCACCCCTGTGAGTGACGATGGTCTGAAGTTCCGCTGTTTGGTTATCAACAGGGAACTGCTGATATGCTTGAGACATGTCCAATTTAGCAAAAATACTGCCCGGCTCGAATGTGTGCAATAAGTGCTGAATGACGGGCACAGGGTAGGCGCTAACTTGTAAATATTTATTGATTGTTGTCTTGTAGTCCGAGCAAATTCTCAGGCTACCATCTTTTTTAAGGGGTGTGACGATGGGCGTCTCCCACTTGGCGAAATCTGTTGGCTCAATGACCCCTTGTTTTAGTAGTTTATCCAATTCAGCGTCTAGTTTTGGTCGAATAGCAAATGGAACTCTACGTGGTTTTAATCTGATTGGGACTGCCTGGGGGTCAACGGTGAACGAGATGGGGGTTCCATTATAACACCCCAGCTCCTCGCTGAACACATCTGCGTAGTCAGCGAATAAGGAGTCAGTGTCTGAGGTTGAGACAGTATGGACTCCTGTTAACCCTAGGCCGAGGTGGGGAAACCAATCGAGCCCCAATAAGGTGGGTAGATTGCCGTTAACTACCACTAGAGGTAGGTGGCCTTTAAAAGCTCTAAAACTGACAAAGAACTTGCCTCTGCCGATCACGGGAATGGCCTTCCCCTGGTAGTCCTTCAGACCGAACTGGCATCTCTGAAGCCGGGTAGTAGATAGGCTGGGGTGGAGTCTCTTGAGGGTGTTCCACGAGATTATTGAGAGCGCTGACCCTGTGTCAACCTCCATGTGGCACGGTTTACCTTCTAGGGAAACGGAGAGAGAAATTTTACTAACAGCGTGGCAAGTACGCCTGGCAAGGCGGTGCGTGCGACAGTTTAATACTTGCCTCTGTGGTCCCGCGTGCGAGGACGGGGGTCTGTGTGCAGCGCTTTGGGGGGCTTGGCAGACTCTCGCGATGTGCCCCCTCTTATGGCAGTTGTTGCAAGTGGCTCCTTTAAACTTGCAGGTGGCCCTTTGATGCGATCCCCCACAGGCTAGGCACAATGTGATGTGCTTGGGTGGACCGGTGTATTTTTGTTTGGCCCCTACCTGCGACCGTCTGTCGTTGGCGAGGCGGTGGACGTCGTTTTCATCGTTGTGGGTTTCCTCCGCTTCCACCTCTTCGGAATGGACTGGGAACGATGCTAGCTTGGCACTTGGGCCCTGAATTTCGGTGGCTGAGTTCGCTGCTAGCTCGGCTGCTAGGGCCTCCTCGACCGCTTGCACGAGGTTGAGGTCTTTTTTTGCTAGCAGGCGCCTCTGTAGGTTGAGATCCTTGACCCCACAAACTAATTGATCGAGGAGCATGTCCTCCAAGTATGTTCCAAACCCGCAGTGCAGGGCTGCTGTTCTGAGGGCGGCCATATATTGATTGATGGTCTCCTTACTTGATTGCTTCCTCATATGGAACGTGAACCTCCTGGCGATTTGTGAAGGCCTGGGAGCGTAGTGGTTAGTGAGGATCTCAAGCAACTCGGACCACGGAACGTTTTTCAATTCTCTCGGCGCTACGAGTGCTGCGGCGGTATCGTAAACGGTGGCTCCGCAGTAGATTAGGAAATAGGATTTTTTCCGATGCTCTCCCGCATCCGCCAAGCCGACCGCATCGATGTAATGATTGAAGCGGTTCTTATACGACTCCCACTTCTCTTCGTCTGGTTTAAACGCCGGGAATACTGGGTTGGAACTCATGGTGCTGGAACGGCTGGGCTACCTGCGGAAAAAATCTCTCTGGGACTACGGGCGCTCGTGAGTTACTAGTGATATCAGCTCTGGAGAGGTTTTTTGCTACCCTCTCTTTCTCTCTCTGGGTTACCACGTTGGCTGCTAGCCGTTGGAGGTGTCTTGATTCGCGCCAAAAAGTGGGCGTTAGTGACTTCCTACAGCGCTGTGCTGTGTCTCCTACTGGCTCGAAATTCAAATGACACCCGTTTGAATTTCGCGCCAAATACAGAGCGGCTGCGGCTCGCAGCGCTTCACTTTCCCTGCAGCGGGGCTAACAAGCGGCTACAGACGCTTCTAACTTTGAATCAGACCGCTTTCTCTGGCTGCGGATCAGCGTTTGCTCTTTTTGATCGCTCGTATTGTTGGCTGACCGCTCTCTCTGGCTGCGGATCGGTGGCTAGTGACTCAGCGGTTGCAAGGTGCTTCTGGTAGCCATCCCACCCTCGTCGCCAGTGTTAAGTTTGAGCAATGAGAGGCTGAACCAGAGCATGAGTGCAACAATACTTTATTTTACAATAAAGGGCTGACCGTGCTTGCCAAGCCTGGAACTGGCTCGCAGCAATCAGCAACCGGTTGGACCCCGCAGCCTGCTTTTATAGCTGGCTGCTGGGGAGAGCCAACCAATGGGAATGGGGGAATAACGCCCACGTAAAGTGAGTGGACCTGAGTGAGAACTCCTTGAGTCCTCAGGACATAACATAATCCACACTGGATAGTGTTGATATGGATCCAGCTAGGGTTTCCTGGTTGAAATACTGAAGATTAAAATCTTTTATTGTATGATTTTATTTACCAAATAACAACTCAAAGCAAATATTACCATTGGGTTTTCAGGCTTTGGGAGATTACTACCAAAGTATTGATCAGGTTCCAAATATATGAAGGTATCGATCAAGTTCCACAAAATGCACACAACTAAGGCAAGCTGGGTATTAAGTCTCAAAGGACAAGCCGTTCATTGCTGTCTATCCGGCTGCATGTGTGGGTGAGAGGCACAATCAGATGTCTCCATCACGCCCTAGAATGCTAATTCATAGGGAGCTGACCAGAAGATTTGGACATGATTGCTGTTGTTGGCCCAGCCCTTCCTTCAATGATGCAGCTATTTTATTGTCTTAGGAACTATCCCAAAGGTGCTTTTTAAAGAGTCAATTCTTGAACTTTGCTTTTTCTTTAAGATGTTTTGCTTCTCATCCAAGAAGCTTCCTTCCTTCCTTCCTTCCTTCCTTCCTTCCTTCCTTCCTTCCTTCCTTCCTTCCTTCCTTCCTTCCTTCCTTCCCCCACTTTCTTTCATTTTCTTCTAAATGTCTATGATTCTTAGTCATCCAGGTCATGGTTGTTCCAAAGGTGCTTTTTTAAGAGGCAACTGGACTTTCTTTGTTTTTCCCTGAAGACATTCTGCTTCTCATCCAAGAAGCTTCCTCAGTTCTGACTGAAGAAGTTTCTTGGATGAGAAGCAAAACTTCTTCAAAGAAAAACAAAGGAAGTCCAATTGCCTCTTGCCTCTTTGCGACAGCCATGACCTGGATGATTGCGAAGTCCATAGACAATTCTAGGATGATTTGAAGACCTTCTGCAAATATCTCATCTGGCCCATATTTTTATGGATGCACGGAGATATTTTGATCTTGATTTTTAAGTAGAGATCATTATGGGTTCTTCAGACTTTGAAGCATTAATTCCAAGCTACCAATCAGGTTTTCAGCAGATTACTTAACCGGTGTGAGTGTGAAGTTTGAAATATCTGCAGGAAACCTGATTATTAAGAGTATTAATCCCTGAACTCCAGAGAACCCAATCATAAGAGGGACTCAAACTAGAGTTATTATTTATTATTTGTGTACAGGTAGTCCTCGACTTACAACCTTTTGTTTTAGTGACCATTCAAAGTTACAACAGCACTGAAAAATGTGACTTATGACCATCTTTCACAGTTACAATCTTTGCAGCATGCCCATGACCATGTGATCAAAATCCAGATGCTTGGAAGCTTGGTTCATACTTATGACCGTTGCTGTGTCTGAGAGTCATGTGATCAACTTTTGTGACCTTTGGGGTGAAAATACCTAATACTCTTCCTTTTCTTATTTCCTCCACAACAACGACCCCATGAGTTGTGTTGTGTTGAGAGAGTGACTGGCCCAAAACCACCCAGCCAGCTTTCTTGCCTAAGGTAGGACTACAACAATCCTAACTCTTACTGACTATACCAAACTGTTTCTGGCTTACCCTCGACTGCAAGAAATTCATAAGAGGGACCAACTGGATCCCATCCTCCAATTTGCTTACCACATCCCAGAAGTACATTTACCATCTTTGCTGAATATTTATAATGTATCTGTTTTGGACAATAACCATATTTCATAATTCTCACGTATGCTCCATTTCTCCAGCACAGGAGAATGAAAGAAATGAGTCATGATACATCATATTTTGAATTTCTACCTGCCACAAAATTATTACAAGCTCCAGGGTTTTATCGGGTGGAAAGAGAAAGGTGGAAGCTAAATTAAACTCAGACTTAATTTCTCACATGATTCTTAATAATGACATTGTACTGGCTGCACAGAAGTGATATGTGATGGGATTAGTAAGTGATGTAGGTGCACAATCAAAATTACAGACTCTTTTTGTGACGGAATGTAGTAAGGAGTTAGATTCCCATGATGGAATTTCCAGGAAGGAATGTTCTAGAGACAACAATGGGACAACGCACCATAGTCAACTGGTCATGGCCAACTTGCCATAAGACAACTTGCCATGCCCACCTTGCCACAGTTAATTCGCCAACTCGCCATGGGACAACTCACCAAAGGGCAATTCAACAATTCAATTTTTATTATTTAGAATAATTAAAACCTTCACATTTCATTTTCTCCCTCCTTTGGCATCTTTTCTTTAATGATTCTATTCCACCATTTCTTTGATATTAGGGTAATTCTTGTCCTGCAGCAAGTTGTGACAAATTTGCCATTGCGAGTTGGCCATGTTGAGTTGGCCATGTTGAGTTGACTGTGGCAAGTGAGGTTTAAGAGGCAGCTAAACCAGATACTATGTGTGGTAGAAAGAAGGTGATGACATCTCCTCCCTAACAGTTCTCAGACTATATTGTAAATATATAGTAAAGTATATAGTAAAGTGCTTACTCTGGTAAGATTTTGTTCAAAGGTAACAAAATAAAGAGTTGGCAGGGACCTTAGAGGTCTTCTAGTCCAATTCTTTGCTCAGTCAGGAAGCCCTATACCAGTGATGGCTAACCTTTTCGTCATCGTGTGCTGAAAGTGCATGTGCGTGCATGCGTGCCTGAACCTATAATGCAATGTACGCATGAGCCCCGCGCCCCTGTGCATCCACATGTGAATCCCCCTGCACGTCATGTGCCTCTGCGCATGGGTGTGCATCTCTCCGTGTGCCCCGCACCCCGTGAATGCGTGGCAGATACCTGACAATCAGCTGGCTGGTGGGAGCTGCATGCGCATGCGCGGTGGATCTGTTCTGGGTGACGGCTTGCATGCCAACAGAATTTTTTTAGATAAAAAGCTTAGCTTGGAAAAACCATCCTACGTTATTTCTGGCCTTGGTCCTGGCACTCTTTGACATGGAGGATTAGCAACATAAGACATGGTGTCAGGACTGCCCTCCTGCTACGCTATGCATTACCTGCTGTCAACCTGTCACACTCAATGGCAGGTGGAGGGAGCATGAGGCATCATGTTAGATCCGTGTATCTGCCATTCTTCAATGGAAGAAGAAGGCAGGGGAGTTGGTACAACTAATCCTTTTTGATGTAACCTGAATATATTAAATCTTATATTGAATCTGTATAATTTGCACATGATATACAACTGGAGGACTGGAGCCAGATGTCTAGAAACTTGTCACCTCTTTGAGGAGAAGAGGAGAAGGGACCATAAAAATTCCAGCTCTGGAAGATACTCCCTGGGAAACTCTTCTAAGATACGTTCCCAGAAAAGTGTGTGTGTGTGGGGGAATAAACACGTTGGTTCTTTGTTTGACTAAATCCACATCAGAATAAGGGGAGGGGTTCTAGCTCCCTTTATGTACTACTGTATGCCTGGAAGCATCTTAGATTCTGCTTTGACTAGTAATGGATTCACTTCCTTACAATAAAGAATTCCTTTTGAAAGACCTAGCTTTCAGAAGTTCATTCTTTTCGGTTGAAGGGGGAAAAGTCCATTGCTTACACATCGTGCCATCCCGTGAGAGCCACCAACCATTCCAAGGTCACACTATGGAATGTAGAACCATCCAGCCACCAAAATGACAGGAACTGTTGGCCAAGCAATTATTTAGCACCTAATTGGACACTCATTGATAACCAGAGAGAAAGGTGGGGACAAGGGAAAAGTTAACCATATGCTTTAGGCACGAAAATCTCAGATCCAGCTTTGCTTCCTCTGTAACCCCTTGGCTTTGGAAAAGTGTTTTCTAAAATGTTTCCAAGTGTTTTGTGAACGGTGGATCCAAAAGTCTTTCCTTTCTAACTGGCCAAGTTGGGACGGTTGACACATGGCCTTTTGGGCAGTGGTGACATTGCTAATGAAGATTATCGGTGAGCCATCGCCCTCACGCACATTTCTTAGTCTGTGGCGGGAACACAAACTGACGAAATAAGAGGGAAGCTGCCGATAAGAATCAAGGCATCACTCACAAGGTCAAACACAACAGCTGCTTAATGGAGGCAGCTCACACTGCTAGGCCGAGTCATCAGGGCACAAGTTACTGAGTTGTAACATTCTGAGCACTGGACACACATGCCTGACTTGACGTGGCTCCATTAGGCAACATTTAATTAATAGCATTAAGCCAGGGGTGTCCAAACTTGGCAACTTTAAGACGTGGACTTCAACTCCCAGAATTCTCAGGCCAGTATGGCTGGCTAGGGAATTCTGGGATTTTGTCTTAAATTGCCAAGTTTGGGGACCCCTGCATTAAGCATTTCTTTTCATCGGCACTTGCTCTGGTGAGGAATATGGCTGCAATTTAAGCTAACATCCTGGATGGGAAAAGAAGAACCCTGTGATTTGAGTAAGAATTTAGCCATCAAGGCCAGTCTAGACTTGTGTAAAACTAGGTGTGAGGGTTTTTTTTTCCTTTTGGCCACTGTTGTGGGTAAAATGCAAGCAAAGTGCAACTTTCCACACTGCACTTCTCTGTGGCACCAAAATATCCTGACTCGTATTTGTTCTATTGTGTCCCCAAAAGATGTGTGATAGTGATGAGGTTATCCATTCAGTTGTGTCCGATTCTTGGTGATTCTATGGGCCAGGTCTTTCCACATCTTCCGACCTTGCACTGTTTCTTTGACTTTTTCTATGCTCTGGCTGATATCAGCTTTCATGGTGTCCAGCCGCCATGTTCTTTGCTAGCCTGATTTTCTTTTACCATTAATTCTTCCAAGCATAACTGCATTCTCCAATGAATTCCCCCGCATTGCCTGGCCAAAATAAGTGAGATGCAGTTTTGTGATTTTGCCTTCAAGTGACATATCTGTTTTTATGCTCTCCAGTATGTGCTTGTTGGTCATCTTTGTTGTCCAAAGCACCACAACTCAAACAAGTTTATTTTCTTCCCGTCTTTAAGGTCCAGCCTTTACATCCATAGACAGCTTCAGGGAACATAATCGAGTGGACTAACCTACAGTTGGTTGCTAGGCTGATGTTCTAGTTTTCCCATCTTCAGCTCATGTTCACAAAAGGCACCAGTGTGCCTACCATCTCTGTCTTACTCTCCCCATTTATCTGTATTTGCTTCCTTTGTTCATGATTATGTTCATACCTACACTTGTTATCTTGTACGTTTGACAAACAAACAAATAAAAATTGTCATATTCAGCTCATGTTCGTAAAAGATGTGTAAAATTTGTCATGCTCTGAGTTTACACTAGAGTTTAAGGAGGCGCTTTTTGATTGTTGGTGTGTGGACACGTTTTTTTCCTCCCAGTCCCTACTACCTTCTGGTCTAGTCTTCTGTTATTGTCTTTGGAGTCCTCTGCTGGTGGTTGTACAAGAACAGTACAAATGCATTTTTTTTTTATTAGGGGGATTCTCTGAATTTCTTTGGCAACTCTGCTCTAATTGCATATAAATATTTCCCCACTGCAAACATGCCTGACGCCTGTTTGATATAAAGCGATATGTAGATGTTGGAATGATGAAGTCAAAGGGTGTTAGTAAATGGTGTTACCACAGCTGTGTAGTAGCACCAGTCTAATTGGTGACAGAATTGTAAAGTGCTTGGATTCTATAGTGGAAACAGAAGAATGATGGAAAGGTAGGCCCAATTCTCTCTCATCATCTACTCTCAAACAGAAAATGCAGGAATCTGAAGAAATTCCTTAAATACTGAAAGGAGAGGGAGGGAATTGTGGCACAGCTCCCTGTGACACCATTCAAAAAAAAATTACTCAGGTTAAGGCAGATTTGGGTGTAGGAGGAGCAGACTAGAAAGACATTTAGACATGAAAGATGCAAGAAAACCTGTTCCATGCCTGCTGTAGCCCTGTGGTTACCGATTGTAGTTTTCCCACTACACAGTGACAAATTGATAAGGGAAGATATCAAAGAAGGGGAAATCAACCACTCATTTTGCTTATCACACGCTGCCTATGCAAAGATAGTCAGGACAGCTGCATTCAGTAATAACTTGGTTAATATACAATAAAGGCAGAATAGGGAACATTAGTGGGTGTAACAAATTTTATTCTGGATTAATTTTCCATGGATTCAAGTGGAGAGTATTTTAACTCAGTAATATGGAAAGGCCTTAATAGAAGTTTCATAATTTTTATGTATATCTATCTGTAAATCACCTATAAGTAGTCCTTCAATTAGGACCACTCATTTAGTGACTGTTTGAAGTCATGGCGGTGCTAGAAAAGGTGACTTAAATTTTTAATACTTTTTAAAACTTCATATTTATCTTCGTATTTATGACTGTTGCAGCAGACTCAGGGCTCATATGATTGTGATTTGGACACTTGGAAACTGGCATATATTTCTGATGTTTTGTGAACTTACCAGCCAACCGCTACAAGCAAAGTTAATGGGAGAAGCCAGACTTGCTTAACAGCCACATGATTCACTTAACGAATAGGTCACAAAATTGGGAATGGCGATGGACATTCTGGCTGGGAGTTGAGGAATGCCTGTAATCAGGTGATAAGATGAGGGGAGGTATAGTTATTTATAACCCAGAGGTAATAAGCAGATGTATATTTTGAACTCATCCACAACATACTTTGTTTTTGGTGCATTTCTACTTTGTAAATACTTTATTTTCAGTGCAATAAAAGCGTTGCATGAATTGGTCATACAGTAGATAAGGTTTCTGTTCCTTGATTTAGAATCACTGGAAGATGACTTACCAACCGTATCCTGTCTATAGAACCTCATCTCCCATTCTTCAGGCCAGCACAAACTGGAAGTATTAATAATCTTCCTATGACGTTGTTGGTTTGAGCTCTTGAGTTTGGCGATTTGGTTGCAAACGTGCTTTAAAGCGGACTGAACATGTCTCCTCAAATAGGGATGAAACATTTACAACCAAATTGCCAAGCTTGGAGCTCAACATAACTATCAACCCAAGCTACTAATATTCAAAGGCATTTCAATCTTCCCATGAATTTGTCTGGTTCCCCTTGAGGCTGGTGACAATCATTACGTTATATCTAAAGAATCCGCTTCTCTAAGGATGATCTCGGTCCAAACATTTATCTGCTCCCCATAAATGCATCGTTTAATAAATTCTGTCAATCCCCTCCTTTTTTCTTTCTTTTTCCTCCTGAACTAAAACTCCAAATGCTGTACTTTCCTTCAACCTGAATGACAGATAACTTCGGCTGCTCTTTTCTACATTTTTCCCCGCTCCAGTTGTGCAATATTTTTGTTAAAGCAGAGCTGTCAAACTGCACACCGAATTCCGGGATGGTTCCACTATATTACAGTTCAGAAAAGTTTCACAATTACTGCCATTGGCTATTCTGGCTGAAGATAATAGCAGGTGAAATCTTAAGGATCTCAAGAATTTCAATTTCATAAAGGCTGAATTAAGATGCACAG
>NW_020769341.1:7918615-7954384 GCF_900518735.1 Pseudonaja textilis
AAGAGAAGAGAAGAGAAGAGAAGAGAAGAGAAGAGAAGAGAAGAGAATTCTTTATTGGCCAAGTGTGATTGGACACACAAGAAATTTGTCTTGGTGCAAATGCTCTCAGTATACATAAAAGAAAAAATACATTCATCAAGAATCATAAGGTATGACACTTAATTATAGTCATAGGGTACAATAAGCAATCAAATCATATTAGGAAACAGTCAATATAAATTGTAAGGATACAAGTGACAAAGATACGGTGATACAGTCACAAGTGGGAGGGGATGGGTGATAAGGAGTGATGAGAAGATTAATAGTAATAGTAGTGCAGACTTTGTAAATAGTTGAACAGTGTTGAGGGAATTATTTGTTTAGCAGAGTGATGGCTTTCGGGGGAAAACTGTTCTTGTGTCTAGTTGTTCTGGTGTGCAGTGCTCTATAGTGTCGTTTTGAGGGAGGGAGTAGAAACAGTTTATGTCTGGGATGTGAGAGGGTCTGTAAATATTTTCACAGCCCTCTTTTTGATTCATGCAGTATGCAGGTCCTCGATTGAAGGCAGGTGGGTAGTAATTGTTTTTTCTGCAGTCCTAACTATCCTCTGAAGTCTGTGTCTGTCCTGTTGGGTTGCAGAACCAAACCAGACAATTAAAGAGGTGCAGATGACAGACTCAATCATTCCTCTGTAGAACTGGATCAGCAGCTCCTTGGGCAGTTTAATCAAGCACAAGATAATTGAATGAATCGATCTATTGGGCTTTTAATTGATTGCATTGTCTGGCTGTAGGACATGCTTCACAGTAGCTACGAGAGAAGGGGTGTCTGGATAGTATCGGCTAGTAAGAAATATTTCAGCAACATGCCTCAAGAGAGAGATATGTTACTATTTCTGTAGCGTATAATCAGCTTTCAAGCTCCGTTGTGCCTCCCCCACTTTTAAAAAAAAAATTGGCCTGGGAGAAATAGAAGAATGCCTGACTGATATAACAGCAGAGGCCTGGTTCACTTGTCTAGACTGGGCCTTTTATAAAATCAAATGCTATCTTATGTACCTGTAGTTCTCGGTTTATGACCGCAGTTGAGAACTGGGCTTTCCATTTGCTAAGCAAGGCAGGCGTGAGTTGCACCTGATTTTATGGATTATTTTTTTTTACCGCTGTTGTTAAACAAATCGCTGCTGTTACTAAGTTAAGCACATGGCTGTCCAGTGTGTCTGGCTTCCCCTGTTGCTTGTCGGGAAGCTGGCTGGGAAGATCCCAAATGGCAATGACCCCCGGAGGCCGCAACCGTCATAAATACACGCCGGTTGCCAAGCGTCTAAATTTTGATCATGTAGCGTTGGGGGTGCGCAAGGGCAAGGACAGGTTTTAAGTCGCCTTTTTTCTTTTTTTTCCAATGTCCCAACGGTGCCTTTTCAGGAGGTAACTGGACTTTCTTGTTTTTTTCTTATTTGAAGATGTTTCGCTTCTCATCCAAGAAGCTTCTTCAGTTCAGAGCTGAAGAAGCTTCTTGGGTGAGAAGTGAAACATTTTCAAAAGAAAAAAGAAGAAGAAAGTCCAGTTGCCTCCCGAAAAAAGCACCTTTGGGACAACCATGACCTGGATGACTGAGAATCTCTACAGAGTTTTCGCTATCCAGTTTGGGATGAACACCCTTTGAATGGTGTGGGAGTAGGAATGGATTTCCAGAGAGGGAAAAAATTGCAGACTACAGGAACAAGAAGCACTACTCGGGTGATCCTGAAGACACAGATAAACCTCCAAGTGCTTCCTGAACACTCTAAAAGGATGCAAATGACCAGCTGTCTGCAAGGAATATAAATCCTTCCATTCCCCACCATTCTGTCAGAGCCGAAGAAGCTTCTTGGATGAGAAGCGAAACGTCTTCAAATGAAAAAAAATAAGAAAGCCCAGTTGCCTCCTGAAAAAGCACCATTAGGACAACCATTCCTGGATGACTGAGAATCTCTACAGACTTTCCCCCCCCAAATGCTTTTGTAACTTCAAGCAATTATGGTTGTAAGTCAAAGGCCCACCTGTATTCGAACAGGGTGTCACGTAGCCAAACTCCAGGCAGCAGTTCATATCTCATGTCCAAAATACACCAGTCAAACCTGAGTAAGTAATACTGTAGGATGATTGCCTGCTAGTTAGAACAATTAGGCATAATTAGCCCAAACAATAACACTTACATGTTCGGCCCCAAGGGTGCAATCTTCATGTCAGAGTTTAGCTCTGTTGCACCAATGTAGTGTCTGTTCAGTGACATCCTCAATGATTTGCACCAGTCTTGGCTGTATGTTCCTCTTTTGGTACTTGGCTGATCTAGACATGCAAGGAATTCATGGTACGATCTGAGAGAAATAATAGCAACACCAGAAGAGGCACTGATGGTAGAGATGGGATTTGATTGGAATAATCTCAAACAGCAGCTTTGTGTTCATTTCTATGTGGAAAATGGCCGTGTACTGATCCAATTTAAAAACGAAGAGTTCGAAGGAGAATGAATAAGCGTTGAGTCTTTCTCATCTCTATGTAGGACCTTGGCAACTGATGTAGAAAATGTTCAACTAATCTATTGGTTGTCCTCAAGCTGCAACCACAATTGAGACCAAAATTTATGTTAAGTGAAACACTTGTTCATCTACTGATTGTCCTCGAGTTGCGACCACAATTAAGCACCAAATTTATGTTGTTAAGTGAAACATTGGTTGAGTGTGTTTGTCCCCATTTTACGATTTTTCTTGCCACAGTTGTTAAGTGAATCATTGCATAGTAACACAGTTGCTAAGTGAGATGTTTCCCCCCACTAACTTGGCTTGTCAGAATGTCGCAAAGGTGATCACATGACCCCGAGACACTGCAACCATCATAAATACAAGTCAGTTGCCAAGCATCTGAATTTTAATCATGTGACCGTGGGAATGCTGCAACAGTCATAAGTGTGAAAATGGTCATAAGTCACTTTTTTTAAAGTGCCGTTGTATCTTTGAACAGTCACTAAATGAACTGTTGTAAATAGAGGACTACCTGTATATGGTAAGATGCATTTCTATGATGCCAATAAAGGGTGCCTTTCTGTGAAAATGAGAGAACTTGTATCAAGACAGATAATATCAGCACCAGCAGATTTTAAGCACACTGTCTTTTCCCTTCCCAACTTAGGGATATCTTAAGAGGGAATATTGCTCTTTGGCATTTGAACAACTATAGTGGCGCAGTGGTTAGACTGCAGTACTGCAGGCTACTTCTGCTGCCTACCGGCTGCCTGCAATTTTGCAATTCAAATCTCACCAGGCTCAAGGTTGACTCAGCCTTCCATCCTTCTGAGGTGGGTAAAATGAGGACCCAGATAGTTGGGAGCAAAATGCTGACTCTGTAAACCACTTAGAGAGGGATGTAAAGTGGTATATGTGTCTTAAGTGCTACTGCTATTTATTTAATTAATTCCCACAATGGAAAAACGGTAGAGTTGGTAGCGATGGCAAAATTGGTTATTCTAATGAAAGAAAAGAACCTGTCTAGACGTGGGTTTTTTTTAGAAACCACTTCTGGACTTTGTGCTCAAAATTGAAAAAAAATATGAAACTTTGACTTCAGGCTGTGACAATTACAAAGACTTTGTTGTTATAGCAATGGCTTAAAACCTTTAGAAATGTGAACCAAAAGATTGAGGGTTCTAACTTTTATTGTATCCTACTACACTAAAAAAAGCAGGAAGTCGCCACTTTTTCTTCTTGTTCTTTTCTTTCTGCACCTCTCTTCCTTCTTCTTTAACTTTCTCCACTTTTGTTTCTGTTTGTATTTTACCTTACAGTAATTATAATTTAATGATATGTATATGTAGACACAGAGAGAGGTGCACTCATTCATTCATTTATTCATTGACTTACAGCTTCAGATTTATCACTCTCTAATATTGACAATACAAAGAAACAATAAGGGACGAGGTGGCTCAGTGGCTAAGATGCTGAGCTTGTTGATCAGAAAGGTCGGCAGTTCGGCGGTTCGAATCCCTAGTGCCGTGAGAGAGATTGACAACTTTGGTAGCCAACCAATTTCCCGTCAAGCTCCTACTTCATTGTCTCAAGTGTAGAAGAGCCCACTGCTCCTCAAGGCATTGTTCTGCCATCAAAGAGTGCTTATTGTTACTTGTGTTTCCTAAAGTGTAGAGGAAAGTTAAGCTCAAAAATTTTGGTTTTGCATGACAATGCCGGACCACACACAGCAAATCGTACTCGAGAAGTCCTGAATGCTTTCAAGTGGGAGATTTTTCCTTATCCGCCCTACAGCCCCGATCTTGTACCAAGCGACTACCACTTGTTTCCGAGGATGAAGACCTGGCTTGGAACAAAAATTTTGAGCTTAACTTTCCTCTACGCTTGTTCTGAATTGCTTTTCTTAGTTTTTCAATTTTTCAATTAAAATTTCAATCCGTTTATGGTTTTTTGCCAACAAAAACCTTATCACTGATCGCACCTCACAACTCGCGGGATTTTCAATTGCAGCACACATTTCAAACGTTTGCTGTGAAATAACGGGCAACGATATGAACTTCCCACTAGCACTAGATGCAGACTGAGCGGCGGACGCACAGACCAAAGATGGCCATGCTAGCTCCGCCCCTTCTTGCTACAGACGAAAACGTAATCTATTTTGTGGATAGCCCTCATATCTTCATGATTGAAGAACCAACCAGTGTAAGGTTTCTGCATGTACAAGCAAGCATCCTTCTGGATTAATTCCATAAATCATGGTTATCTTAATCATACCTAAACTATGTCATGAGATTAATAGCCTGACCTTTAAAAATAATGTCATAGGTATGTACTAACCTCTTTTGGGTTGCCTCAAATTTTTCCCAGCATTCTTTTCCCTAAGGTGCTCATGAATTGACTGGTCCAGGACCAATAAATAATACCAAAACAAACATAAAATCAGAAAGTTCAGTTGTCCCCATTGCTAGCTGTTAGTTCTAGTTTTCAAAAATTGAGGTGTGTGTTTGAAATTTGCGTTGAATTTGAGCATTTAAAATTTACACATAATCTCAAGCTCTAACTCTGGACACAGGCTTTGTTATAAAAAGCAATCTGCCAAATTTAAAAGGACAATACCAGGATTATCTTAAAACAACCATCACCAAAATATTGGAAATGATTCATGATTTCCAAAATTATGGATGCTCTTTTAAGTTTGGCTGTTTGCTTTCGGGTATATTTATTTATATCCTGCCTTTATTAATTTTCTAAATAAGTCAAGGTAGCAAATATGCCTAAAACTTCTCCTTTCTCTTATTTTCCCTACAACAAACAACCCTGTGAAGTAAGTTGGGCTGAAAGAGAGTGAATGGCTCAAAGTCACCCACCCGGCTTCGATGCCTAAATCAGGACTAGAACTCACAGTCTCCTGGTGATTGGGCCAAAATCACCCCAGCCAACTTTCCTGCCTGTCAGGACTAGAACTCACAGTCTCCTGGTTTCTAGCCTGGCCTTAATCACCCAATTAAACTGGCTCGCAGATGTTTCGTTGCCCACGTAGATAACATCATTGTTTCAGATTTCCAAAATATTATTTCCAACCATTTATTGGGGGATGGGGAATGGAATTCATACCTTACAGGAAATGACTCAGATGGCCAGTATGAATGACGAATTCATCAGTTTCTCTTGTCTCTTTTTCAGATTGATGACCCTGGAAACGATCAGGAAGAAATGATGCCCGAAGCTGAGATTGCAAAGTCAGTGGAACATCTGGGTAGAAATCAGGCGCTCATGGCAGACTATGTGGACTCTGGCTATGAGCGGGGGAACCTGAACCCCAGCTGTCTTCATAAGGAGGACCACCACGCCGCCACCCACACGCTGACCAACGCAGTGCCACTCTCCTCTCCCTTCCAGGAGCTTTGGCACTGGGAAGTTGAGCAGCTTGTCAGCCAGAGTTTGGCTCCTCACTGTCAAAACGGGAAAGACCTCCATCTCCTCTCCGGAGCCCTGCCTTCCTCTGTCAAAGTAAAGGACAAAATCGCGGTCCCCAAAAATGTTTGGCTGGCAGCTTGCTGTGACAACGGTGCCGAGACCTGGTCGGTGGGATTTATCAAAGAAGCCGATGTTGAGAGTCGTCTGGAGGACCTAACGGTAGAAGCCCTTGAGAAGAAGCTTCCTGCTGGAGCTCAGCTCTTTAAGGACCACTGTGGTAAAGACAGGCGGAATCCTAAGAAGCAGGAGTCAGTGTTGCACTCGGTGAAGGAGATCCGGGCAAAGAAACCACAAGCACATGTGAAAAAGCCCACTCAATGCAAGCATCCTCAGACCGCCAAGGAGGAGGGTGGATTTCTGAAGAACCTTTGTCATTTCATTGTCACCCCCATCTGGAAAATGGTTAAATTTGTTTGCTACCTGATTTGCCAGCTTGTGAAAGGTGTGTGGTGTTTGCTGAAGTGCATTGTCCAGAAGATTTGCAGTGGAGTGTGCACCTTCATCAAGGGGATAACCATCGCCCTTCTGGATATCTTTATCTGCGTGGCCCGAGTTGGGGTCAGCATCTTGAATGGTATTGCAAAAAACATCTACAATGTTCTCATGGTGACCTACAGGATTCTTAGCGTCCCCGTTAATCTGATCCTGGATATTGTGTCTTTCCCTTTTTACACCCTGGGTGCCATTCCTGGTGTGCTCAAAGATATTGCTTCAGGCATTGGGGGCGCATTCATATTGGTCATCAATGCTATCACAAGTTTGGTGAAGGGCCTAAACCATGTTGTGTCTTTCCTAGCTAGCAAGATTCTTCCCACGACTGTGTTTTAAGACTTGACTCCAGAGATTATCTTCCAAAGCAATACTTGTCCTCTCTATTGCTTATCTTCAGCTATTCTTATACGTATTTATTGTGGTGACATTTCCAGTGATGAACCTATGTTCTGGTAACATGGGTGAGCTACGTAAACCTGAAATGGGAATTTAATGGCAAATTAAAATTGCACTTGTTGTAAAACGTCGAACTTGTGGAGCTGTTGAATTTATTGGCTTCCTAGCTTCTTTTGTCCAGCCTTTTGGGAAAAAAACACTAAAACATTTTAAAATGTGAACATTGCATTGTTCTTAGCAAGCAGGGGTTGCCCAAATCTTTTGGCTCTCTGGATAATCCAACAACCTCTGGTTGTGCTGGATTGCAGTCACCATCATTTTCAACCAGAAACTGTGTTGGGTAGAAATTTTGGATGTTGTAATCCAACTCTTCTGGAGGACATTGGGAAGGAGAAGTTCGAGTTCTAAAATTTGGAAAGGATTTTCCTGTAGGTGTGAGTGGTTTTTCAAAAAATTTAATGGTTTTGTAAGACAAGGTCATCTTAGTACAATGATAGAGGTTTGAATTCACTGAGCCCAAATTTAATGCTGTCTAAACTATAAGTGTGATTAGAGAAAAGGCCCATCTGCTTAACACGCCAGTAACCGAGCCATGCTACTAATCTAACCTGGGTTAACTCATGGTCTGTACATTATGCTTGTTTTGTTAGGGTTAGGGTAAGGCAAGTAAGACCCGTGGTGGTGCAGTGGTTAGAATGCAGTACTGCAGGCTAATTCTGCTAACTACCGACTGCCAACAGTTCAGCAGTTCGATTCTCACCGGGCTCAAGGTTTACTCAGCCTTCCATCCTTCCGAGGTCAGTAAAATGAGGACCCAGATCGTTGAGGGCAATAGGCTGACTCTGTAAAGCTCTTAGAGAGGGCTGTAAAAGCACTGTGAAGCGGTATATAAGTCTTAAGTGCTATTGCTGCTAATAGGGATGGTAAATTAGAGCAGTATTTTAGGAAGCCAGCAAGTAAAGTTTGCTAAAGAAAAAGTAAATTTCCAGAGGGTAGACGTGCAAAAACATTGACTGTAGTCCTTCATTTAGATCTCACATTGGGCATGAATGGGATTCACACATTGTGGTAACCTGGTTGCTTAACTGGTTAAATGAACGAGCCACAATTATCGTGTTTCATACAACAGACTAAGCTCTAAAGTATGGTTTTTAGATTATAGTGGCTGGGCTCACGTAAGATGCTAAGCCAAAACCAAACAAATCACCTAGCCTCACTAAGACCACACCTAAAGTACTGCATCCAGTTTTGGTCACTACACTATGAAAATGATGTTGAGACTCTTTAGAAAAAGTGCAGAAAAGAGCAACTGAGATGATTAGGGGACTGGAGACTAAAACATATGAAGAACGGTTATAGGAACTGGGCATGACTAGTCTAGTGAAGAGAAGGACCAGGGGAGACATGATAGCAGTCTTCCAATATTTGAGGGGCTGCCACAGAGAGGAAGGGGTCAAGCTATTTTCCAAAGCACCCGAAGGCCAGACAAGGAATAATGGATGGAAACTGATCAAGGAGAGGTTGAATCTAGGTTGAATCTCTCCTTGATAAGGGGACATTTTTCTGACAGAACAATCAACCAATGGAACAGCAGTTGCCTTCCGAAGTTGTGGGAGCTTCATCACTGGAAGCTTTCAAGAAGAGATTGAACTGCCATTTGTCAGAAATGATGTAGGATCTCCCTTCCAACTTTATTAATCTGAAAAACCTAGGACTTGACCATGGACAGGCCAATCATTGCTGTGGATTCTGGTAGAAGCCACCACGATGTCATCATGCAAAAGATGCTACTTGCATAATTAATGCAATTCTCATGATGACATCATGTCATGAATCATGTCACTTGTCTCTTAGGAGGCCCACATTACAATCGTCTGCATCAAGTTCAGCTCCCCGCCCCAAAAGCATAAGAGTAGGTGAGGAGAGTATTGAGCAAATACACAGGATTACTTACTATATTTGAGCCCAATAATGTATATAAAGTGCAACTTACTCTTCCTGTATTGCTGCTATGTATCATATGCTGTATTCTTTCTGTCAGTTTGTAGTTTTCTGGTTTCAAAGTCTGTCTCTGGCTGAGTTACAAATAAAAAGACAGTATATGTTTTTTTAAAAAAGTAACCCAACCAACCAGAAGTACAGAATACCAACAATAAACCAACCATAATGCATGAGTGCTCCATAATTGCCCTGTCTCCAAGGTGTGGGAGAACAAGCAGCTCTTTTAAACAATTTTCTCAATGCCATGAGAGAGAGAGAGAGAGAGAGAGAGAGAGAGAGACCAGTTTGGTGTAGTGGTTAAGGTACCTGGGTGGAAAGCAGGAGATCATCAGTTCTAAACTTGCATTAGGCACAAAGCTAGCTGGGTGATGTTGGGCCAGTCCCTCTTTCTCAACCCTAGGAAGAAGGCAATGGCAAACTCCCTTCCAAAATTTGGAATCTCCAGCAGTCAACACTGACTTGAGAGCAATATTATATCTGAAATTGACCAAACAGAGCTTCAAAGAATCTAGGATTATTGAAATATATGGCTATTCACACATACTAGCTTTAAAGATGCCCCTCTTCTCCTGCAGAAATGTTAACAAAATCTTCCTTAGTCCCTTCTGTCTGCTGAGATGATGCAAGACCCCAAACGGATATTTTTTTTCTTTTGAGATCTTTAATCTTCAGGAGGCTCTTCCCAGGGCAGAGTTACCAAGCCCGAATTCAGTGTGTTCTGTGCAGAAAGGGATGGCCTTTTGTATATGCCAAGATTTTGGAGACATCATATGTAGGAATATATATTGCCTCTATTTTCAGAAACGTGATTATTATGTCGGCAAAATTAGCACCAGCAATGCAAAAAGAGCATTGTAAGCCACCCAGAGTCACCTTAGGGTGAGATGGGTTGCAAATAAATTTAATAAATAAATGAAGTATTAATTGTTTGATCATGCAGTATATTGTTTGATCAAGCTTAGCAGTAGAGGGTTTATCAACAATTAATGTAGCATCTGCGGAAAGAAATATGTATAGAAGCAGGCCTAGGAATTGAGAATAATTAATGGAATGGAGTATCTTAGCTAAAGTTTTCATTGAAGGAATAGAGTTTAGGTCCTAAAACAGACAATGTTTCTCAACCTTGGCAATTTGAAGATGTGTGTGGCCTCCAGCTCCCAGAATTCCCCAGCCAGCTGTGTTCGGGAAGCTTCAGCTGTGCTGGCTAGGGAATTCTGGGAGTTGAAGTCCACATGTTTTCAAGTTGCCAAGATTGAAAAACATTGCCTTAAACTGTTTTCTTGTAGATTTCTAGAACTCTGTCATCTTTCGGAGTCCCTGCACCCCCTGCTATTTTTATTCTGCATTATATTGATTTCTTAAAATATATGTAAGTTTTGAAGTTGCTGTGGGACATTTTCAATGAAGACACACAGAAATACATCTGTTAAGAAAACAAGCAACATTTCCTCTGGGGTGGTAGATGTCATATTTTATGCAATTACGGAGCACTGAAGAAAGGTTTAGAAAATGCAAGGACCACTCAGTTAAATGCCTCTTCTTGCTGCCTTTTTCCTCTTGTAAGAATGTAAGTTTGACTTTGTAGGGGCAGCTAAAGTAACGATTACGGATTTCCCATTCTTTTCATTTTGGAAGGCTTCTTTAAACTAAGCTTTGTTTACCAAAAGAGTATAGCCCAAAATTAAGTTTTCATGTTATCATTTGAGTCATTTTACATACCCTGTGCCTTAAACCTGGCAAGGAATGTTCTTATGGGGAAAACTTCAGCTTATGGGGAAATACCAGGAGCAAGTAGACCTCCAACTTAGTGAGATCCCTTCATTGTTCTCCTTTATTGGTACCTCATTGTTGCCATTTGCATTCAGCTTTTTGTGTTTGAGTTGATTAAAAGTGCACCCTGCACAACACATGTAAAGTCACAACTGGCAATTGCATTGAGACTTTTTATTATTGTCTGCTTTCTGAATGTTCATATGGAGCATTGCTACTTGTATTGCAGTGGCATTATTTCTATTATTGATTGATTGATTGATTGATTGAATATGTATTGCCGCTTATTCGCCCATGGCGACTCAAATAGTTTGGTGAACTAGTTTTCAACCATTGGTCCATTCTGGGAACGTCTTGTCAGCCAACCAGGTGGGACCTGAAGTAAGAACACTCGTTTTGGCATCTTGTTTTATGTCAGGGTTTTTTAACCTTGACCAGTTGAAGATATATGGATTTCAATTCCCAGAATTCCCTAATCAGCATGCTGGCTGAGGAATTCTGGGACATCTTCCAAGTGGCCAGGATTGAGAAACACTGACTTAAGTGGTGAAAATCTACCTGAGGCAACATTTTCTAATCTAGAAAATGCAGTGAGAGGTAAGCTACTTTTCCTGATGATCTGGTTTGGCAAGAATCTGTAATTTAATTAATGCATTTTGGGAGCAAGGGAAAAGACGTCCCATTTCCAAAGTATGGAACTGATATGTCCCGCTTCTTTTTGCCACAATCGCATCGGAAAAAGCCTGAGACATCGTTTCTGACAACTTCAGTTCATAACAGTGTGTGCCTTTGAAGAAAACTGCTTAATTTGAAAAGGTGCTTTTAAACCTCCTGAGGTTTTGGCAACCGTAGCTAAAACATGTTTGGTCACCCTAAATATGCACAAATCTACCTATTTCTGAAATAGTTAACTTCTAACAGCGTACAAAATTAAGAGATTTATACTGCTTTTAAGTTTTTGGCATCTAACATTGAGACGCTAGGCCAGAGAGATGTACATGAAAAGAATTTAAATCTCCAAAAGTGACATTAAGAAGTTTCTGCAAAATGATAAATGTTTAGCGTATCCCATAACTATAGCTAGGAAATGAATGTGTATACCGTATGTAATGCTATATACGTGTGCATTATTTTTCATTAAATGAATATAAGTAGTCCTTATGACCACAATTGTAGCAATATGTTGCTAAGCAAGAAAATTGTTGAGTTTTGCCCCACTTTAAGAACTTTCTTGCCACAGTGGTTGAGAGAAACACTGCAGTTGTTAAGTTAGTAACACAGTTGTTAAGTGAATCTAGCTTCTCCGTTGACTTTTGCTTGTCAGAAGTTCACAAAAGGTGATCACATAACCCTAAGACACGGCAACATCATCAATATGAATTGTCTGAATTTTGTTCACATGACCATGGGGATGCCTACATTGAAAAACTGTCATAAGGAGCCTCTGTGGCGCAGTAGTTAGAATGCAGTACTGTAGGCTACTTTTGCTGACTGCCGGCTGCCTACAATTTGGCAGTTCGAATGTCACCAGGCTCCAGGTTGGCTCAGCCTTCCATCCTTCCAAGATGGGTAAAATGAGGACCCAAATTGTTGGGGGCAATAGGCTGACTCTGTAAACTGCTTAGAGAGGCCGGTAAAGCAGTGTAAAGCGGTATATACGTCTAAGTGCTATTGCTATAAGTCTTTTTTTAAAAAAATGCAGACTTCAAAATCACTAAATGGTTGTAAGTCAAGGACTATCTGTATCTCCCCAAAATTCGTGATGCTCCGCAAGCAATCCAAGGAGATGGCACTAGAATCACCAAAATACTGGCTCATATGGCATGTGAGGTTGGCCGACATTAGTTGGAGACACTTGTATTTTCTCTGCATTCCAGTTTGGCCCAGATATTAGGCTATCTCGAGAGAACTTGCATGTGTAAACGTTTCAAGCCCCATGCATGTCAGTACAAAGGTTTCTGTTGTCGCAGCACGCCAGTGTTTTGCTGCTGTTTGATACACAAACAAGGATAGGCATGATGCAAAATGGATAGAAAAACGGCAGCAAAAGCGACAAAGGACTAAAGCAACTTCCATACAATGGAAGGACAGTTTTGGGTTAATTTATCACCTTGAGGGGAATCATAAGGCTTAAAGAGAACCAGTGTGGTGTTATGGTTAAGAACTGAGCTAGAAAAATGGGAGACCATGAATTCTAGCCACACCTTAGGCATAGAGCCAGCTCCCTCTCTCAACCCTAGGTAGAAGGCAATGGCAAACTATGTCTGAAATCTTGCCAAGAAAACCGCAGGGATTTGTCTAGGCAGTTGCCAAGTGTCAACACTGACTTGAAGGCGTACACACTTAAAACAGCCCTAGAATAAATTGCACCAGAGCGACAACTGGTGTGGTGTCCATTCTGTACAAATATCAAGGTAAGCCTAAATGTGCTAAACGTCTTAGCACAAGGAACTTCTATTTGAAATCAAGTGTATTTATTAGATCTTAATCACTGTAGTTGTCAACTCAGTGCCACAGTCTGTAATGTGAAATATGTAAGATCGAATTATCCAAGTGTTGGTTTTCCATCCTAGCCAGTGAAGCCAAGGTGAGCGAAACTTGATTTAGACTTGTCTGCAGCTGTGTGTAGGTATGGACACAGAGAAGTTAATGATTGCAGATTGACTGACATGCACACCTCTCAAATCTCAACTCTACGTTGTATGGAAATGCAAGTCCTGCATGCTGATTGGTTGACCCAACTTCCTGTTTGTTGTTTAAGCGCCCCTCTAGCCAGAATTAGTCTGTAGAGATTCTTAGTCTTCCAGGTCATGGTGGTCCTAAAGGTGCTTTTTCAGGAGGCAACTGGACTTTCTTGTTTTTTCTTTTGAAGACGTTTCGCTTCTCATCCAAGAAGCTTCTTCAGCTCTGACAGAATAGTGGGTAATGGAAGGATTTATAGTCCTTGCAGACAGCTGGTCATTTGCATCCTTTTAGGGATGCGGTGGCTCAAGGGGACACGGTGGCTCAGTGGCTAAGACGCTGAGCTTGTTGATCAGAAAGCTCGGCAGTTCGGCGGTTCGAATCCCTAGCACTGCGTAACAGAGTGAACTCCTGCTACTTGTCTCAGCTTCTGCCAACCTAGCCGTTCAAAAGAATGCAAAAATGCAAGTAGAAAAAATAGGGACCACTTTGGTGGGAAAGTAACCGCGTTCCGTGCACCTTCGGCATTTAGCCATGCCGGCCACATGACCATGGAGACTTCTTCGGACTGTGCTGACTCTTCAGCTTTGTAATGGAGATGAGCACTGCCCCCTAGAGCCGGAAACGACTAGCAGGTATGCGCGAGGGGAACCTTTACCTAGAGCAGGGGTGTCAAACTCGCGTCATCATGTCATCGTCACATGAGGTATAGCAACTTTTCCCCCCTGGGGCGGGGGTGGCGTGGTCAGCAGGTGATGCATCTGGCCTGCAGGTTGCAAGTTTGACACCCGTGTTTTAGAGGGTCGTTGAAGGACATGGAGGTTTATCTGTGTCCTCAGGGTCATCTGAATGGTGCTTCTGGTTCCTATAGTCTGCAATTTCCCCCGCTCTGGGAATCCATTCCTACTCCCACAGCATTGAAAGGGTGTTCATCCCAAATTATATAGCTAATTGTAGAGATTCTCGGTCATCCAGATCATGGTTGTCCCAAAGGTGTTTTTTTTTTTTCAAGAGGCAATTGGACTTCCTTGTTTTTTCTTTTGAAAAACCAGCCAGAACGTTAACATTTGCAGAAGTATAAATGCAAGAGCTATGCAGCCATCTCTGAATGAGGGGACCCATACATTCCCTGACGTACAATAATGCAGAAGTTTAAATCAAGCTTTCGTGCATCAACCGTAAAGACAACAGGTAGTCTTCAACTTACAACAGTTCATTTAGCGGTGGTTCAACATTACAACATCACTGAAAAAAAGTGACTTATGAGCATTTTTCACACTTATGACCATTGTAGCATTCCCCATGGTCACATGATTTACATTCAGCTGCTTGATAACTGACATTTATGACGGCTGTAGTGTTCCAGGAGTCATGTGATCGCCTTTTGCAACCTTCTGACGGGCAAAGGCAATGGGGAAACCGGATTCACTTAATACCCGTGTTACTGATTTAAGAACTGCACTGATAAACTTAACAAATGTGGCAAGAAAAGTCGTAAAATCGGGCAAAACCCACTTAACCACTGTCTCACTCAACAACAATTCTGCAATTGTTCAATTCTGGTTTTTAAGTTGAGGACTATCCATGTACAGACTGCACAGCATTTATAACAGTCTAGCTCTGGTAAGAAACTTCTGTTTATCTATTAGGACAATGGCTTTTAAACTATCGGGTCAAATTATACCTTATCCCAGTCTTGAATAATATCATTAACTCCACTCCCCTCCACAAAAAAACTATCAAAAGACTTGTTTTACAAAAGCATCTTGGCAGCCCCACATAGGATCCTTGACTCACAAAAATAAAATCACAGCACAAATTCCCACAGTACATTTTCCCCAGCATATGCCAAATAACCCTCAGTTTAAGGCCATTGCACTAGAAATTACTAGTACTTGTTGTACTAATATTAATAGCAATTAATAGTACTATGAAAGGAACAGATCAGACATCCAGCCCTTGCTAATCACTGGAGACTGAGTGGAGCAAGTGGCCAGTTTTAAGTTTCTGGATGTTACCATAAAAGAGGACCTGACCTGGGGTGGCTCACACTGCAGCCCTGGTCAAAAGGGCCCAGCAGAGATCATACTTCCTGAGACTTCTCAGGAAACAACAACTGAATGAAAAACTGTTGGTGACCTTCTACTGCTGCACCATAGAAAGTATCTTATTGCACCTGTGTATGGTTTGCCAGTTGCACAGGGGCAGATAGGACTGCACTCCAGAGGGTTAACGTCATTGCCCAGAGGATTATTGGTTGCCCTCTCCTCTCTTTGGAAGAGCTTTATAGATCCAGCTGCCTTAAGAAAGTTCAAAACATTCTCAAAGATCCATCTCATCCTGGGAACCCTCTTTTTTGAACTATTACCACCTGGCAGACGATACAGGATAATAAAAACAAGGACAAATAGGCTGATAAACAGCTTGTGATGACCCGGAGTGTAACACAAACTTAACAAAATCAGCCCAAAATAAAACACGCTTTGCTTCTGGCAACACTGTGTTGTAACCATCTCTCTTATATACTATTCTCCCCAGTTGCAACTAATGAGGGGGGTCATGGCCGCTTCCTCTCTCATAAGCCAAGTTGTTTCCTTGTCCGTTCCTCTCTGCGTATCCTAGGATGAAGAGGGGATGGGCCTGGTTCTTCCTCTGACTGCCCAGCCGGCCTCTGCCCTTCCCCAGCCTCCTCCACAATCTCCTGACTGTTCCTCCTCTCCCTCAGAGTCTGACTCTACCAAGGGCATGACACAGCTTCTATCCCAGGGCAGTAACTCTGTTAAGAGTTCTACTGTATAGTGCAATATTAATGCAATATCAGGGGTTTTCAGTTCAATGTATATGGAATGTGAAGGATGTGTGTTTGTGTTTATTTTCATAGTCATAATGTACACTGAAGATGGTATTTAATTTCATTGTATGAGGTGCAATGACAATAAACTAAAACTACTTGACCTATAACTGCGACCAGAATTTCTGTTGCTAAGCAAGTCGATTGTTAAATGAATCACACCCGATGTTGTGACCGTTTTTGTTCGCTTCTAAAGCAAATCAATGCAGTTATTAAATGAATCACATGGTCATTAAGCCAACCCCACTTCCTGCATTGATCTTGCTTGCCAGAAGCTTTTCTGGGAAGGTTACAAATGGGGATTATGCGAGCCTGGGATATTGCAATCATTTCAGATACGGGGTGGTTGCCAAGTGCCTGAATTCTGATCACACAACCATAGGGATGCTGCAAGGTTTGCGAGTGTGAGGATCTTTTCAGAATAATAAATTTCATTAAAAGATACAAGCTTTCATGAACTGCAGCTCCAGATAAAATTAGCTTCCATTGATTAGCGTGAAAAGAGTTTCTTAGTCCTGGAACAAATATTTCTAGCATAACATCGCCCCCTTGTGTTAAGGAGTAGGGATAGCATAAGCTTGCTAATTTCAAAAAAACCAAACCAAACCGAAAGCGTTTAGGGACCCAGTTATAATTAATCGGGGTAAGTTAATTAAAAGCTCACAGATTAAATATTTGAAATACCTTTTGCTACAATGCAAAGGACCAGTTGCAAATGTCAAACACGTTTTACTGGTTTTAAAAATTAAAAAAAAAACATCAATAGCAAAAGAGAACATCCCCAAATAGCTTCAGCTACTTTGTTGGAATTTGATGGTTGAATCATGTAATTTGGTTGGATAAACATGGATGTGCACACGGGACAGCTTTATTTTACATATACAGCAACATGTTCCATGAAGTAATGAATTCTGGGCTGCAATAAGTATGGCTGCTCAGTTTTGCAAATTCCAGGATATGCCCATCCAGTTCTTTGGGCAATAATAATGCATACCAAAAAAAAAAAAAAAAAAAGCGGGGGGGTTGGTTTATCACTGACGTCTATCTGGAATGTTTTTCCGATGTTTTAGGTCAATTTAAGGGAGACACACTGTATCGCCATCATGAGAGACACTGTGTTCCTGATTCACAATGTTGAGGACTGCTGGGATGCTACCGAAGGCGTAGAAATAATTCTTGCTTGGAGAAGGAATGTTAAGACAACCGGGAATTGGAAATTGGAATAAAACCTTGCTGGCTCAGGCCAAAGGTCTCCTGAGCAGATCCTACTTCTCAAAGGAGTCAACGGGTCTCCCTGAGAAGCCCTCAAAAAGCAGGCATGCTTGCACTGATCTTACAAGTAACAGGCAACCATCGCGATAAAATGGCTGCCAATCACCTGATGTTCAACATTTATATTCTACTTTTATTAATAAAGGAGAATATTTGTAGCTTTAGGGTTGAAATGAGGAGTCCCTGGTGCTCTCTGAGCTTGGTTGTTTTCTGGCAGATGTTTCATTACTCAAACTAGATAATATCATCAGGACTATGCAGACGTTTCCTTATCTCAACTAGGTCACACTATCAGTGTTGATGTTACATAGTTTGAGTAATGAAAGGTCTGCAAAAAAACCACTAAGCTCCGAGACCACCAAGGTGGCGTACATACCTCCTTCCGACTTCTATTTTCCCCATGCTAACCCTGTTGTTGTGCTGTGAGAGTGACTGGGCCCAAAGTCATCCAGCTGGCTTTCACATTTAAGATGGGACTAGAATTCAGAGTCTCCTGGCTTTCTAGCCTGGTATCTTAACCACTAGGCCAGGAGTCTCCAACCTTGGCAACTTTAAGCCTGGAGGACTTCAACTCCCAGAAGCCAGCTGGGGAATTCTGGGAGTTGAAGCCCTCCAGGCTTAAAGTTGCCAAGGTTGGAGACCCCTGGCCTAGACCACATATTCTGCTAAAGTAAAAAGCAGGTTGCTTGTCATTCTGCTAAACTAAAAGGCCAGCCAGTAGGGATTTAATTCAATAAACAGTGGTTCAACCTGATATTAGTTGCTAATAATAATTTTTTCAATAATGTATTTTGAACTCCTGCTCCACACTTTTCACCATCACTGGATACCTTTGTCTTTCAGGTAAACTACACAATAAAAGAGACGACAGCAATTCACTGAATTGAAAATAAGAAACAGGACAAGAGGTGGGGGTTCTTTTTGCCAGTTTTATTGAACCAGTAAAATTCCTGCTGATAACAATGAAAGAGATTTCAGCAAGTATAAATGCTATACAGTTTAAACAAACCCCACTCTTCCGTACCTATAAACAGATTTTTTTTTCTTGAAAATCTCATAAAAAGTGCAGATTTTATGAATTGCTTGTTAACAGGTTAATATGCACACACATATTACTTTATTGAAAAATACGTTTTGTTTCAGCTCACTAAACTTTTTTTTTCTGGATCTGCTCAAATACAATTCAAGATGAGTAACTAAAAGCTTAAACCAGGAAAGACAGGGGGGGAAATATAAGTCAGACAGATCGATCCAGTAAGATTGGCTTGTCCAATATGCATTTTGGTTAGAAAACTTAAGCTAAAGTCTTGGTTAGATCTTAAATCTGCACATTTTCAAAAAGAATGGGTCTTATGTTGCTATTTTCATTTTGCTGGTGTTGTTAAGGGTAATCTAAAGCCCATAAATATCAAGTTATTCCTGAAATATTTATATTTTGGGAGTGTAGGAAAGGGACACCCCAGTCAACTTTTTGTTGCTCTGGAATAACTTCAAACACATCCTGAGGTAACAGAATCAAAGTTATCCAAGATCATATGAACACTTTAAAAATCCATTCCTCCCAATCTCACCCTCTTTACTGGCATTAAGCTATTGGTGGAAAAGCCTATTGGTCAGTTACAAGCAACTGGTGGGCCAGATATGGGTCACTCAGATGATGCTATATTGGAGCATTCTTGTAGCCAATCAAAGATGTCTTTTGATTTTTGTCTACTTCCTTACTTCTGGCTCCAGGGAAAACTGAAAATACCTAAAGCTCCTGTTCTTCCCACATGTCTGATGAACCTTTTCGGAGATAAAACTTTGGACAGCGGATGAAAAGAGAAATGGACCATAGATTTCCCTCTGGTACATTTTCCCTTTGACATTTTATGTCCTGTATTGTGGTTTCTCTTAAATGCTAGCAGAAGCTGAGATATCAATTCTCATTTTCCCTACAACATTTATGAGCAAGCATGAAGAGGCATTCCTATGTGAAAGCTCTACCTGGATTCTTATATTGCTAACCAACCATCCCAACAGGATTAGAGCAGTACAAATCATTTTTGTCTCTCCCAAATACATAAGTTCACATTACCCATACTAAACACATGATCTCAAATTAATAGGAAAGGACAGTTTTAAATGGTTACGGGTTACTGAGTCACTTATAATAATAATAATAAAAAAAAACAACCCAGAGACACCAAACCCTAAAAAGCTTAAAACCCACAGACACATCTTCATTCTCTCCCCACGGACCAGAACACACACAAACACAACCCAAATACACATACATAATACAGCTGTGGAAATTCTAAATAATATAAGCTTAATCTACGTACAGCCATAACACAGTACACAACTGAAGGTGGACGTAATCCCACACCTCACTTCTGGCTGCCGCTCTACATTTCACAAATTGTGAAGAAAAAAAAAAAGTTACAGTAACAAAGTCAAGGACCATAAAGGCCTATCACAGCTTCTAGAAATACACTACATTTAATGGAAGGAGAAGACATGTTTCTCCAAAAAGCCCACTGGAAAAAAGTGATTTCTCTTTTTTTTTTTTTTGAATACTCATTAAGTGCAACTAGATGTTTATATACGCAACTTCAATCTCAGAGCCAGTTGGCTGGGCTGCTCAGCATACATTCAGGCACCATTTTGTTTCTGTCCCAGATAACATCAAGAAGGACTATACCAGCCTTCCACTCTCCAGACAGGCTTGGAGGTGTAGTCTCACTACATGGAGAGAGTGGAAGTCTGGGAAAGTCCAGATTGGGAAGACCTGCTTATTTGGGGATATATATATATATATATATTGATGTATATTTTAACTGAGCCCACATCCATTGGGATTGTAATAAGGCCATTGGGGGGATGTGGTGCTGAGGAGCATAAGGACTTTCTGAAGGATCCTCCTTGATCGATTCTTTCCTTTTGTGAGTGAACAATTCAGCAGAATTTACGTACATAGCTGATCACTCAGTGGTTTCCTTGCCTTTGAAGTACACTGCAAAAGCCCACCTTCACACTGATGTGAAAGGGTTCGGTGGGGCTGCTGGAGAAGTCACGGCAGGAGAAGTAAAGTGTGCTTCGGTGAAATCTCACTCCCTTTGTATAGTTGACCACTTGCCTCAAGTCTTCATCCAACCACAACTTAATATAAGTCATATTTAGAAGAGAGCACCATTCCAAATGCTACCCATATTCAGGCAGCTTGTTCAGGAATCATGCATGGGGGGCTTGAAAGAAATTGCTATGAAAAAAATCTCAGGGCTTCCTAACTGAATGATTCAGGAGATCAACTGGTGTCCATCTGTTGTATATATAGAATCACAGGTTGCCAATCAGTCTAAAAAGTAAAGGTAAAGGTTCCCCTCACACATACGTAGTTGTTTCCGGCTCTAGCGGGCGGTGCTCATCTCTGTTACAAAGCCGAAGAGCCAGCGCTGTCTGAAGACGTCTCCGTGGTCATGTGGTCGGCATGACTAAATGCCAAAGGCTCACAGAATGCTGTTACCTTCCCACCAAAAGGGGTCCCTATTTTTCTACTTGCATTTTTACATGCTTTCGAACTGTTAGGTTGGCAGAAGACGGGACAAGTAACAGGAGCTCACTCCATTACACAGTGCTAGGGATTTGAACCGCCGAACTGCCAACCTTTCTGATCGACAAGCTCAGCATCTTTGCCGCTGAGCCACCACGTCCCTTATGCCAATCAGTCTACAAACAAATAAAATAATATATTATTCTATTTTTGAAGTTCTGTTTCATAGGAATCTAAGCGTTGGGTGTTCCCTGGTTAAAATTTTGGAGCAACTTGAGCGTCAAATCTTGACCTCTAGCTTTCTCCCTTGAGGGCAAAGGGAGTTTTACCTTGAGGCTGCCAAAGAAGACACGGAAGTGCAAAAGGTCAAAGGCAATTTAGATCTAGCAATCATCTTTTTTTTCTATGCTGGCCTCTCCTGAATCATTTAGTCAGGAAGTCTTAAGTTCTTTTGCAGCAATTTCTCCTCCTTTCAAGTTCAAGCACTCTGAGGCAGTGTACACTGCAAGTCAACCTTTCTTTTTCTGACCCCCTTCTGGCCATGTTGGACTTCAACCACCATCATCCCCAGCCAGTTTCCCCAAAGAACTGATCACTCTAATTTCAAAACATCCTGAAGCATGCATGTATACAGAAAAGGCTTTAAAAAAAAACACACACACAACCTCAAAGAGAAGAAATTTAAGTAAGAATTATGTAGCTTCTGTCCAAAAGGAACTATTTCCACATACAGATTTCTCCACCTGATCAGAAAAATCTTTTGACAGTTGTCTCAAAAGGTGCTTTTTCCAAAAGGCAACTGGACTTTTTTTTCCCCCTTTGGAAATGTTTCGCTTCTCATCCAAGAAACATCTTCAGCGAAATGTTTTCCAAGAAGAAACGAAGAAAATCTAGTTGCCTTTTTTTGGAAAAAGCGCCTTTGGGACAACCATGATCTGGATGATTGAGAATCTCCAAAGAGACAAACAGTCTCTTTGACAGTTGCCATGTCTTCTCTTCAAGAGGGAAATATGTGCACCACTGATCTGGCAAGGCGGAAGATCTGTTGTGCAGTCCTGTGCAAAATTCTTGCTGGGACAATCTGACCTTCTAAGTAATTCCTTGCCATAATGTGTGGCCCTTTTAAAGCAAGTTGCACCTTTTATGATCAAAGCACACCTGAACAACAGCACTTAACAGCACCATGCTCATGTGCATGGAAACTTTGCTTTGAATTTTTCACAGATAGCAGAACAAAGAATTCGTGGGATTGTCCTTTTTTATTCAAAGGATGGATGTAAAAAAATTCCCTGTCCTTGGAAAAAAAAAGATATTGAATCAAAAATCCTATCTATCTAAACCTCTCCTGCACTAATGCTTTTTAAAAAGCAGTCCTACTGGCCTCTTTATATATATGTAGAAAGAAAAAGCACATATATGACATTACATTAAAATGACACTCCCCGCCTTCTATTCTACAAAAAAAAAAGGTTGAAAAATGAAACGGAATTGCAAAGCGAATTCGTTCATTTTTTTAAACAAATTAAAGGGTTCCAACTGTGGTCGTCTGATTTAAAGAAACAGTTTATTATTTAATCTTATCTGATTACAAAAGGGCCCCAGTCCAGAAGCTCGTAGATCAGTGGTTTTCAACCTTGGCAAATTTAAAATGTGTGGACTTAAACTCCCAGAATTCTCCAGCCGGTAGGAAGAAAGAGTGGTCCTGCCCAATAACAACTTAGAATTGCACTCCAGCCCTTTCTAAGCTGAATCTAATCTAATTGTGGAATAGAAATATGGAAGAGGTCTGGAAATCTACATGGCTACATTTGGGCCCCTGAATTGTTCAGTTTGAAACTTGGGATCTCCTCTGATATTTCAGCTATTTGAAGAGCATTCCCACGAAGCCCATTATTTAATGTAAGTATGGCGTTAGAACATCTTATTTCAATTGCAGAATCTGTGTTCTTATGATGCTGAGATTAGCTACATGCAAATTCAAATTATAATTCTCTCCACTTATTGAAATACTATCTCTTGGCCAACTCTTGGTAAATTGTGAACTGATCTCTTCCATCCTGCAAATAAACTCAGTGCAGCTTATGAAAATTGAGGTGTGGGAGAGAAATTATGAAGTAATTCCATTTAGATTTTGCCCAGAGAATGTAGCAGAACAAATGAACAAATGTGTAAGGGCTTTATTATGTCCTATCTAGAGCCAAAGCTCCAACTTCTGCCTTCCCTATACCTAGAGAAGTTTACTGGACTGTCTAACTCTACAACATCCATCTCCAGATGTTGTTCAGATGCTACATAGACAGATATGCACAATACCTGGAACTGTAGTCTGGCAACATCTGGAAGGCCACAGGTTCTCTGACCCTACTTTCTAGAGCAGGGGTCCCCAAACTTGGCAACTATAAGATTTGTGGACTTCAACTCCCAGTTGGTCCATGGGCTGCCAGAATTAAAATCTAATTGTGTTAGATTTTAATGCTTAAAAGTTGATTCTTTCTCACATGCTTCCCTCCTCCCCTCCCCTTTTTCATACTTCTAGTTTGGCACATTTGTGAGTTTAAGCAATACATCAAATTAAAAAACGAAGTAAAAATGGATGTCTATTCTGAGCATTCACAATGTAAAAACAATGTCACAACTACAACTTACTTAAGTATATAAATCTAACCGCTCTACTTGATCACACCAGATCATGCTAGTCTGAACTTGGAAATGCTTTGTAACTTGCCATTTTATTTCTAGGGAAAATCCCCAATTCTCAAAAGCCTTCAATGCCAAAAGAAGATCAGATGCCAAGTGAAATTTTGCTTCTGCTGTTGAATTTAGAACTGAGATATTTCACTAAGGAAAGGGGGAAAAAACAACAACTAAATAAGGTCTTAGATATATAAAATCTATTTGCCTGTTGGTGAGATTTTGTCATATCAAAAGGAAATTTTTAGCAGAAAAGACATTACTGCTTCTGAATTTGGAACACCAGATTCTATTTAAAAGGTTAAAAGGAAAAACCCCGCCATCTCCTTCTGAAAGAAAAATTAAAGCTCTTAAAATCTAAAACACGAACCAGATCACATATAGTAACCTCCCCTGCTAAGACAGACCAAATGATCTGCACAACGGTAGGACAGTAGGCCCCTCCTGAAGGCATCTCAGGAGGAAGGGCAAGGTTGAATGGAAGGTTGAACTTCCGCCACTTGCCCTTCCTCCTGACATCCCTTCTTATCTAGTTTCAAAGAGGACAGAATATGATTGAGGCTGCAGATCAAAGAGAGAGAGAGATAGAAGGAAAGACATCAGTCCTTGCTTCTACTTCCCTTTTCTCTCCAGCATTTGGCCTGCTTGCTCTAATGTTGGGAGACACCAGTCTTCACCAGTTTTTCCTCCACTTTCATCATGACTCTCGTTCAAAGCCAGAGAACCACTCAAAGCTATACATGCTACTGACCTTCCTAAGGGTGCTCAAAGCTCTTCCCTCTGGTTCAGTGTGACTCTGGACACAGCACGCGCTACAGCAAAACAACTGGCACAACTCTCCCACAGGAAATTCCTGTGCTATCTCCACCTACAAGGAAGGAGGACTGGAAGTTTGTCAAGCAGCAGCAAACTTAGCTTAGCTTGGTGTCTGGTTGGTGCCTGCACCAAGTCCCCATTCTTGTCCCAATTTAATTTAACGGCTGTCTCCATTCAACTCAATGTCTACCCAGGGAGGCAGAACTGCAGAAAATATAACAGCAGGAGGGAGATAATGTTTTGGGTGGGTGGGGAATACTAGATTTTTTTTAAAAAAGTTGGTTTTTATAATTTCTAGATTTCTTGAAGAGAAGTCATAACTGTGCAACGATGCAGCTGATAGAAATCCGTAGTGTACAGTAAATGTATCCCCCAGAGAATGCGGATATCAAAAATAGCTTATGGTTCAACATACAGAAGAAAACTCTGCACAGGAAAGTGAACACAATCATTTCAACATCTGAAAGCGGGGGGGGGGGGGGGGGGGAGAACAACACCCTATCACAAAGGATGGCAAGTAAAGTTTTGAAAAGTTCGACAAAATAACCTCAGTCTGGTCTATTTTTTTAAAAAAAACACGGAAAGTACTATTATAAAACAAGCCATTATGAAAATCTTTTTTTTTTTTTTTGGAACGATTCTATTTTGTTTTCTACAGCTCATTTAGAAAACCCATTTCGTTCATTTCCAAAGCGCAGAAAAACAAACTGGAGTCAGTCTTAAGCCAGGAAAGGTGGGTGAGGGAAGAATCTACATCAAAACAAGCCGAACCAAAGTTAGTCACAACTGACAATCGTGTTGCCAAAATGTTGGGTCAGTGCTTAAGATTTATTGGTAGATTTAAGTCCACTCAAAAAGGCAGTGGGCAAGTTGTCAACTCTGACATGACAGTCACAGTTGGGCCAAAAAGCAGCTTAGATTTCAATGGGACTTAACTATGACTAATATTCCCTGGAATAAGCCCATCACTGAAAAGTCACTGCTTCTGTGGGTCCGTATTCAGGCACTTTACTGAAACGCAACGTAACACACTTAAAGCTATTAAAAACACGGATAATTTGTGCTCTAAAACTGCAAAGAATGTGTGCTGGAGCACCACAGAGACGGGATCTTTTTTAAAAAAAAATTTTTTTTTGGCAATTCACATCTTTCCCTCAAAAAAGGCCAGCCGCCAATGGGCACCACCTCTTTGAAGTGACGGTGGCAAAATCGCTTCTTGGGAAACTCAATCTGGCGTCTCCATTGGAAGGAACCTCCGAGGCTCCACAGAAATGAATGGGGGTCTGTGCTCCGCCCCAGTTTTGTTTTAAGAGAGGCTTTGGCAATGTGGGAGTTGATGATTGTTCAAGGCAAGCAAGCCAAGGTTAGGAACAATGTTTGGGAAAGAACAAACCGCTGTTCCCCGGCCGTTCTGAACAGGACTTTTCAACAGGAAGTTTGTTAGGGGGGAGAAAAATAAAAACACCTTGCCTTTCTGCTCAAATATTGCACTTCCTTTGTTCACTCATGACAACACACAGAAACATGATTCATAGCTTTAAAATATAGATTATATATATATATGTATATATAAAAACCTGCTCTGACATGATCATGCAGGAGAATATGAGAGGAATCAAATTTCTTAAAAGTTTGAATGAACACCGCCGTAATTACTCTTCTATATATATATATATAAAAAAGAAAGAAAGAAAAAAGAAAACAGGAATGGAAGAAAGGTGTAACTTCACGAAAGCATTTTCTCTGCTTGTGGAAGGGGTGGGTGGCATCTCAAGAGAAAAGATCTCAAGCTGTATGAGGGAATTTTAACGCAGCCCTACCTGAGATTCTGGTGGAGCAAGTGCCCACCAGAACTCACAGTAACGGGCGAGAGACAGAACAACCATCTTTCACCCAACGGAAGGCAGCATAACGTAAAACTCTTAGGGACGCCACTACAGGTCAGTGAAAGAATCTATGCGAAGGGCCACAAGGTTGCGAAAACTGAAGAGGAGAAGGAACAGGCCTGGCCTCAACTCTCTGGCGATCGGGAGTTAACACAAACCCCAAACTTTCCTACCTGGACCAAACCGACTTAACTTGCGTAGGTCATTTTCTCCCTTTTGATCAGGCAGGTGTGTGTTGAACATGCACACGGTGCACTGCTTCCTGATTCACGCACCAGTTAAAAGTTACAAAGTGACTTGGTTTAAAAAAAGAAGAAGAAAAAATCCCCACATGCCAAGTTAAAACTGGGTTGCCAAGAACCTCCACGCACTGGGAGAAGCGACACAATCACAGGGCCAAAGAGGGCAGGCCGTCCCTCAACCTGTACAGTTGAAATGGATAAGGGGGAAGAACCACTGCAATTCAGGAAACTGTCTTCCAATGCTGTGTTGTCAGTAGCACGCTGCGGGGGTTTGCAGCAGTTGCTTTCACATTTTTTTTTTCTTAAAAAAAAAAGAAAAGAAAAAGGCAAACACAATAGTTGCGTTCATTCCACACGACCTCCAAACTACCGCCGAAGAATTAAACATTTCTTGGAGTTATGCAATAACAAGCTAACTGAGCGATTCAGCTTAAAAACATAGCGTACACCGAGGGAAAGGGACTGTTAATATTCCAGAAAGAGGCTAAAAAAAAAAGAGGGGAGAAGAGACGGACAAACCTTGTGCACGACGCCGTCTATAGGAGAGATCGGGTGCGATAGGTGGAACCTCAAAAGAGACGTTTTTAATTCTGAGTGCAAGGAAAAACAAAACACAGAGATAGCAAACCAGCTTAGGGGGGTTGTGAGCAATATTTCCAACAGGAAATCGCTTCAGGAGACGCGCTCCACAGTGTTACGTTTGCGATCGCTAGTAAAGTTAAGCATCAAGAAAGAGAGAGGCGGACAGAGAGAAGAGCGAGGGGTCATTGCACGGTAAACAGCTGCCAGACACACAGCTTCAGCTTTCAACACTACGGAATCCAATAGGCCTGATGCCTGCCCAAGAAGGGGAGCCTTTTACTGCTCGTCTTATTTGGAAGCTTGGCTCCGACGGCCGCGTTGGGCCCGTCAGGTCAAGTGACGGGTGATGGCACGAAAGGCGTAGAGCAGCTCAGCCTGCATGCGAGCCTCCATCAGAAGAAGATTCACGTGGACCTAAGGAAATAGTGAAGCAAATTGGTAAATGTCTGTGGAGGTTTCCAGTCTTCCGGGGCACAGTTTTCTCAAAGGTGCTTTTTCCAAAAACAACTGGACTGGTTGTTGGGGGGTGGGGTTGTTTTTGAGGAAGATGACGACGTTTCACTTCTCCTCCAAGATGCTTCATCAGTTGTGTTGGTTGTTGAGAGGGATGTAAAGAAGGCTTCCATCCCACCACCATCAGAACTGATGATGCTTCTTGGAGGAGAAGCGAAACGTCTTCTTTTTCTTCCTCAAAAAACCCCAGTCCAGTTGCCTTTGAAAAAACACCTTTCAGCATCATCTTCTTTTAATGACCCCATAATCCCTTGCCGGGTGGAGCCTAGGCAACTGATTAACTGGCCAGGTGCCCTTCCTGTTGCCAGTGTGGAGCTTTGTTCAGCAGATGTATTCTCACTGTGCCCAGAGAGAGAAATACCTGCCTCTGCCTAGGATCAAACTCACAGCCTCTTGGTTGTGAGGAGAGTGCTCCGCTTTTGGCCACCATACCACTCCTTTGAAAAAGCACCTTTGAGACAAACCAACTGGTAACACATGGATATAGGGAGCTGTTCATAGTGTTAAGAATTTTTCTCAAAGAGCTGCTTGATCTTTCAAGAGGCAAGGTTTAAACGGATGCGATTACTGCAACCTAGTCTACCTGGAGCTGCCCTTGAAGACCAGCTGGAAACTTCAGAGGGTCCAAAATGCCCGTTGACTTAGTGCTTGGTCCCAGTACAACCACATCACACCCTTTGTGATTGGTTTATATAATGTCACTTTACACCTTGGGTTGGATACCAATAGGTTTCCAAGGGCAATTCCAGATGCTGGTTGTGACCTATAATAAGGTGCGGGTTGTGACTTATTAAGGCCTCACGTGGCTCAGAACTTGAATGTCTTAGAGATAGCCTTTCCCCAACAGTTTCCACCCTATAAAATGAAGGAGCACCATCTGAGTGTCCCCAGATACCAGGAGGTGCAGTGTGAGAAAATCTGTTGATAAGCATTGTCCGTAGCAGCCCCCTACTCTGGAGTCCTGAAGTGGATGTGCTCCTCGCCCCATGGCCTTCCAAGAACCGGTGAAAACATGGAACTTCTAGGAGGCCTTTGGGGGGGACAATCGTGATACCACATCTTAGTTTTATAATGTTTCATTTTAGCCATAATTTATTTTTTATTGCTCTTATGTTTTTAATGTTTCATTTCTGTACGGTGCCTAGAATATAGATGGTTTCAGGATCGTGATACCACGTCTTAGTTTTATAATTTTTCATTTTAGCCATAATTATTTTTATTGCTCTCATGTTTTTAATGTTTCATTTCTATAGGCTGCTTAGAATCTAGACTGTTTCAGGCACTTGGATAAATTTTACAAATAGATAAAAATAAATGGACTAGTTCACAAGTGCCAGCTCAGTACTCTTCACTTGAAACATCACCTGGACTGTCACAGATGTTCCAGAATCCTTGTCATCGGCCACTGGTTTAAAACAAAATTTCCATCCAATCTCCTTCCTTTTAAACGTAAGACCATTCTACCTTCCAGTTTGGAAGAGGAAAGGGGTGACCATCACTCCTGAGTCATTGTGAAGAATATTAATGCAACGGGAGGGTATGTTTAGTGCTACCCATTTCAAAGGGTGGATACAAAAAGGATGTGTGTTAATGTGCTTGAGGGACTCACCTTTTCTGAGTGCTTGAACTGGCGCCAGTAGCTGTCGTACATGCGCTTGGTAGTTCTCTCTGGGTAGCAGGTCACTGTCTTAATGTAAATCTTCAGGTTCCGTTCAAGTAGTTGATTAACTTCGCCATAATCATAGTCATCATATCTAAATGAGATTAAGATTTTCTGAGCAGGTGATATTTTTTAAAAGCAATACTTTCCCCCTTTTTTGGGAGGTGGGGGGAGGGGTTTGAAAAAACCCTTCAAACTGTGCATCAGGATAAAAAAAATGGCTGATTGTCGATCTTGCTGTTCCAATATAATGTAGTTCAATTAACTTTGTCAAACTTTTAACCCGGAATGCCTTTGAAAAGAGCCAATTTTTATTAAAAAATCTTAGGGTCAAATTCACCCAGCGTATTTTGCTAAGATGGAGAGAGCATCATTAGGAATTGAAGTTACCATTTCGGCTGTGAATTGAAACCTCTTAGAATATATTTTTTTTCTTGGAAATAAACCATTTAAAATAATTTTATGGAATCTGATTCACAAGAATCCAGAGTTATTTAGTTAGCAAAATTTCAACCCACAATTCAGTCACAATCATCCATCTGAAAAGTTCCGTAAAGAATAATACAGAAGTGTGGTTGAAGAGATATTACAAACATATGATTGTATTTGTGTGTATATGACTGTATGTGTGCGTATATGAGTGTCCCTGAACAAACTGTGCGCCATAATTCATGCAGGTCAGAGTCACAAAAATTTAGTAGGCAAGAAGAAGAAAGTGGCTGCTCTTCTTCCATCTAAAATACATGTGAAGAGTGCTCAGCCTCCATCATGGGAGGTGTCAAAAAAAGTCAGGTTGGCCATCTCTTGAAGCCTTGCCACTTTTTGATGCGACTTAAAAAATAAATAAATAAATTTAAAAGATGGATGGACCCAGATGAATTTAGGGGATTCATGAGAAATTTAGTCCTAATAAAGAGGTTTAAACTTCATTATTAGGATATATTGATTGCAGCTGTAGCAGCACAGAAAAGATAAGCAAATTTCTATGTTCACACGGAGCAAAAGTATAGCTCGAGTATGATGAACTGCACTACTACTACAGAAAATGGGACAAGGAAGGCTGCTTGTATCATTGCTATGGAAATGTCACTCATTGTGTGCAAACCTAACTTTGCTGGGAGGGGAGGATTTTCCACTTGCTTAGAAACACGCAAGTGGCCAAATGGTGATCAGCTAATGTGGTTGCACCATTTCAAATGTCTGGTGTCACAATGACAACATGTACCCATAAAGGAGAATACTGGTAGCTCAGGATTGAAATTGGGGTCCTTGGTGTTCTCAGAGTTTGGTGTCTTTCTTGCCAACGTTTCATTCATTACCCAAACTAGGTAACGTTAACTGTGTGGATGTTAACTCAGAGAACACCAAGGATCCAGGGGTGGGATTCTACAGGTTCACACCTATTCTCTAAAACTGGTTGTTAACATTCTAATCAGTTCAGAGAACTGGTTGTTAGAAGAAATTACTGGCCTAATCCTGCAAGGAAGGCAGGAAGGAAACATTCTGGTGTTGCTTACAGAAACTGCCTCTCCCTTAACCCTTATTACATTCTTGGCAGGACTAGACTTCCTGTCTCAGGAAGGTTTTTGGAGTTTTTTCCCCCTCCTTTGCTGGCACTTTGCTTGTGTGGAGTGACCATTCAAAGTTACAATGGCACTGAAAAAAGTGACTTATGACCATTTTTCACACTTACGACTGTTGCAACATCCCCACAGTCATGAGAGGCCAGGCGAGGAGATGCATGCCTCGATGTGAGTGATATTGAGTTGGCCACGCCCAGCCAGTCATATGACCACTAAGCCATGCCTACCACCTAAGCCACGCCCACAGAACCGGTTCTTAAAAAATTTGCATCCCACCCCTGCAAGGACCCCTCACTGACGACATGTGAATGGGTCTGAACCTCGCCATCCCGATGGCAGAGGAGGGAAGAGGACACTGGAGGTTTCTCAGACTATTTCTCCAACAGGGCCCAAAGGAAGGCTTGGAATTGGAATCTGGTGTTTATCATGGTGTGAAAATGTTACGCTGCTCTTCTGTTCTGTAGTCCAGATGAGGAACATTCCTTTGAAGCTGCATTAAGTTGGTTACCTAACAGAAATAATGAAGTGAGGTTTCTTCCAATTAACACCCCCCCCCCCAGGGGTGAACTGCAGGGATTCGGAGGAGCCGCTAGCTAAGATTCTGTGCAGTTCAGAGAACCCCCAAATCCCACTCCTGGCTGGCCCCGCCCCACCCCTCCCAGGAGTCCCCACATGGCTTGTTTTGGATGCAGGTAAGTGCAGGGCATGCGTGGAGGCTCAGGGAGGGTGAAAAACGGGCCTCCTGGAAGTTCGGGAAGGCTGGAAATAGGCCCGTTTCTGGCTTCCAGAGAGCCTCCGGAGCCCCGGGAGGCTGTTTTCACCCTCCCAGAAGCTAGAGGAAAGCCTCCGGAACTGTGGGGCAGGAGCCAACTAGGCCACGCCCACCATGGCCACACCCACCCAGCAACCGGGCAGAGAACCCTTTGCTAAAAATTTTTGAAGGCCCCCTGCCGCCCCAAATAGCAGCTTTTGTGGACATTTTCATCAGGACAACAGCAAGGAAGGGAAAATAGGGTTTAAGTATTAAAAGAATACAGGAAATCCTCGACTTGTAACAATTCCTTTTGTGACCGTTCAAAGTTACGACGACACTGATAAAAGTGACTTATGACCATTTTTTCGGACTGACAACCATTGCAATTTGATCACGGTTACATGATTAAAATTCAGGCGCTTGGTAACTGGCTTTATGACGGTTGCAGTGTCCTGGGGTCATGGGATCCCTGTGTGCCACCTTCTGACAGGCAAGCCAGATTTATTTAACAACTGCGTTACCTACTTAACAACTGCAGGGATTCACTTAACAACTGTGGCAAGAAAGGTCCTCAAAATCAAATGGAGCAAAACTCACTTACCAGCTGTCTCCCTGTGCAACAAAAACTTTGGGCTCAATTGTGGTCATAAGTCGAGAACTGCCTGAATTAAGTAACAAGGCATACTTAACATCATATTTACTCTGCCCCTAAGTGGCAGAAAACAAAGCCTCCTGATCCTACAGCATTTCTTCAGTTCTTAGGAAAACAAACAAAAGAAACAGTGACTGGATATAAACCCAGAGCGAATGCCATCATATTACTTTCGACTGTGTTTATTTTTCTTCTTTAATTACAAATGCATATTCATTTACACCTTTCTATCTTGTTGTGTTCAGGGAAAAGCAAGGGTTCTCTCATTCAAGAGGGGAATATTTATAATTATGATTATAATTGCCACTATTCAGGGGTGGGATTCAAATTTTTTAAGAACCGGTTCTGTGGGCATGGCTTAGGTGGTGGGCATGGCTTAGTGGTCATATGACTGGCTGGGTGTGGCCAACTCAATATCACTCACATCGAGGCACGCATCTCCTCGCCTGGCATCTCATGACTGTGGGGATGCTGCAACAGTTGTAAGTGTGAAAAATGGTCATAAGTCACTATTTTCAGTGCCATTATAACTTTGAATGGTCACTCCACACATGCAAAGTACCAGCAAAGAGGGGGAAAAAAACTCCAGAGAAGTTCCAGAGACAGGAAGTCTAGTCCTGCCAAGAATGTAATAAGGGTTAACGGAGAGGCAGTTTCTGTAAGCAACACCAGAATGTTTCCTGCCTGCCTTCCTTACAGGATTAGGCCAGTAATTTCTTTTAACAACCTGTTCTCCAAACTGCTTAGAATGTTAACAACCGGTTCTAGCGAATAGACGCGAACCTGTAGAATCCCACCCCTGGCTCTATTGCATCACATTTAATTTTTCAAACATAAAGTACTATTAAACTACAAGATGTAACATCCGCTGATTATAACCATTACAAGTCCAGAAACCACGGAATGCATCCGTTATCCCAGCCAGCATAAAACATACCTGATTCCAAACATACAGTGAACATAATTAAATAACGCTCTTCTTAACATGGTGGTGTCCACGTCTTCATGGCTGGCCATGGTATTGTAGGTGAGGTTGTAGACCATCCGAAATTTCTCATCCAGGAGATGCCCAATATCAGAATAGAGTCTGTTCACAAGGGAGAATCCGTGGTTTTCCCAAGTGTAGTCCTTTAAAATAATAATAATTCCATCACTTTGTTTATCGTTCAGCAGTTCTTTTTCTACACCTAAACAGTTCTGGTAGAGGTAGTCCTTGACTTGCAACAGTTCACTTAGTTACAACGGCACTGGAAAAAAATGACTTATGACCATTTTTCACACTTATGACCTTTGTAGCAGCCCCGTGATCATGTGATCAAAATTCAGATGCTTGGCAAACGGTTCTTACTTATGACCATTGCTGCATCCTAAGGTCATGTCATCCCCTTTTGCGACTTTTTGACAAGCGAAATCAATGGGGTCACCAGATTCACTTAACAACCGTGATACTAACTTATCAGTTGCAGGGATTCACTTAACAGCTGTGGCCAAAAAGGCTGTAAAATGGGGGGGGGGGGGGACTCACTTAACAGATATCTCATTTAGCAACCGAAATGTTGGGCTCAATTGTCGTCAAGTCAAGGACTACCAGTATATGTTGGTTGCTCCCTGAAAATTGTTCTAATTTGTTTGGAGAAAGAGCTTAAGTGTCAACAGTAAGTGAATTCATTGCTGGGGGGGGGGGGGGGGGGGGGAGGGAAGGCAACTTCTCTGGCAAGCACCCTGCTGGCTGAAGATGGGGCGTGGGGAGGCCGTACGAGCACCCCGTGCCCCTGCAGCACTCTGCCAGCCAAAACAGGGCACGGGAGGGCCATGTGAGGCCTCCCTGCACCAGTGGTATGATTTAATTTTTTTTACTACCGGTTCTGTGCACATGGCTTGGTGGGGGTGGCAGGGGAAGGATACTGTAAAATCTCCAGTTAGTTCTCTGAACTACTCTAAATTTTCACTACCGGTTCTCCACAACAGGTCAGAACCTGCTGAATACCACCCATTTTGGCTGCCAGAGGCACTATGGGCCGATCCTTTCCTATTTCCAGGCCGGACTCATGGGCCAGATTTAAGCACCCCACGAGCCAGATCCGGCCTGCGGGCCTTCAGTTTGCCACCCCTGCCTTACATCGATTTATTCTAGAATCTTTTTGAGATATTTTTGCTCCAGCAATAATGCCTCTTTAAGAATCCATTAATCATGGACAAAGAACACGGTGCACGCCAAAAAGTCACAAGGACAATCCCAGGCATCTCCAGGTAAGGCTGGGAAGATTGTTAAGTCATAGAAAGCAGCAACCAGGCCATGGTTTCAATTCTGGCCTGGATAGAACAGCTTTCCTGTGATCAGAGATGTAACAGAAAAAGAGTCATTTTGAACAAAAGCCAAGGATGCTCACTCCAAAAAACTTAGGGCTGACAAGAGGCTGCCATCTTTGCTTCTTATTTTGGGTCTCCATCAGTAAGTTACACCTGTCACGTAAGAGTTACCTGGGCTCGAAATGTTGGAAGATGATCTTCCCCGCGTCTTGCAAAATCTTTGTAACCAAACCCAGGGTCTTCAACATAGCAGGAAACATCACAAATTAATTCTTCATCAAATGCTATTAAAGAAAAGGACAGGAGATAGTAAAATATATCTTTTTGTTCTTATCAGATTCATCTCAAAACGACTGTATGCTACCAAATGAGGCATAAGCCCAGGCTGGTTCCCCATTGGCTTCCCCTGACCTAATCTTTTTTCCTAATTTAGAAAGGGAACTGTTAGGGTCTGAGCTACATCTAACGCTACGAAGTTCAGTTGCAGGCAAAAACATAGTTGGTCTCTTCTCAGTTAGAGATGCTGTTTTGACACATGCTACAAAGTAAGACAATTTCAAACGAGACCTCAATAAATCAAAGAAATTGAAGTTCGAAATGGAACCGTACGTTCACGCTTAGCAAAAAAAGACAACCTGAAAGAAAATTTGCAGGCAATAGTGAGGGATTAATTTCTTAAGTTTTCGCGGGTACTTACATGTATGGTGTTCAACTTTGTCGGGTATTTTCCCACGTCATTGTAGTTGTGCTTTTAAAGTTGTAGCAACGTTTCGGCAGAATCTCATCTGCCATCATCAGGCTTCTGCTCCAAGACCAATAAACACAGACCAAGACCCCCAACCAATCAGGATGAAGAAAAAACCATTCTGGCACAGCAGTAGGCTAGCCCCAAATTTAAAACTGGAACAACTGTAAAAGTCTGACTCACAGACAAACACAATACAGAAGCCTGATGATGGCAGATGAGATTCTGCCGAAACGTTGCTACAACTTTAAAAGCACAACTATAATGATGTGGGAAAATACCCAAACCATATCTCTATCTCTCTATCTCTCTATCTCTCTGTCTGTCTATCTATCTATCTATCTATCTATCTATCTATCTATCTATCTATCTATCTATCT
>NW_020769341.1:7954394-7984750 GCF_900518735.1 Pseudonaja textilis
TCTATCTATCTATCTATCTATCTATCTATCTATCTATCTATCTATCTTTGTAAACTAAATCTTTCACCAAAGTATTAAACTGCAATTATTCTTAAAAATGCATCTCAACGGATGATGTACAATTCAGTTCAGAACGCCGGTCAGCTGAACTTCTACAAATCATTTCCAATTCATTCCAATCTGCACTGGAGGAGGGTCTAGGCCTTAGAACAGAGGTCTCCAGAGTTGGCAACTTTAAGACTTGTGGACTTTAACTCCCAGAATTCTCCAGCCAGAGAATTCTGGGAGTTGAAGTCCACAAGTCTTAAAGTTGCCAAGTTTGGGGGCCCCTGCTTTAGAATCTCTATATAAATATTTCTTCCTATAAATATTTCTGCTATTAGAATGCAGCACTGCAGATCTTTAGTTGATAACAAAGAAAAATCCATGTCAAGGATTAGGACCCTGTCCAGAGAGACACCCCTGGTTTTGATATAGGATGCCAGTCCAATGAATGCTATAGCTTGGTGCAAGTGTGACTGTCAGTCTATGGAGATTCTCAGTCATCCAGGCCATGGTTGTCCCAAAGGTGTTTTTTTTTTTTCCCAAGAGGCAACCAGACTTTCTGAGTTTTCGTTGAAGATGTTTCGCTTCTCCTCCAAGAAGCTTCTTCAACTCTGACTGGATGGTGGCGACTGGATGGTAGGAAATTTCCCCACCATCCAGCCAGAGCTGAAGAAGCTTCTTGGAGGAGAAGCGAAACGTCTTCAAAGAAAAACCAGAAAGTCCAGTTGCCTCTTGAACAAAAAAGCACCTTTGGGATTGTGCTTCAGTCATAGCCCCGTTGGATTTGCCCACTGGGGAAAATAAAGATTGAGACACATTGTCCACGGCTCCAGAGAAGAAGAAAAACAAGACCAAAAGCAAGTTCGATTCTACCTTAGTCCTATTTGGGTAAAGTGGACGAAAAGAGATCTCTGGATAAAAGCCAAATTCTTCCATTTTCTGAGCAATATGGAAAAAAAAAACTCCAGCATTACAAGTCGTCCTTGACTTAGAACTACAGTTTGGACCAGAGTTTCCATTGCTAAGTAACACAGTCATTAAGTGAACCATGCCCATTTTTATTTTATTTTTTGCCTGTGAGTGAGTCATGGGATTGTTAAGCAAATCTGGCTTGGCCCTTTGACTTTGCTTGTTGGAAAGCCAGGGCGGAAGGTCACAAATAGTGATCACATGACCCCTGGACAACGCAACGATTGTAAATACAATACAATAGCATCCTTATTTTGATCACGTGATTACGAGGATGTTGCGAAGGTCTTAAGTGTGAGGAAGAGTTGTAAGTCACTTTTTCAGCGCTGTTGTAACAGTCATTAAACAAAGCGTTGTAAGCAGAGGATTACCAGTACCAACAATTAAAAGCAGGGCATCTCTCTTACCAAGAAACCCTCCATCCATTTTCTCCTCTCTGCCAGCTGAATGTTCAAAAGGATTTGAGTTTGCCAAATACCTTTTTGAAGCTTGGCCGCTGCAAAGGTGTCTGCAAATTATCTTGATTCCCCAATCTGGGCTGACACCCAGGCATCCTAATGAAATTGGGTGGGGAACCTGCTCTGTGTCTATTAGTGGCCCCATTAAAAAGAAACCCTTCAGTTCACCCAACTATCACAAGGACACCTTTATGTTTTTATTCTGGCTCATTAGCCAATTAAAACATAACTATGTGGGAAGAAACCTACTTGGCAAGCATCCAAATAGTTTCTTAATGCAGTTTAAGAAATCAGAAGTTGTCAAGCCTTGAATTACTCTTTGTTTTGGGACTGATTCCTGCCATCTCTTTTGAAACAAGATTTCTGGGTGTCTGTGACAGCATTTAAAAAAAGAAAAAAAAAACACCCCAGAACATGTTATTAAAGGCAGAAACTAAAGTAGTAAAAGAGTCTCTATCTGCTTTAGCTTTGCAGCCTACATCCTTCACCTTTTCCATTCTGAGTGGCATAAAAAATGTTTACTGCATGTGATAATTTACTTCAAAAACATTATTTTAAATATATACATATACAGTGCACGGGTACAAAATTCAGCATTTTTAATCTCCTTTACCAGCTGCTCAGTTCAATTTTTCTACTGGGTTAGCCACTATAAAGGTAGTCCTTGACTTATGACTACAAGTAAGCTAAAAATTTCTGTTGCTAAATGAGACATTGGTTAAGCGAGTTTTGCCCCATTGAATGATCTTTCTTGACACAGTTGTAAAGTGAATGACTGCAGTTGTTAAGTTAGTAACATGGTTGTTAAGCGAATCTGGCTTCCCCATTGCTTTTGCTGCTGTCATAAATATGAACCAGATGCTAAGCCTCTCAATTTTAATCACACGACCATGAGGATGCTGCAATGATTGTAAGTGTGAAAAACGGTCATTAATCACTTTTTTCAGTGCTGTTATAAACGCTCACTAAACCAATTGTTGTAAGTCAAGGACTAACTGTAATAATTTCTGCATCATAAAGCTCCCTCATAAGAGCTTCTGTGATCCAAGGAAGAATGCAGTAAGTTTTATTCTACAATAATTGAAAGCCTGGATTTTTCTCCTTCTTCCCACTAGCTCAAGCTTTCTCCATCTGACGCATCTTCTACATATGTAGATGTTATTTCTCAGAATTCTCAACACTGAACATGCTAGCTAAGAGACTATGGGAGTTGATATTTAAACATTGGGTGGATGTCCAGGCTCCAGAACTGGCAGAGAGGAGGAAGGGAAGCGACTTCACATTCAAATAAAATGCCAGGCCAAACTCCGCATTCAGCAAATGCCTGGGGGTTGTGAGCAACTGAAATACTAAATTAAAATCCATCTTCTGATCCATTTGCTCAGCTTTGGCAAGCCCTCCTGTTTTTAAGCCTGTATACCATGAATTTAACCACGAGAAGCATTTCCCAGGTGGCCACGGTTCAGGAAGTTTAACGTTCAAGCACCCAAGTGATCAGTTCGGATCTTTTGCGATGGAAACAGAGAGAACCCAACCTGGAACTAAAGAGAAACTTCCTGAGAGTGAGAAGAATTCATCAGGGGAACTGCTTCCCTTCAGGAGTTGTGGGTGCTCTATCACTGGAGGTTTTTAAGAAGCGACTAGACAGCCTGTCAACTAAAAAGATACTCCTTTGGCCTTTTTAGCTGTCAGAAAAAGAGAGTGGGGGAAAACAAGGCATTCCTTAAATGCCTAGATAATCACCTCGGCAGCCCAAAGTTGTCAGAGCATAAGAAGGTTATTGGAGAGCATGATGGATGACTCTTGGAGACGGATGTGTCCCATTGGAGAAGTCACATCCAGGGGGTGGGGGAAAAACCAGGGTCAAGGGGGAAAATGTATGATGTAATTTAGCATCGGCTCCACCCGGCCACACGCCAGCGTGACAACTTCTAATAAACCAATTTCCTTTTCTCCGAGATGCGGCTAGAGACTTTTGATTTGAATGAGGGTGGATTTGTTGGGAGCCCTGACGCAGCCATTTGTCTGAAACGATATAGGGTCTCCTGCCTGAACAGGAGGTCGGCTTGGAAGACCTCCAAGGTCCCTTCCAACTCTATTATTAAGGGCTGAAAGTTTAGCCGAAAGACGTGCAACCTCTTCAATGAGGGGGAAAAAAATCCTGTCTTTGCTGCAAATGTATTTATTGACCACATTTTGGAAGTGGTCATCTCCCTCTCAGAGTGACTGGGCGGTGTATAATAAAATATTTAAAAAATTTAAAAAGTATATAAAAGTTAAGTTTTTTTTTTTTAAAGTCAAGGTTGATTAACGCACTTAAAAAATTATTAAAAGGCAAATGAAGAGCCTTCAAGCTGCTAACCAGCCCCATGGCTGCATGCTCCTCACCCAAGGCCGCACAGCCATGTCTCTCACTCCTTTTTTGGAAGGCCAGGACAGTAGGGGCCTGCCTCCAGGGTTGGGATTCCAACGGTGTAACAACCGGTTTGGTGATTGCACGCTTTGCGCATGCTCTGCGTTCAGATTCCGGCAGTTACCCCATCATGAATCTTGAGCCAAATTTCCAAAACTTCAAAAGGATTTATTGGGAGTTAACATGTCCGGCATTGCCTGGGTGTAGCTGACTCTGAGACACATCATTCATTGTCACCTTTGACCCTGGTATTCCCCCACCCCCTGGGTGTATCATAATTCATATTCTCCAATGAGACACATCCATAGTCATCACTCATGTTCTCCAGTTAGAATTTTGCACGGCAGAAACTTCAGCCACCTAGTTACTATCTTGGAAAAACTATTTACGGAATGCACTTTTGCTTTCCAAGCCGCCACACTTCTCTTTCAAACCCCTTTCCCCCATCTTTTTCGGTTGGCAACTCTAAAAAGACCTTAGAAATATTTTATGAGTTGACATAGAGGGCTTTAATGTTCATAACCAACCCCTTGAATTGGACCTGGAAGCAAACTGGCACCCAATGCAGTTCGCAGAGCAAAAGTGTTACAGGGCTGCCTGGGGAATTCCAGGGGTTGAAATTCACACATCTCGAAGTTGCTGAGGTCGGGAAATACACTGCTCTAAAGTCTCCAAGATTTCACTGAGCTACCTGAGGCGCAGCTTTTTTCTTTTCTTTTCGAATATGTCATTTCATATTCCCAGTGATGAATTAGGTATTTGAATATTCCAAGACTCTTTATACACCTTTTAATTTCATTTTCATTTTCTTTGTGCAAAGTTTGCATGTCAGAGAGAGACAGAAGATGAGCTAAAGCCTTCTAGACTTTTTTTTTTTTTATTAAAGATTTATTGCCAGTGTAGGGGAACATGCAAAGAGTGTCCCCATTTAGAATGCTCCGAAATGGTCTGAAGAAAGCAGATTTCCCTGCATGTATAAACGGGCTCAGAACAACCTCCAGCAAGTGAAAACCACATCTGTAGTTTAGCTTGATTTTATTTAATTCAGGGGGCTGATCTGCATTCTGAAAAGAGCTCCGGTGGAGCACACAGAGGGCAATACCTTCAGTAACAACTAGTAGGCTCTCTGATTTTTCTTTCTCAAAGCGTGTATCCATTTCTTCTGGGGAAGTCTCGTCCTCCTCTTGTAGCCTCTTCATTCTGTCCATCAAGGCCTCCAGCTCACTTAAAGAATCGGAGAGCTAAAACAGAGAAGTCGGAAGAATGATACCAGTTATTGATTCTCTTTTGAGATGAAACTAATTTTTGCTTACTATTCTACTACTACTACATTCGTGTCGGGAGCAGTGGTGGTATTCAATTTTTTTTACTACTGGTTCTGTGGGCGTGGCTTGGTGGGTATGGTGTGTATTGGTGGGCGTGGCTTGGTGGGCATGGCAGGGGAAGGATACTGTAAAATCCCCATTTCCACCCCACTTCGGGGGAAGGCTATTGTAAAATAACCATTCCCTCCCTACCCCACTAACCTGCTTTTCAGTTCTGTTCTCCTATGCAGGACAACAAAAGAAGACCCAGCTGATCAGCTAGGATTGGGAGGCAGCGAATAGATGGGAGCGGGGCCAACCAGGGGCGGACACCAGTAGTTCTCTGAACTACTCACAATTATAAGGGAAGAACACTTAAATTTGACTTGTTACTACAGAATGGGGCAGAATATTTGAACACTGGATGTTTTGGAGGATATTTTTGAACAATGGACCCAGAAGTCAATTTTAAGAGTGTCTGCTTTAAGAATGTAGATAAGTAAAGGTAAAGGTTCCCCTCGCACATACGTGCTAGTTGTTGTGGCTCTAGGGGGACAGTGCTCATCTCCGTTATAAAGCCAAAGAGCCAGTGCTGTCCGAAGACGTCTCCATGGTCATGTGGCTGGCATGACTAAATGCCGAAGGCACACGGAACACTGTTACCTTCCGACCAAAGTGGTCCATATTTTTCTACTTGCATTTTTTATGTGCTTTCGAACTGCTAGGTTGGCAGAAGCTGGGACAAGCAACGGGAGCTCACTCTGTTACACGGTGCTAGGGATTCGAACTGCCAAACTGCTGACTTTTCTGATTGACAAGCTCAGCAGCCACTGAGCTACCACATCCCTTTAAGAGTGCAGACAGACAGTGTTTAAAATATGTTATGGAAGAAGAACAAGTTTTACTGGATAAGACTGACACCAGTAAAGTGGATCGAAAGTGGATTTAAAAATGATAAGCTACAAGAATGATATGAAAAAAGATGCTAGACTGGATTTATAAATGAAACCAGCTAATGTCTTAATAATTATAGGGGATGCATAAATGGTAAACCAAAAGAGCAACTTGGATAATTCTCTTATATTGGATTTATAAAAGAGACATTTTAAAGTTCTGAAGGATTTTGTGAGAAGGGCCAAAGAAAAAATGAAAAGAAAACAAGTTCTAAGATTAGAGTTTGAAAGAACTAAAGATCAAAATTGTTACAAATAAAAGGAATGAATTCAAAATGTTTTTTAATCAAGCTTGAAATAGATATGTTGATATTTCTGGTGACCTGTTAATAAAGTTTTACTGTTAAGGATTGAATGAGGAGTTTAAGAATTTGTTTATAGATAAGAGATGAACTACAAGGAAAAAAACATTATTGTATTTTAAGACATGGTGATAAGTTACTAAAATTCTTTATACTTGTCATGAAAGGGAATTCATTTCTTTATATATTTCGTTTTTCCTTTACAATGTTCTATTTTTTTATTTTCTATTTTTCTACTTTTCCTTTTTGCACTATTTATTTTGTAGTTTATTTATGTACTTATCTGTATTAATAACATTTTTAAAAGTTTATGAAAACTTTTATTTTTCTTTCTAGTTTGGGATCAGAAGGAAATCACTATTGCCAAGAAATTTAAAAGGAAAATTGTTGGGAAATGTTGTCCCCTCCCTTCCTATGGGTCATTTCTTCAGAATCTTTACCAACTGCCTGCATCTGAATCCCAGCAATGTGTTCTCCTGTGAGAATTAACAGTGCCCTACCACTAACACCTCTGTTGACTTTTCAGCCCCTGCTGTCCACCCAACACTTGATCTTAAGTTCTGCTGGGATCTGCATTTTGCTTCCCACATTCCGAGCATTGATAGACTCCAGAGGAAACCGCAAGCTGAAATGGTCTTCCCTTCCAAGCCAGCTTTTATAACATCAACGAAAGTCAGAGGAGGGACAAGAAAAGAACAACCTTAAAACACTAACCCCAAAGCTGTTACTTTTGAGGGATGCATTTTCAATGTTGTTGTCATTGGCGAGATCACAGACACAGAAGTGGTTAACTGATATGAGTCGGTAGCCGTTGGAAGTCCCAAAATCTCTCTCTGGATTGATGCCACTGCCAAAAACAAAACTTGCCAGGGAGTGATAATGTGCCAAAAGGACTACAGCATGCACCAGTTCAGGAAGAGACCAATTATTTTCCCCTGTCTTCACAAGTTTCTGAAACAAAACAAGAAAGGAAAAAAACCACTACATATATGAATTTATGTTTTTTATATATAGGCACAAGAAGCAGGCAGGATGTGTTTTCCTCAGCTGAGTTTTAATTTCTGAGTTGGAAGCAGAAAAACCAGAGTATGCCAGAAACCCTTCTAGTCTAATCTCCTTGAATCATTGCAGCACAATTTAGAGATACTGCATGTTTTCCACCCTCTCCGCTGCAAAAATATAAATCAAAATGGAAAAGCAAGACTCTTTAGTGTTTAACCAGGATTGTAATTAAATGGTTTGATATCTCAGACAGATACATTTTTTCAATGGAAAAGCTCAAGGACCCTTAGCTCCCAAATTTTGAACAAAAATGATGGTTACAAATCTCAAACAGTGCATATTGGCTATGCCTCCTATGGAATATTTATAGATAAAAGTTCCTCAGCTATATTTCATCTACAAAGCAAGAGCCCTTCCAAAGATGGTAGGATTTTTTTTTATACAAAAGGGAAGCATCATAAATAAAAAGCTTTAAAACCATATTACTATCTCATTTAGAGAGATTACTTTTAAAAGTAAATTATTATGTATTCTGACCTTGCCAAATTACTGGAATCTTGTCTCTGGGGTGCTATTGAGGCAAGGGTGGCTTTAGCCTTGTGCATGCCCACTTTAAGGTATTTTACAGTTTAATACTATTACTGTTCATCTTCTCATCCTTCCTTTCACCCATCTCCTCCCATTTATGACTGCATGAATGTAACTTTGTTGCTTGTATCCTAATGATTTTTTTTGACTGCTTACTAGTATAATTTGATTTGATTTGATCGCTTATTATGTTTCCTGGTATGATTTGATTGCTTATTTGTACCTTTTGACTACTATTAAGTGTTATACCTATGATTCTTGACGAATGTATTTTTTTTTTCTGAACACTGAGAGCATTGGCACCAAAACAAATTCCTTGTGTGTTCAATCACACTTGGCCAATAAAGAATTCTATTCTATTTTATTCTATATTAAATTTCAAGTAGAATGGCAGGAAGGCAAGCTGTACCTGCTTTTATAACGAACTGTAAAATGAAACTGTAAAATTTCTTTTCTGAAAAAAAGACAAGAGCATAAAAACTTTTCTCTTTTGAGTCTGTCTCGTTCCCCCTAGAAGGGGTGAGTATTCACTTCCCAGGCATTACAACATGACTTAGATTTGCAAGGAGTTTCGGTAGGTGCAGTTTTGGGTGAGAGATTTGCCTGCAAACCTCTTCCTCCTTTGAAAAGAAACAAACACACTTCCCAATGGCCTGACAGATCTTTTAATAACAAAGCCCCCAAACCCTTTAACCAAACAGGAAAAACGGCTTTAGGAGCTGCATTTAAAAATGTTCCTTCTGACTGTTCTTTTATTCCTTGACTTAGTGATGTCTCATTCACAGAAAGTTGAGCTCAAAGCAGTGGTGGGATTCACATTTTTTTACTACTGGTTCTATGGGTGTGGCTTGGTGGGCATGGCAGGGGAAGGATACTGTAAAATCCCCATTCCCTACCCACTCCAGGGGGAAGGTTACTGCACAATCCCATTCCCTCCCCATCCTATTAGCCTGCTTTCCAGCTCCGTTCTCCTTTCCAGAACAACAAAAGAAGACCCAGACGATCAGCTGGGACTCGGGAAGCAGAGAATAGATGGGGCGTGGCCAGTCAGAGGTGGTATTTGCCGAACTGGTCAGAACCTGCTGTGAATACCACCTCTGGCTCAAAGACAGATGTGAGGAGAGCTCATTCCCACCAAATCTTAGCAAAAGCTGTAAAGTTTTGGCACAGGCAAATGCTTGGACACCTGGCTTTGCCTTCTCTAGCCGATTCTTTCCAAAAATAATAATAGTAATAATAAATGTACCTGAATGTGCTCTTTGGAAACCAGCCACGGTCGGTGTGCAAGCAGCTTGTTGATTTCGTTCAGATTTTTCAGCCTTTGAGGAATGTATTCTAAGCCGTTCAGCCATTCTTGTATCCCTCCAGTCTTCAGGAACTCTTCCACGTGTATATTTATTAGATAGGAACACTGGTGCCTGGCAGCAGCCTGAAGAGAAAACCCAAAGAGGCATATTGGGAAACAGGTAGGCAGAAGATGTAAGAGGGGAAGAAAAAAAAGCTTTACCACAAGGAAGAGAGAACCCTGCATTCAAGTGCTTCCACAAGAAAAGCTCACAAGAAATTTCACTGCAATTGCTCTAAACAGAAAAGAGGACGTGTGGAACATATGCAGGTAGACCTCGACTTGCAACAGTTTGTTTAGTGACTGTTTGAAGTTACAACGGCACTGGAAAAAAACTTGATTTATGATCATTTTTCATGCTCACGACCACTGCAGCATCCCCTTGGCCACGTGATCAAAATTCAGATGCTTGGCAACTGGTTCATATTTATAATGGGTTGCATTGTCCTGGGGGTCCTTCTGTGACCTTCTGACAAGCAAAGTCAATGGGGAAGCTAGCTTCACATAACAACCAGGCTACTAACTTAACAACTGCAGTGATTCGCTTAACAACTGTGGCAAGAAGAGTCCTAAAATGGGGGGAAACTTACTTCACAAATGTCTCACCTAGCATCGGAAATTATGGGCTCAATTCTGGTTGTTAAGTCGAGGTCTACCTATCTATTGCTGATGCAGAATGCCAGTGTAGCCAAGCTTAAAACGACTAAGGCTAGGGATACCCTCTGCATGAATGTTTCATACAAAAATAAGAACTCTGGCACAACAATTATGATGAAGAACTGTAAGTGTAGAAGCCGTCCGCTTAAATTTGGCCTTTCCTGGGAATTCATTGTAGCTTTAAGAAAACGGCTATTATTCAGCCATAACCTTTCTAACACAACTAGGAGAACAACAACATATTGCACTGCAGTAAGAAGTTTTGACTATTGGAAAAATTATTTATGAATGTTGAAAACGTTGTATTTTAGCCATTGCGAAAGTTTTAAAACTAAACATTATAGTTTTAATTGATTGCAAGTGCAGAATTCTAAGTTCTTTGTTTGGAATGGTATTATTTAAAGTATTATTGGCCGCATATTATCATGGATTATTAAGAGCCACGGTGGTGCAGTGGTTAGAGTGTAGTACTGAAGGCTACTTCTGCTGCCTGCAATTTGCAGTTCGAATCTCACCAGGCTCAAGGTTGACTCGGCCTTCCATCCTTCCAAGGTCGGTAAAATGAGGACCCAGATTGTTGGGGGCAAGATGCTGACTCTGTAACACCACTTAGAGGGCTGTAAAAAGCACTGTAAAGCAGTATATAAGTTTAAGTGCTATTGCTATTGGCTATATGTCTCACACAATGATCATACATAGCTCACAACCACCATATTTTGAGTGAACAAGGTACACCATTGCCCATAAAATGTTGAAAATGAAGAAACTCCATCTATGACACTCTCTCTCTCTCTCTCTCTCTCTCATTCTCTCTCTCTATCTCTCTCTCTCTCTCTCTCTCTCTCTCTCTATATATATATATATAATTTATTTCGCGGGTACTTACATGTATGGTATTCAGCTTTGTTTGGGCAGAGAGATAGAGAGATAGAGATATGGTTTGGGTATTTTCCCACATCATTATAGTTGTGCTTTTAAAGTTGTAGCAACGTTTCGGCAGAATCTCATCTGCCATCATCAGGCTTCTGTACTGTGTTCATCAGACAAACACAATACAGAAGCCTGATGATGGCAGATGAGATTCTGCCGAAACGTTGCTACAACTTTAAAAGCACAACTATAATGACGTGGGAAAATACCCGAACAAAGCTGAATACCATATATATATATGTACATGTATATGTATATAAAGAGTGTGTGTGGTCCAGCTGCTAGATGTCCAGCTCTTGAAGAAAAGATCAACTAGATGTGGGTGACAGTGTTATCTCCTTTCAGTTCAGAAGAAGGTGACACTTGCTTTAACTTACAACACTGGTGGAAAACATACTAATGTAATTATGACGGGAGATGAATCAAGACTTTTTCAGAGCTTACCATGATTGCTATGTAGTGCCGGTAAGGCAAAGGAAGAGGACCATCCACACGCAACATATAAAATTGACTGCGGAGGAAAGACTCCAGGTACTGAATGTGTAAACTCATGACCTGAGTGACGTTGTCTAGGCGACCGGATGTAGAATATTCTTCCACAAGCAGATGCATACGTTCATTCAAACTATTGGCTTGCATAACCTTTGGAGAAAGTTCAAAAGAAAAAAGGAGAAAAAAAGACATTATTGATCAGCTTTAGTTTTATAGGTCATAAATAATTATTCCAAGACATACTTTGAGGAAGCAGCAGGTGTGGAACTTTAAATAAGATTAAGTGAAGAGACTTAGACTTAGAATAACTTTATTGCCACTTTTGAATGTACACTAAGCAGCATCCATTAAAATGAAATTTCATGCAGCTCTCAAAGGTCTCCATGCCTCTAATATACACTATGGAAACATGACTAAATAAATAACTACAGAATTATGCATATACCCGCGCAAATAGGGAAGAACTAAAATAATAAAAAAATAACAAAACATATATAGAATATCAGCCACAGTATGACAGAATTTCAGTTGCACTGAAGGCCATCTGAAGAAACCTAGGAGTTTATCCTAAGTGGTTTAGCACGATGCTGAACTACAATCCGCTGAACAAAGCTAGTGTCAGTCTTGAAGATAAGTTGTCAGACCTGCCTCAACTTAGGCTTCTAACTAAAAACGATCCTTAACACCATCGGGCTGAGAAAGGTATAGTCTGCACAGCCCCCGTGGTAGTTTATTTCTCTGGGTAGACAGGTAATGCAGTTCTGGCTTGATGTCAGACCTGCCTCAGCTTGATCTTCTCCCTAGAAACGATCCTTAATTCCATTCAGTGAGAAAGGTATAGTTTACTAGAAGTCAAGTGAATTACAGTACTGCAAAGCCAGAACTGAAATTCGTGCGCCAAAATCCCAAGTGAAAACTTTTCCCCACTTATTCGAGACTTCCCATTGTTGGTCCCCAGTGTCCAATCAATTTCGAAGAAGAGATTTTGGAAACGGCTACTATGATTGTAGGCTGGCTTGCAGCTGCATTCTTCTCATTGCGGAGTGACCTTGACGCGCCGTCTCAGGCAAGCAACTTCGCTTTCTTAACTTTTACTTTCCGCCCCCCCGCCAAGTGCTCCCGCTCCCTCTCCCCCTCCGCCCAAGATTCATGGCAGACTGGTGCCGAAACGATTGCAGAGCGCAGGTGTGAGGTGGCAGTTCTGACATAAGCAATCTGTTCTTTTTATTCTTTGGCCAATACCAGAAAAAGTAGGTAGAGCAAGGAATAAAAATGAAGCAATAACCTAAGTCCAGATACAGCAAAATAAAATATGACAGGATTTGAAAAACAGAAGACAAAAGTCCTCATGTTTCTTTTTTAGGATCGGTTTAGGCTGAGGTAAGTAAACATCTACATGATGGCTTACAAAAGTTCGTTTTGTGACCATTCAAAGTTACAATGGCACTGAAAAAAGGGACTTATGACAGTTTTTCACAGTTACGACCTTTCCAGCATCCCCAAGGTCATGTGATGCAAATTCAGATGCTTGGCAACTGATTCATATTTATGACTGTTGTTGTGTCCCAAAATTATGTGATCACCTTTTGCGACCTGCTGGCGAGCACAGTCAATGGGGAAACCAGATTTACTTAACAACCAGGTTACTAACTTATCAATTGCAGTGATTTATTTAACAACTGAGGCAAGTAAGGTTGTAAAATGGGGTAAAATTCACTTAACAAATGTCTCACTTAACAACATAAATTTTGTGCTCAATTCTGGTCATAAGTTGAGGACTATCTGTAGTTAGAATTGCCCAAATCCACTAGTGAAATGGACAAAGACGTTTTCCTCAGCCATTTGATCACTGCTAAGCCACTACCAAGAAAGTACTGCTCTGTGTATTATCTCCCCATATTCTGAAGTTTTACCCTAATTCTTCCTTAAACCCCACTCCAAAAACTCAGTGCCATATTCCTGTATTGCACAATTTGGGGATGTTCCTATTGTACAATCACGAATAAAGATCTATCACTACTCAGTACCAGATTCATATTATTTTCAAATTTATCCTAATATTCCTCCTCCGTGACACAGTTTTTTCTCTCTCAAAAAGCTAAAGAAGCTTAGACCATTATTAAAATGCAAAATTTTAATGTGGCATATTCTTAACAACCAAGAGCATTCAAGTCATTTAAAATCAAATACATAAATATCCAGGTTCAAAATAACTATTTTAATTCACAAGAGGAAAAAAAACAGAATTTTAGCAAGTTTTGCTACCAAAGATTAAGCTTCTGAATTTCCTGTACATCAGATTAAGCCTTCAATAGCTTGATTCAAAGCCTGGGATTTTAAACTGTTGGGACATTCCAGAAATTGAAATGGCCATGGTGGAAATTATTCAATAGATAGGCTCATAATCTCCTTGCACTGCTTTGCTGCTTCATGGTCATTTCTTAAAAGAAAGGAAAAAGAAAAACAACTTACATCCTTCTCTGGTATAAAGGCACTTGGTCCTCTTGTTAAAGGCAGAGATACTCTGATTTTCTTTTCCTGTAAAAGAAAATAACAGATGCAATTTTTAGCATAACTTTCCTGTGTCAACTTTCATATTAGGATTTACAGGTGGTAAGGAATCAACTGATGGTTATTGCAAAACTTTTATAAAACATATGGCTATATTTTCATATCTTGTCTCATGACTAATCTAATTAAGAGGTCAGCGTGGCACAGCTCACAAACCCTTTTACAAACTGAAAAAAGATTATTCTATAAATGCCACTTTCCAACTCAACTTCCATTGTTCCAATCCAATTGCAAAGATGCTGGATAGAATGGGTGATGTAGGTGAGAAAAGATAAAGGTAACTTACAAAAGCAACAAAAGTGGTCTAGGAATTCATAAAAAGACACCCGATTCAGTCAGCTAGCTGCCCCTTTTTTAAAATTGCATACTATAGCACTGTCAAAACCATAGTGTCAGGAAAAAAATTTTCATATTTATATATCTCATTTTTACTAAATTCTTACTCTTAAGACAGTATTAATTATTTTACTTTATTGTCATTGCACCTCGTACAACGAAATCAAACACCATCTTCAGTGCACATTATGACCATGACCATGAAATAAACACAAACACACATCCTTCACCCTCCCCACATTAAACAAAAAAACCCTGACACCGCACCAATACTGCACTATACAGCAGAATTCAAAAGAGCTACTGCCCTGGGATAGAAGCTGTTTTTCAGCCTATTTGTCCTTGTTTTTATTATCCTGTACTGTCTGCCAGATGGTAATAGTTCCAAAAAAAGGGCACCCAGAATGAGATGGATCTTTGAGAATGTTTTGAAATTTCTTAAGGCAGCGGGAGCTATAAAGCTCTTCCGGAGAGGGCAACCCATGATGTTCTGGGCAATGACATTAACCCTCTGGAGTGCTGTACTATCTGCCACTGTGCAATTGGCAAACCATACAGAAGTGCAGTAAGTTAAAATACTTTCTATGGTGCAGCGGTAGAAGGTCATCAGCAGTTTTTCATTCAGTTGTTGTTTCCTGAGAAGTCTCAGGCAGTATAATCTCTGCTGGGCCCTTCTGACCAGTGCTGCAATGTGAGCACCCCAGGTGAGGTCCTTTTTTATGGTAACACCCAGAAACTTAAAACTGGCCACTTGCTCCACTCAGTCTCCATTGATAAGCAAGGGCTGGATGTCTGATCTGTTCCTTCTATAAAAATTAAAAGCAAATTATGCAATATTATCTTAATAGCTACTGGAATCACATAGCCACACCTTACCAGGCACATCCTGATTACCAATTATTATGGCAAAACAGCTTTGGGAAGAGGTAAGTTATTGACAGAGAAGCATTAGGAAGCAGAATGAATCAACATTATTACCAAATTATTATCAAATTAGCTGAGTATTATTAGCAGGTTGGGCCTCTGTTTAATCTTCAGTCTCTCTAGCCAGAGCTTAGAAAGATCCCTATTCTGAAAAATTGGAAACCAGCAGTCAACCACAATGGCCTACAATAGTTCAACCTAACAGTATATAATCTAAAGCAGGGATCTCTAACCTTGGCAACTTCCTCAGAATTCCTCAGCCAGCAAAGCTGGGAGTTGAAGTCCACAAGTCTTAAAAGTTGCCAAGGTTGGAGACGCCTGATCTAAAGTGTCCTCCAGACTTGGATAAGATCTTTACCCCAATTATGTCAACTAAAAAATACTTCTTTGGTAGTTGTCATTTTGATCGTTAATATGACAGAACGAGGGAAATATCTAAAATATGAGGAATAATCACATAAATGGTATTCAATTTAACTAAAATCCTTCTTTTTTCCCCCTTGTCCTGATCAGATCACAGTTTCATGCTTCTCAAGGCCAAAAGAGACCTTAAGTCTGAAAGAGACTAGGCTACTAAGCCTAATTGTTTCATTCAAATTTTAGACATCTTTAAAAGTTCTCTGTACATCATAAGAAGTGAGGCAACTGTAATTCTCCAGGTGTTGATCAACTATCATTATTATAACTCTAGTTTGCATGATCAACAATGAAGGATGTTAGAAGCTTTAAGTTGAGCAACTCTGGAGGGTGATATTGCCTTTGCCAACAGAATGAACACAGGTTAGAAACTGGGTTTATCCTGTCCTCTTACTTGTTTAAGGATAGGGAGTCTGATGTGCCTAATATATGGCATGTCTGTTACTACAACCACTTGCATAAACCCAGAGACAAATGCTATTCAGTTATGATGACTGGACAATGTACTTAGTTATGAAGCTGTTATTTTTTTAAAGCATTCTTTGACAGGAATGTATTCCGGAAGCATCAGCAAGCAGCCTGAAAATTCAAAAGGTTCTTAACCAAAGCCTTCTAAACAAGTCAGATTTATTTCACATTGAAATCTATCACCCACAGATTGCTATGTCAGTAATAGGACAAAACAAGATATTTGGAGACCCTTCTGGTCTGATAGCAATTTTCACTAACCACAGGCAGCCATTTGTAAGACTGTTGTGAGATTAGAGTGTTTTATTCCAGGTGGGCACAAAAATGAATCTGACATCTGAACAATACATAAATATATGCTCCAAGGCAGTCAAACAATATGTCATTTCGTGGAAAGTATCAGAAAAATAAGCTCCAGCAAGTTCCAACAAGAAAAAAAATGAAATAAAATGAAGAACTGCCAAGTCAAAATGCATCTGTCAAGCTTGCTGAGCAGAAAAAGCAGACATGTAAAGAATTAATGCAAATTGTTTCCAACTCTTGAAGATTTTGGACTAGAACTGAAGATATAAAGAACAGTATGCTTGTTCCATGATGGCTGTTTATTAATTTTAAATTCCCCATGTTTTGGTACTTTAGAGTGTTCTCTTTTTCTGTCATTTTATTCTCAAGTTCAAAAACATTTAAATATTCAAAAATGTAATATAGCACCTTCTCAATCTCTATTTTCCCTCCATGGAAAATTTTTCTAACATGAAGCCTTCCAGATCTGTTGGAACACACCTCCCCATATCCTTAAATCTGCAGAATCATTGGCCATTTTGCCTGTAATTCCTGGACTACTGCATTTCCATGAGGTGGAGAAATCTATTTTAGTTCTGTTTGCTCTAAACCAGTGTCTCTCAACTTCAACATCTTGAAAATGTATGGATTTCAACTCCCAGAATTCCCTCGCAGCATGTTCACACATCTTGAAATTGTTGAGTTTGAGAAACACTGCTCCAAATCAATGTTTAAGTGCCCTCCCGGTCTAAATTCATTCTAGTAGGAAAGTTGTTTCTAACTCCCTGACTGATCTTCAAAGCTAGATCCGCAGTGCAGAATCAAGAGCTTCTACCTGAATTTTCAAAAACCTAGTGTCCTAAAAATGATGGATCTGAACTTGAAATTCACTGAAGTGCCTGTTAGCCACCATCATTAAAAAAAGTGGGGGAGATATAAAAACCGTATGTGTAATGTGTGCATGTTATTAATATAAAATAATATACTGTGAACAAACTAATGGCAACCTTAAAATGGTCAAGTGCTTACACAGCTATTCATCAGGATCTAGGAACATGGGAGGGAACATAAACATCTCAAGATACTAGGATTAATTTATTAAAATATCTTAAGGAGGCAGACTTACTGTAACCAGTCATTTATTCATTTGATTTATGTCTTGCTTTTCATGCAGGTGCTCAAGGTGGTGCACACACTGCACTTAGTTCTCCTACTTTCCCCACGGCAACAACATCATTTTGCTGAGAGGTGGTTTTCGGAACACTTTTACTTCTCAAACAGCTGACGTTCAGTGGCATACTGCTTCACACACCGGCAATACCCTACAGCAGGGATGTCAAACTCGATTACGTTGAGGGATGCATCAGGGTTGTGTTTGACTTTGGAGGGCTGGTGTGGGTGTGGCCAGCTTGACATCACTCGTGTCAGGGGTGCCTGAGGAGGCCTGAGTGCTCTGCCAGCGAAAACGGGCTACCGATCTCTGTTATCGGCTGGGACGGTCTCCTGCAGCCTTCTGCTAGTGAAAAAAGAGCTCAGGAGGGCCACAGGCAGTAGAGGCACCACGGGACAGATCTAAGCATCCTGCGGGCTGCATCCAGCCCGCGGGCCTAGAGTTTGACACTCCTGCCCTACAGCTTTTATAACTAGCAGCCACTGACAATCTTCTTTACAAGTGAACTTTTTTTTTTTTAAAGGTCATCTAAAATGCAGTAGCCACTGTTCCATCATTTAGGTCAGTGGTGGCTCCTTTTTTGGCTCCTGTGGCCGCTAATTGCGTGTGTGCTCGATTGTGTGCGCTCACATGCCAGCACCAAGAAGGCAATGCGTGCTGGCCCCCAAACGCATGTGCGAACCCCCCTTCTGCATTGCGTGTCTCTGTGCATGTGCGTGATTCCCCTCGCGCACCATATACCTGCGCGTGCAATCCCCTCACTCCCAATGCATCCCTGCGCATGCACGCACATCTTCCGTGTACCCCCCTCCACCCCCGCGCATGTGCGCCAGATACCCGACAATCAGCTGTTGGGTCGAGGCGCTCACATGCGCAGTGGAACTTTTCTGGATGACCTCTCGCATGCTGGGAGAAATGGCTCTGCATGCCACTTCTGGCACGCATGGCATAGGTTCGCCAACACAGATTTAGGTTATGGTACTAGCCAGAAGAACTGTAGCTGGGGATCATCATCAAGTGGCTGCACATAGACCATAGATCAGTTACAAGAAGGGTGTAAATTTATGTTCCCTCTCCTCCAGGGGTGGGATTCAAATTTTTTAACAACCGGTTCTGTGGGTGTGGCTTAGGTGATGGGCGTGGCTTGGTAGTCATGTGAATGGGTGGACATGGCTTGGTGGTCATGTTATTGGCTGGATGTGGCCAACTCAATATCACTCACATCGAGGCACGCATCTCCTTGCCTGGCCTCTCATGACTGTGGGGATGCTGCAATAGTTGTAAGTGTGAAAAATGGTCATAAGTCACTTTTTCAGTGCCATTGTAACTTTGAATGGTCACTCCACACAAGCAAAGTGCCAGCAAAGGAGGGGGAAAAAACTCCAAAGACCTTCCTGAGACAGAAAGTCTAGTCCTGCCAAGAATGTAATAAGGGTTAACGGAGAGGCAGTTTCTGTAAGAAACACCAGAATGTTTCCTTCCTGCCTTCCTTACAGGATTAGGCCAGTAATTTCTTCTAACAACTGGTTCTCCAAAACTGCTTTGAATGTTAACAACCGGTTCTAGCAAATAGGTGCAAACTGGTAGAATCCCACCCCTCTCTCCTCCTAATACCAACTTGGCAGTAAGACAGCCTCTTTCATGAAGGTCACTTTGGAGATACCACCTTCTCAAAACTCTACTTAAACTTCCAGCAAAAATACCAGCCTGATCAAACAGGAAATATTTGAGTCTGAAGGATATGTGTGTGTTTTGTAATTTCAAATTATTCCTCATGTTACCCACTCTTTCACAAGACATTATTCTACCCAGGTAGTAAGCAAGTCCAGACCTGCATACTTTCAGAGATGGAACTATATTACAGAGCCAACTGTTCCCTGGGCCTGGGCCATTCTTTAATTGCTAATTTAGTTCCAGGAAACCATTAAATTGGTGTGGGTGAAGTGAAAGTTTTGAAGGGGAAAATGGATTTCCTAATAAAATGCAGCCTTTGATTAAAAAAACCCGAAAGAACGCAATGAAGAGCTGTCAGAATTCCAACTTCCTTCTGTATGAAACGCAAACACTGATTCACTTTCTGTGAAAGTGTGAACTTAGCAACTATCTGCAAAGGTTTCCCCTGTCTAGTCATGTCCTGCTCTATGGGGTTGTTGTGCTCATCTCCTTTTCTTGGCTGAGGGAGCCAGCGTTGCCCAAAGGCGCTTCCGTGGTCATATGGCCATCATAACTACAAGTTAAGGCACACAGAATTTTGCAACCATCCCATCCAAGTGGTATCTATTTATCCAGAGGTGGGCTTCAAAAATTTCAGCAACTGGTTGTCTGCCCAGTTGCTGGGTGGGCGTGGTCTACTTGGCCTCTTGTACCACGGCAGGGGAGGGTATGTGTTTTCGCCCTGGGCTCTGGAGACTTTCCTTGAGCCTCTAGGAGGGCGAAAATGGCTTCCTCCGGGCTCTGGAGGCCCTCCAGACGCCACAAACAGGCTTGTTTCCAGCCTTCTGGAAGGCCCCTTTTTGGCCACCCCAAGCCTCCACCTGGGCCCTGCACTTACCTCGCATCCAAAACGGGCCATGTGGAGATTCCTGGAGGGGTGGGGTGGAAGGAGCCAGCCAGGGGTGGGATTTGGCAGTTCACCAAACGGGCCATAACTTTAGCTATGAGTTCGCCTGAACCAGGGTGAACCTGTAGCAGCAGCCCACCCCTGTATTTATCCACTCACACCTTGCATGCTTTCTAACTACTAGGTAGGCAGGAACGACTATTATCTATATGATTGGCATTTCAAACATTTGGGTCTTTCTTCCCCATCAAGAATTGTTTTAGGAGACCTTCCTTGAGGAAACGATGGTGCAGTGATGTCTGGTTCTCCTCCCTTGGACACCAAACAGGAGGGTCAAGAAAGGTCTACAGAGATAACCAATAAAAACATTACATTTCTTGGACAGGTCAGTCCAAAGAGGCTAACCCAGGGCTAGCAATTGTGAATCTTCCAACTTCCTTTTCCAAGGTTTTTTTTCCTATAAAATATTAAATCGCTTGGGATCATTGTTTCTATTTTGGAGGGAAGAAACAAATAAAGGTGCAAATATTATGGAACAGCAAATGCCTTCGAACTATTAATCCAGGAAGGGCCAACTTCTCACATTTTATTGCAGGATAAAGTCAAGAGCAAACATATAACAAGTGCAAACCAGAACCATAAACTTGTTTGATGTACGGCATTTCAGAGTATCAGAACAACATTTATTCCATACAGTACTTCTGAGCAGCTGGGACTGCGAGTCTCCATGTTCTACTGGCAAATCAGTCAAAGGAGAACTCATTAGATGGCAGCACTAAGCAAGTTACTGCTTACCACAAAGCAGTTCAGCTGCAGGGAAATTCACCTTAGCAGATGCTGCAAAGATCAGCATAAATGCACACACTCATAACACCATGCAAGAATTGGTGCTTTCAGCTGCATTCACATTATTTTTAATACTATTTATGCACGCAGGAAAGTGAAGTGGTCTTTTGGGTGCAGCCAGTTGCTGTAAGTCAAATTGGAACTTTCCTGCCTTGGCCAGCTCAAATGGTAACGTGTTTACCCATCCAGGGCATTGTGGGGGGGGGGGGGGGGGGGGGGGGGAAGGAAATTTAAAAACCAGAGGAAGATGCCTATGTCAAAAATGTAAATTTCCACCAAGTATTTAGGAAATAAAAGAACAGGAAAAATACAGGCTAGTATGAGCATATTTCACATGGCTGAGTTTTAATTTTTTCTCCCCACTGGTTGCTAAAGCCCAGAGGTTCTTAAATTGTGGGTAATTATCTCCAAGTGAATAATTTGGGCATATCCAGGAGGTAGTGGAGAATGTGTAATTGCTTGTTTGTGAGTGAAGGATCCAGTTTGGGATTGTTGCTATTGAGACATGTGTGTTTAAAAAAAAGAAAAGGGCTTTTTTGTGGGGCTAATGAGATTGTTCTATATCAGGAAAGGGAGTAATTGGGTCAAAAATTTGGCAACCCTTGCTTTAGCCCAACTGATCACAAAGGAAATCTGAGCAAATCCCCCATAATGCTACTGCTTTCATTAAATCCATCTATTCCAAAGAGATTGGCTCCATGCTGGAAGACACCTTTATTTCTCCACCCATCTTGCACAAAACACAGCTTTGCAGCAGTTGGGGGGAGATTTTCATGAAGTACTGAAGTGTTAAATTCCCTATCCTTACAGCACTCCTCCCCCCTTTTTTAAAAAAGCAGAGGTAAAGCAGAGGTGAAATTCATGCATTTTACATAGCATCTATTTTTATCTCATCAGTGGTATGGTCCATATTTCTCTGGAGTGTTTTTAAATCAATCTGCTCCCAGTTGAGGCCATGTATTGGGTTGTCCACGTTGGAAATTATGGGACTTTATAATTGTGTGCATGACAATAAAAATGAGGACCAAGTGGTGCCTCTACATAAAAACAAATATCCTAGTAAAATTGTATGCTTAACAGTCAACAAGATGGCAATGCTGTTGATTTACTCTGCCTTGTCCAAGCCCTGCGTTACATGTATGGGGTAGCAGATCAAGTATAAAGATCAAAGGCTGATTAGAACCACAGACGTGTCAGTGGAAACACCCTCCTATTCACACTTTCCTCAGAACAAAAATTGCTGCTTTAGAAGGGCAGGGGAACAGTTACTATTCATAAATGTGAACAAACGAACAAAGAAGAGCTACTAAGGTAGTTCAGCTGGACTTTTTCTTTCTTTCTTTTGCAAGGGAGGAGGGAAACAGTCACAAACAAAGGATTTCACTTCAGAGCAGAGGTGGTATTCAGCAGGTTCTGACCAGTTCTGCAGAACTGGTAGTGGACATTTTGAGTAGTTCGGAGAACTGGCAAATACTACCTCTGACTGGCCCCGCCCCCATCTAGTCTCTGCCTACGGAGTTCCAGCTGATTGGCTGGGTCTTCTTTTGTTGCCCTGCACAGGAGAATGGAGCTGGAAAGCAGGTTAATGGGGCGGAGAGGGAATGGGGCAGAGAGGGAATGGGATTTTGCAGAACTTTCCCCCAGGAATGGGGAGGGAATGGGGATTTTACAGTATCCTTCCTCTGCCATGCCCACCAAGCCACGCCCACAGAACCAGTAGTAACATTGTTTGAATCCCACACTGGTTCAGAGTATTTTTTAATCCATTAACAAGTGAAGTTTGCTACCCCAGAATTAATGCCTCTTGAGAACTTTCGGTTAGATAGCTTTTGAAAGGGTTTATTAGACTCAGCCTGTCAATAATTTGAAGTCACAACAGCTGAAATCAAACCTTATGGTTACTATAGATGGAATACAGTTACCAGTGTGGCATATCTACTGTCCTCATTTGTGAAACAATAATGGGTGTGTGTGTGTGTGTGTGATCTCAGAGGATATTTTTTTAATGGATCAGTGTGGCTTATGTCTTCAAGAACCCTATATTTATTTGTTCAAGTGGAATAATCTACAGAAGAGTTCCCCAACATTTCCTTTCCTCCTTCCCAGATCGCTAAAATGAGGACCCAGATTGTTGGGGGCAATATGCTGACTCTGTGAACTGCTTAGAGCAGAGTTGTCAAACTCTCGGCCTGTAGGCCGGATGCCTCACATGTGCCACACCCACGTCCAGATTAGCAAAGGGGGAAAGAGTCCTGCTATGTCACATGATGTTGCCATGACGACGTGAGTTTGATACCCCTGGCTTAGAGAATGCTGTGAAGCAGTATATAAGTCTAAGTTCTACTGCTACTGCTATAAAATGTATACAATTATTGGTTATAAATAATTCTAAATAATTTGGCTTCAACTGCCTTTCCCCCCCTCTAAATAGCTGTCAGGGTTAATTTCCAGCTGTGCTAGTACTCTAGGAAGATGTCACGGTTCTCTTTGGTTCTCTTCTCATCTTATCTAGAAATATGTTTCCTTAAGGTTGAAGAAATGTATGAGGTACAGGTTACAGCATGTAACCTGTTTTTTCTGTATCTTCAGAAACAGGGATCAATAATTCCTCCAGAGTGATAGTTTGGTCTCTGAAGCTTCTATCACTTCTGTAGTTAAAAGGCAATTTTTCTCCGATAGAGCATTAAAATACAGGTAGCATAATAAAATAGAAAACTAGGGAAATAGGAAATAGAACACTGAATCTGAGAGGAAGCAAACTTATGCTGTCATCCTGCACAGAAACACTCTACACTACATAATGTTGCAAGTGTCACTGATCTCCCTCTCTATGAGCCTGTCTTCATGTTTCCACAGCTCTCCAAAGGATCCAAAATGGAAATTCAAACAGAAACATGCTTGCTCTTTAAGGGCTAGAGTCATAGGCACAGAGAATAGATTTAATTCTGGAGCAAGCTAAAAGTATCCTTTTCCTTTTTGCTGTATATTGGGAAAAAAACGTGCGCAGAAACATTTGGACAAATAAAAATGTTGCTGTATCTTGTCATTTATCCTAGTGGCAACCACCTGACAAACAAGGCCCAAATGGTTGTGTACAGGCATGGCCAACCGAAAATTGCCTATCCTAGAGCATACAAAACATTTGCCAAACCAATACTCGAATACAGCTCATCAGTCTGGAACCCACATTACATATCTGATATTAACACAGTTGAAAAAGTCCAGAAATATTTCCCAAGAAGAGTTCTCCACTCCTCTACTCGTTGCAGAATACCTTATGCCACCAGACTTGAAATTTTAGACCTAGAAAACCTAGAACTATGCCGCCTTCGGTCCGATCTAAGTATAGTATATAAAATCATACATTGCAATGTCCTACCTGTCAATGAATACTTCAGCTTCAACCATAACAATACAAGAGCACACAATAGTTACAAACTCAAGGTTAATCGCACCAAACTTGATTGCAGGAAATACGACTTCAGCAACAGAGTGGTCAATGTCTGGAATACTCTACCTGACTCCGTGGCTTCTTCCCCAAACCCCAAAAACTTTAACCTTAGACTGTCTACTATTGACCTCACCCCTTTCCTAAGAGGTCTCTAGGGGGCGTGCATAAGCGCACCAACGTGCCTACCGTCCCTGTCCTATTCTTTTATTTTTCTTATATGTATCCATGTCATGTATCCATAACTATGTTTATACTTATATTAACTTGTAAGCGATTGACAAATCAAATAAATCTAAATCCTCTACCCCCTTTGTAGCAATCAAGACATCTTTCTGTATACAAACAAATTCACTAGCTCATAAAAGTGGTGTAATGCCAATTATATGTACTTGGTTTGTATAATAGCTGCATAAACAAAAAACATTACACATACGCTTAAAGCAATGACATGGAATACCTGAGCACATGAGTTCTGCTGATCTTTGTAGTTAATTTGAAAACCAGTTCTAAAGTTATATTTTTATACACATACAGGTAATCCTTGCTTTACAACAGTTCATTTAGTGAATGCATCCAAAAGTTCATTCAAAGTTACTGAAAAAAGTGACTTACGACCATTTTTCACACTGATGACTATTGTAGTATCCCCATTGTCATGTGATCAAAATTCAGACACTTGACCCCTGGTTCACATTTATGAGGGTTGCAGTGTCCTGGGGACATGTGATCACCTTTTGTGACCTTCTGACAAGCAAAGTCAATGAGAAAGCTAGATTTATTTAACAACCATCTTACTAACTTAACAACTGCAGCGATTCATTTAACAACAGTGGCAAGAATGGTTACAAAGTGGGGCAAAACTCACTATAACAATTGCCTTGCTGAGCAACTGAAATTTTGTGCTCAGTTGTGGTCTGAAGTTGAGAATTACTTGTATACATTTTAACAGAATGAACCTTCTTTTGCTATGAAATGCTGCTGAAAACATGAAATATAACTCAATTGTTAGCCAAAAGAACTTTGTGCAATCCTAAGTAATAAACAAATTTATCAGATGAGAAAACTCTGATCTCAAATCTTAAAAAGCACTTCAACATGGTTGGTATTGCAGTCAACAATTTTTTTTTGCATATTATGCATACTTAACTCCTACAAAACATATTTGCTCCCTGATTTATTATCTAGCTTTCACTAGATATTCCAATGTCACTTTTTGCTTCGTATAAATAATCTGAAAAGATCTGCTTTAAAAGTAATATAGGGTTTTTTTTCATGTTCTGCTTGTTTTTCTTCTGTTTGGTAAGTAGATATGAATGTTGAATTATTTAACCTCTCTCTGCCTAGAGTTTTTTCAAGATTTTGGGACAATTCTAGCAATTAACTATGCAGGAAAGGTTGTAATAGGTGGAGCATGTTGATCTCATAAACAAGTAAACAACCTAGTAATCAGCATAATTTACCACCCCAGCCGAGCTTCAAGGAGATAAACTAACGTAGGCAGGCTTTACAACCCTGGGCTCCTCCCATGTACCTTAGGATGTTCTCATGTTTTTCATAATGTGGAGATGACCTGCACATCACAAAATGAAAGCAAGAATCAAAAACAGAGAAAATAATCCTAGTTATTGTGCAGTTAGATGTCACAGAATTCTGGTCTGGATCAATTCAAAATTTGGATGAGAACTCCAGTTTATGTTCTTCATCAATAAAACTGTTGTTGCAATAATTACATTACTTAACATACAACAAATTAAAAATAAACAGAGCACATTCTTCCTATACACACACACACACACACACACACACACACATTATATATTAAATTCCTTTAATTAAAATAATATAGGAAGCAAGCATGCTGCTTTGCTGAGTTTCAGCCTGTAGCATCTATCAGATATTCATTCAGCTTTTCAATTTCTTCTCAGTTTTTGGACTAAAACCAGGTATAATGTAATTCCTCTTAGTCCCATAAGCATTCTTGGAAAACAAATGGTGGAAAACTATAGCCCTTGCCCAAGCAAAGATAAGCTTGTACATATGAAGGGTATCTTGGAAAGTTAGAGGAATTTGTGAGGAGCATCCTCATCAGTTTTCTTTGCAGGAAATGGATGTTCTGTTATGGGCTATGCCCACCGTGGCAGCCATTTTGTGAGAGCATGGACAATATGTTTGGAAATGTGCCAAGTCATCAAGACTGGGGTCACTGATTTCAATATAGAAAAGTTTTAAGTGTTGCAAAGTCAGTCAGAAGTGAAAGAACACAAATGTGTCTTCATCTACTGTTGTAAAGCCAGCCCAAGCTGTAAGAACACAAATGTGTGTTTTCATCTATGGTACTTTGATCTGCTTAGGCTGTGACTCACTTACAAAAAAAGTGAGAGGTGGGTGGATTGGCTACATATTTAATTGTACACGTGTACACACTTTTAGCGGTGGATGGATGGATGCATAGGATATATTCTCTAAAATAAATTTGTTCCTTCATCCCCACAAATTATTATGTTTGCTGCTTGATACCAAAAGCTAGTATATTGTAGGCAAAGTTTTTATTTTTATTCTTAAATTACCCTGCCTTTATTATTTTTATAAATAACTCAAGTCAGTGAATATATCTAATACTCTTTTCTCCTCCTCTTTTCCTTACAACAATCCTGTGAGGTGAGTTGGGGTGAAAAAGTGACTGGCCAGCTTTCATGCCTAAGGTGGAACTAGAACTCGTTATTTTGGCTTTTTCTAACACACTACTTTTTCCATATGTTAAGCATATCATATAGAAGTGAGGTATCCTTTATAAATATGCAGTCCCTACATACTGTTAGCATCCAGGTAACTCAAAATATAACAGCCACCTTCTAGGCAGGTGTGTCTCAACATTAGCAATTTTCAGTTGTGTGGACTTCAATTCCCAAAATTCCAGAAGTTGAAGTCCGCACATCTTAACAGTTGCTATAGCTGAAAAATTCTGCTGCACACTAATGCACTTAACATTTTGTTAAATTAAAATAACTATTTTTAAAAGCATGACTTATATTTCAACTGAAACTCTCTTAAAATTAATCTGTAATTTCTTTCCCTTTTTTTTCAGTTTTAAAGTATTCCGTTAAGCACCCTGCAGGCTTTCTTAAAATGGTTTTAGAATTGAACATACAACTAAATGATGGGCTGTAGGATAGCATTCTTCCATTAAACTTTGTGAATTGAAGCATTTTGGAAAATTGCTCTGCCAGTTCAAGTATACATTTGCCACAGCTTAATGGGTGGGGGAGACAATATTTTGCACAGGAGGATAAATAGGGGAGAATGAGGAGAAAAACTCAACAGAGAAATAAAATGCTTCGTTTAAACACAGAACCAGAAACCTATGCTGTAACACAGACCAAATGACGTAAATTTTCAACGGAATCAGGTTTTTTATAATGTATCCAACATTTCTGTAAAATAGTGCATATACATTTCCAAAGAAAATATGCATTACTCCTTCTAAATTTCCAAATTTTGGTTATAGTCAGGATTTTTATTAATCTTACAGGGAAAAATCCCACATAATGGATCAGATTTCTTTAAACCTAGCTAGCCGATCACTCTACAGCAGGGCTGTCAAACTCGTGGCCCATGGCTCGGATGCGTCATGCACTGGCCACGCCCATGCCTGATATAGCAAAGGGGGAAAAAGCCCCGATAAGTCATGTGATGCCACTGTGATGACACAAGATTGACACCCCTGCTCTACAGTCTTTTCAAGACAGAGAAGATTAGAAGAAACATGGAAATATAAGTACTCTAGTATTTAAGTTGGCACTTATGCCAAATATTTGTATATTTTATTTTTCATCAGTTGAACTGTCTTAAAATCAGAATAGTTCCTCTTACTATAACAATCATTCAAATAATGTAACGCATACTTTTAAAAAATGGCATTTTTTTCTTTTAGCATTAAATAAGTTGAATAGAAATATCATATTTTATTATTATTTTATTAACTCTTCACACTAATCCAGCAATATGCAGTAAACATTAAAACTTTGGGGCAAAGGTAATATTCTTTTTTAGAACCACATACAGTATATTTTGTGTGGAAAGCTAAACATATATTTGCAAACTATTTTCAAAAATTTAATATAATCTTTCTATATTCTGTAGGGATCTTCAGTCCTGAAAAAAGATGTAGTTGTCTGTTAAAGGAGGAGGATTTCATTTGTCAAATTTTGAATTACATCATTTGGTATATCTGCTGGCTACTAACACATCTAGAATGATTTTTCTTAGTGAAAAGTGTTCCTGACTCCCTTTAGAATATTCATACACTATACTTGTTATTAGCATAAATCACAGTCATGTGACCGTGGAACACTGCAAATGGCCATAAATGTGGGTCAATTGCTAAACGCCCAAAATACAGTTATGTGATCATGGAGGGGGCAGCTATTGGAACTTTGGAACTGAGTTGTAAGTATCTTTTGGGTTTTCTGTTGTAATTTGGAATGGTCACTAAGCAACTGGCTGTAAGTATATGGTAAATGTCCAGGCAAATCATTTCAGATTCGTGTGTAAGTAAGCATATGTACATTGGAAAATCCCTCGAATCTCAGAGGGATATATATATATATAAACCAGTTACACCAGGGATGTCAAACTTGATTTCATTGAGGGCCACATCAGGGTTGTGCTTGACCTCGGGGGGACGGGGTATGTGTGGCCAAAGTGGGCATGGCTTGCTTGATGTCACTCATGTCAGGGGCACCTGTGGCAGCCCAAGGGCTCTGCCAGCAGAAATAGGCTCCTGAGCTCCGTTTACGGCTGCGACAACCTTCTGTAACCCTCTGCCAGAAAAAAATGGAGCTCATTTTCACTGGCAGAAGGTTGCAGGAGGCCGTTGCAGCCAGAAACGGAACTCTGGAGCCAGTTTTCGCTGGCAGAGGCACTGCGGGCCTACCCCTCACTGTTTCCTGGGTGGGCCCGCGGGCCAGATCTAAGCACCCTGTAGGCTGGATGCGGCCCACGGGCCTTGAGTTTGACACCCCTGGGTTACACAATTCAAGACTTCATACTGGTAGATTAGAAGGGAGGAAAAAGGCCAACAGTATATGAAGAGTTAATACTGACCAAGGAAGAAAATGTATTTAGTTAACCTTGCCTATGACAAAACTCCAATTCAGCAATAGAACCAAAGGCAACCGTGCAAAGCCATTTCCTGCCTCTGGCAGATAATAAAAGTAATTCTAATAATGAAACTCCATGTAATCTTTTTCTTTTTGTTTTTACATTAACTAGAGCAGGAACTAGGACAGGCACTTCAAGACTACGTAGGAGAGTCAGGCCATTCCATATTCAATCATTTCCACAGTGTGGGTCCTAACTCCCACAGACTGGTGCCATGCAAAGCTGCATGAAGCTGACTGGAGGGCATCCAACCTGGGAGGATTATTTTTATATGGATCAGAGTTCAGAAATGTTCTTGAAATATGTTCCAGGAAATTGAACAGACATCCCAATATCATAGCACATCTAATCTCTCTGGAGGCTATTAAGAAATGTAAAACAGCACTGAACAAGCAGACAATCCAATGGCTCTTTCAATACGGGCTATTGCTATGAAATCATTAGATAATATATAAAGTTCTCCGGGTTAGGGTTCATTACAGTTCTCTTTAGGTACTTTTTAACATGCATTTACTGGGAACAAAATAAATAAAAAAGGAGAATTGGTTCTGGGTAAGTGTGCTTTTTTTTTAGTCAGCTGGGCATGATCTACAGATGAAGCAAAATGAAAAAATTACCATGGATTTCAGTTTGCATGGGTAGAAGTACACAAAATACTACATTTAATCTATCTATCTATCTATCTATCTATCTATCTATCTATCTATCTATC
>NW_020769341.1:7984760-8027641 GCF_900518735.1 Pseudonaja textilis
ATCTATCTATCTATCTATCTATCTATCTATCTATCTATCTATCTATCTATCTATCTATCTATCTATCTATCTATCTATCTAAAAAACCTCTGTGTATTCTAGACAACACAGAGACTGGACAAGGATGATATACTTTTTTTAAAAAATTCATTTTTCTAACTCAGTCTGCTGTGCAAATAGGTGTAAGATATACTTACCATAAAATGAATAGTAGTTGAGGCAAATTAACTGGGTATATACTGTCTTTTTCTAAAAAAAAGCACTAGGTGATTGTGCTGACAAAGACCAGAGTTTGTGTTCTCTTTCGCCCACACTCTCTCCCCCTTTCCTCTCTTTATAATGAACTGAAACCCGACATGTGACCTCTGGATATGTATGTCTTAAATCTGTCTCATAAATCTTCCAGAATTTAAACTGAGAAACACAACAGAATATTAAATATAATAACTTTCAATACATCTCAGCCTATTTCCGGAAATATCAAACAGGACTGGCAAAGTCTTGTGCATTACCAACACTATACCTCACTATATGCTAGGCTATCACCAATCTTTGTAAGGTTCAGTAAGTAATCTGGGAACAGTTATAGACAAAGAATACATTTTTTGACTATTTTGCGCCACTTCTAAGAATTTCTTCTATAGTGCTGATTGGAGAATGCATCCATCTATCTCCAACTGAGAATCTTCAACATACATTCACAAAAAACTGAAATTGGTAAAAACAAACAAACAAACTAGGATTCTTTGGGAAAAGTCAAGTTTAGAAGACTAATTGAAGTTCATAGTTTTGACAAACCTTTGAGAACACTAGAGGCTGCTATTCCCCTTCCACTCCACCCCCCTTCATCTCCCAGAATTGAAAGGAATCCTTGGATAGTTCACTGAATGAACAATTCTCTATTCCACAGATTAAGAAATCAGCTTTACATCTTGGCACACATGCTGCAACATAAACCTTGACACGAATCACATTTAAGAGTTTCTAAAGCAAATATCAATGCTTCATAGAATAGTTAAATAAACCTTGTGTGCCACAGGTCGTTTTCCTGGGAAGTAATTTTAGACCTTCCAAAAAAAACTTATACAATATAAGAAATTAAGAGTGTTTTGCACGATATACAAAATCTATTTCATTCCGACAAGAGAAAACTTGATTAAACTGCCATAGGAAGAGTTGAACTTCTGTTTGTTATACATTAATTTTGCAACCAGGGATGGGCCTCCCTTTGGTCAATATAGTTGCTGAGGCTGCAATATGAAGAGCCAAATTGACTCATGGCTCTTTTGTCAGAAGAATAGGATAAGGCGAAAAGATACGTATTTCCTAACAAGTCTTCTTGCTCAAACTACCATAATTTGTAGTTTCATCCTTGTATAAAGTTTAAAACGAACAAAGAAACAAAAAATGAAAAGAGGAGCATGGAACTAAATCATGGCCATCAAGTTGATCTTAAAGTCTTTTTTCACAAACAAGTTTCATAAAGAATAAAACTGTAATAAGCTTATTTATTAAAGCTTCGTAATTTTAAGAACTTAAATGCATTAAGTTAATGTGATTTATTTTCAAGAAAACACGGATTGTTTCCAGCTGAAACTTTTACCCTACTTCATTAATTTTACTTAGAACTTTAATCGTTATATTCCACTTACAGCTCTCCTATATTTTTCAATCTTCCCTCTTTTTTGATCTGAAAGAGAGAGTGGTTTGAGTGGGTGGCCCTTTGTCTGGAAGCATTTCTGCTTAAGTTGGAGAAATAATTAACACATCGCTCCTTCTGGTGAAGAAAACTGAGTCAACACGGACTTCACTTTAACCTTTCATTTTTCAGGTGTACAGGTAACAATGTAGAGTCAAACTGGGCATCACAATTAAGAATGGCATCAATCAACTTGCCTTGGCTGAAGTAGAAGGAATCTGGCAGAGCTGTGCAAATTTAGCCTGCTGGCAAGATGCAATATAAATCTTTAGATATCTAAGCTTTTTCTAGACAGAAAAAGCCCAATAGTTAAATCATGGAGATTGATGGGTTTTTTTTTCAAGGAAGTTTTTAAATAGAGCTCCATTAGCCAAGTATTGCAATCTGAACTGCAAATCCTGCACTGAATTAAGTAGACTGGAACAAGATCCCTTCCAAAACCATCTTTCCTCATGCATTTATGAAGAAAAACATAATATTATCAAAAACCTTCAGTTTGCTGTGTCTCCCTAGGGACTTGTTGGCAAACTCAGGAGTCCCTCCATATGATGTGTGAAATGATCCTTACCCAGCTGAAAACAGAAATTAATAAGTATATTCTGCAAAAATGCCCTCTGTTCTAATCATAATCCCTTTTTTAATCCCTTTCCTATCTTTTCATCAAAGTGACACAATAGCTTTACTATTAGCTATACTAATAGATACTTTTTAAGAGCGCCTTTTGCTCCCCAGCCAATGTCAAAGTAAGAACATGTGTTTCAGCCACATCTGAAAACTTCCTTCTGACCACCGCTCCTCTGCTCAAGAAAAGACAGCTTCCCATAGCTGCAGTTCAAAGCCAACTTCTAATGAGCGGGTACATACAGTGACCTGATATTCTACCACTGTCTACTGTAACTTAATGGCAATTGAATTGCAAGACGCAGTGTTTGCTTTTATAAAACGTTCAATAGTTGGAGCCACGAAACAGGCAAATTTTCCATCATTATTCTTCAATTGATTCGTCCCTGCCGTTGGAAGAAATATCCATCTGGGTTCAGTTCCAAGTGGGGAGAAAGACACTGAAGACGTGGAGGCTGATTGGAAAGATGATTTATTGATGGACAAGAAGACCACATGGGTTTTAGGTCCTGGGAAGCTGAGTCCATGGGGTACAGTGATAAGTATTTATACCCTCTCTTGGGCCTTGCCCTTGAGCTTCGTGTTCCTGTGCAAGAAATGTATTCTATTGGTTGTCAGATTCCCGGGAGGCTATGCCGGGGTCATAGCTGAGGTTGCCTGAGATAAGCTTGCTTGAACCTTGCTTGGTGATGTAATGTCTCCAGGTGATTTCGCAATGCAGTGAACGCTGCTGCTAGATTGGTCGAGGGCTAATCCTATTATGTCCTAGGGGTCATGTCTTAATCCCATTTCCCTGGAACTGAAGTTCTAATTGTCTTGTAGTTAGCCTGGCCCAGTCTTAATGTGCACCAAATAGCTGCTGAGGGGAGGGAGCTTCAGGGAGCTGCTCTTTGTCTTTAAAAGAATGTTTCTCATTTTCCTCATCCAGGGAAATACAATATTCTGCCTTTTTAATTTTTCGTAGAATATTTCATTCTTCTAGGAGAGGGGTGGGTGCTAACCTTTTACACCACCATTCACATCAATGGAAACATCCTGCCATTGTGCCCTAAATAACCTGCAAAAATGTATTTCTCATTCAAAAGAAGGAAGCTAATTTTGGTTTGCCCCTCACAGTATTAGGAGAAAAGGAAACTTTATGCAAACAGGTTGCATGTAGAAAGTCCAAGGGAGATATTCAAAGTATTCAAATGCACCCAAGAATCTTGCTTTTGAATATATCTGAAATGGCCTGGATTTAAAAATGTAAGAAAAAAAAATCTAAAAGTTTTTGGGTGAAAATATATGTCCTACCTGAAAATTTTAGAGCAATCTGCATCAAAAAGAAGCCAAAGAAAGAAAAGTTTTGCAGCGATAAAATTATCTTAAAAAGCTGCATTCTCATAATGAAAACCCATAGGAGGAACAGAATCCCACATTAATTTCTGCAGATGGCTTTGATTTTACTAGGAGACCCACTGAAGTCTCTTTTGGCATCTTCTGCTATAACTGATAGGAATTAAGAACTATCCAAATATTCCATTTTACAGAATTGGGATGCAATTTAGCTACATGGGTTTAGACCTTGGCCTTTTGCCTCTCTCCTTTTGTTCGAGAGCCCATATACAGTATATAGTATTTCAACTCTTTATCCCATGCCACAGGTGAAAATAGAAAACAAAATACTCGGAGTGTGTACGATATGGTATAATAGCTTAAATCCCAGCAGTGGGATAATTTTTGACAGTTTGGCACAGAATGCGTTTATTTTTAAAAAGCACAATTTTAAGAAGGAAATAGTTTAATAGTAGGTTTCTTTCTTCCAAAATGGATCCATGATATGTTTTTTAAAAAATAAGTTAGGAAAAAAAAAATCCATGCCTAGCATGCACTCTGGAGAGCCAGGGTGGTATAAGCAATTATGGTGTTAGACTAGAAGCTGGGAGACCCAATATCAGCCATGGAAGCTCACTGGTTTATTGGGCCAGTCATTCTCTCTCAGATCAACCCACTTCACAGGGTGGTTATTATGGGCTGGGGGTGAATGCTATTGAGATCACCCAGAATGCCCAAAGGGAAGGTTGGATCTGTTCTATTTCACTGGATTTTTAGCTCATTCTATAGCAGTGGTTGTCCATCTGTGTATTTGATTACATAATTTGGCCTTGTTTCAACAAGGAATTTAATAAATGCATCTCTAAATGGGCCAGAATTTGAACTGCGTCCCTCCATCTCTTGGGCACTGATATAACATTAATTTCATAGCTAAATAAGGATATTTTTAAACTTGTAATGTTTTTCCCCCCTGAAAAAAAAATCAGTGTTCTTTAAGCAGGTTTTGCTTCATGCTCTTAATTTGCCATATTCACAGTCAATGCACAGATTGTGGGGATCTAGGTTACCATTTTCTGCCTTTCTCTTGGAGGTCACATTTATAATTTGTAGCGGTTCTCTGCCTATTAGTTTCCAATATTTTAATTATGTCTATAGAAAAGGATACAACATGAGTGTCATACAATACCAAGTAAGAACAACCTCTTTTTTCAGTGTTGTACTTCAATGAATAGGGATGGTACAAATTCATTACCAGTTATGACCATCTTGCAATTCAAGGCATGCAAAAATAATACTGTACCTCAAAGACCTGAATTTCAAGAACTAGATTCTCCCCAATTCCTGAGAAGGGAACTTGATTTCTATTTTTGTCAGAAAAGAAGAATGAATAAACAGTGACTATTTTACCAAAGGTCAAGTCAGTCACTCAGGAAGATTTCATAATCAGTTGATTATTTTTGAAAAAAAAAAACCTTTTGCAAGTGATCTGTTCATCATCATATCCCACAGATCTGCCTTCACTGCTAGCCTCACAATGTTCAACAAAGCTATTATTACAGATGGTGCTATTTAAAGCATTGTTCACTTTAAAGGGTTGAGGTCCATCAACCTTTATAGGGGAGAGCAGAAGACTGAAATCTGACAATCAGGTGTTAATTCTTGAATGGTCAACTGAGGAGGAGCATCCATCACCCATTCACAAGCTTCCCTTTTATAGATTTTCCACATTGATATTTGAAGGGCAGTCATCATTTCTAAACCTGCATTTTAAACCTCCACATTTATCCCCACCCCTAGTCCCATCTTGATTCACATGCAAATCTAAAACTTGATGATGTGCTTGAATAGCCATCTTACTTCATGAAGTTCCATTTTTTCAGAAGATAAAGTACGAAGATACGACTTTCTTCAAGTAATATAGTGAGAGAACAATGAAAGAAGGAATGATTTAACTGTGCATCTCTCTCTCCCCCCCACCCCCTGCACCTAAACTCAGCATTTAAATGCTGGCTTAAGTGGTGCCTAAATCTAGACCAAGGGTCCTCAAACTTGGCAAGTTTAAGACTTGTGGACTTCAACTCCCAGAATTCCTGAGCTAACATGACTGGAGAAGGAATTCTGGGAGTTGAAGTCCATAAGTCTTAAATCTCTCAAGTTTGAAGGCCCCTGATCTAGACTGACAGACAGACAGATACCTTTGAAGCAAAGGAACAGTCGAGAATTGGTGATGCCAGCTTTGAGAGGCTGAAGTAGGAAGAGAGGAACAACAACGTCAGAGAGGAAACACAGTACACAGGAATTTCTTGACATGAAAGAATGAGAATCAAAGTACAGGTGAAGACCAGGTGGCAATGCTCTAGATCTCACCTTTTTATAGCTTTATTTCTTCCATGGCTTGAAGGAAATTTCTTACTTCTACAAGGGTGTTCTAGTTCCTACTACTGGGGCAGGGACAATTTGTTTGAGATCAGAGTTTTAAAACCACAGACAGATTACTTGGGAGAGAAGCCAGCCTTTCACACTGAAGCTTTAAAGACAAAATTCCATACCCTGGCTTCAGACAAAAAGATAATTAGCAGAAAAGGCAGCACTCAATCCAGCTGCTATATTCTGAACCAGCTTCAAATGCAGAATTTACTTCAAGGGCATGAGTGTGTTTTTGGCAAAGTTCTTTCCTCCCAAAATGTTATAATCCCTGGAACAACAACAAAAAAAGAGTAACAATTGTCTGTATCTGTTTTTTCTCCTTCAAGGCTGAAGACAAGTCTTCCCCCTCATGTCATTCTTGCTTTCTAGTTGCCCTGAGTTTGTTTGCTCACCAATATTATGTTTATTTACTTATTAAAGAAATTTATATGGCTGCCAAACTTAGTGACTCCAGGTAGCTTACAAGAAACAAAAATATAAAAAATACAAAATCCAATACACCTTTGTCCCTCAGTAACAACATTCAAACAGTGATAGGACTTTGTTGCCAGGGTCTCAATTACTTTGAGACACAGACCTTGTCATGCTACTACTTCAGAAGCCAAGAATCTGATTGTACATTATACATGGACTTTATACGGCTTCAAACTCTGTTGCTTTAGCTAGTTTGTGCCAGCCTTTAGTCATTTGACTCTTGTTCAGATTCTGTGAAGTGGTCACAAGTCTATATCACCAAAGTTTGGCCAATGGGAGATACAGATACAGTCCTGGCTCCCTGTGCTGCAGTTTCATGAGACTGCTTGGTCTATTCCAAGGGTTTTTAAACATGGCAAGTTTTAAGACTTGTGGACTTCAACTCCCAGAATTCCTGAGCTAACATGACTGGAAGAGGAATTCTGGGAGTTGAAGTCCACAAGTCTTAAATCTGTCAAGTTTGAAGACCTCTGGTCTATTCTATATTTTCCTGGGTCTGTGACCCTTCCTCCTGGTCACTAAAAAATAAGACCTGCTATTGGCTTGTAAATCCTAGTAACAGTTAACCATTTCTTTGGGTAAGAGCAAGAGCTTGTCCAGGAATAACAGAATAAAATAACAAGAGTTGGAAGCAGAGGTGGTATTCAGCCTGTTTTGACCAGTTCTGGAGAACCGGTAGCGGAAATTTTGAGTAGTTCAGAGAACCAGCAAATGCCACCTCTGACTTGAGATTTTACAGTATTCTTCCCCTGCCATGCCCACCGAGCCACGCCCATAGAACCGGAAGTAAAAAAAAAATTGAATCCCATCACTGGTTGGAAGGGACCCTTGGAGGTCTTCTAATCCAATATGGGCGTGGCTGGTTCCACCCCTTCCTTCTGAAGGATCTCTGTGAAATAATCTGGAAAGTGCACTCTGAAATCCATTCTAGAATCCGAAGAGTACTTGCAGTCCTTTAAAAGACGCAGAATAGGGTTGCTGGGCCTAATTCTAGGTTCTTTGCTGACTTATCACACAGCATGGGGAATAAGGCTGCTAGTGAAGACCATTTGAAAACTTCAATTAGTCCAGAATGCAGAGCCCTGATTTTTGGCTGATAAAAAGTGGGCTATGCGCATGACAGCGGTGCACTGGGCCCTGGACTGTCTGCCTTGTTTTTCATGAGTAGAGAGAAAATGAGGAAGAATAGGATTGTGGAAGTAAGGGCAGTTGATTTCCCTCTCTTCCTACCCGATGGCCTCTATTGTTCATGAGCTGGTTTCAGGATTCACATGTAAGTCAGCTCTGCAGGTTGCCTCACTCAGGTGAGGCAGATAAGATAAAGATAAATTACTTGAGACACATACGTTCTTTGTAGATGGACTTAGATGGCTGTCTGTCCAATGTTGGACTATTTCATACCTCCTTTGCTTTTCTCTCCGCATTCACGCCCTCCCTCCTCCATCACACTATGCTGATTCCCTCTGTTATGCTCTCAATGAAGTAGAGGAAGATAAGAGTTGCTAATCCACAGAATCACTAGGTATTATACTGTAATTTCCAGCTTCAAAACTACCCTGGTTTTATAGAGGGCCACTGCCAATATTTTGTCTGGTGTACACCTTGATGGCTGCTTTGGAGTTGGTACTGCCCAGTGACTAACACGTCATGGAAGGGTGGATTCCAAAATGGTGTTCCAAGGGTTTGCAGGCCTGGTTGCCAATGCTTTTCATCACCTTTGCTTGTCCAGCCTCAAGTGGCCCTGGTTTTATTTCCTCCCTTTAGTCCTTTATAGATCCTGTAAGCAAAAAATTCTGCCTCTCAAAAGATTGAAAGCCAACATACCAGGAGCGCTTCTTAAACACCAAGCTATTTCTTTTTATAGCACAGCATTATTATTAATAACAGACCTATAATGCCTTTCAAAGCAAGACAAGGGCAAGTTTGAGGCCAACTCAGTCAGGGTGAGACAGCAGCCACAAGTAGATGATATTTCTGCTGGAGAACCCCCGTTAAATCCAAATTCACAAGCTAATGATGTCTGTATGATTAGCAATGCTGGTTTGTTGCTGAATTGTACTTCATTAACTCACTTCCTCACAGCTAATGATAGACACTACTGTTGAGAAAGCAGACTAATTCAACAGACAGACAGGGAGGCAGACATTTCATAGCATGCATTCAAAACAACTACCCTGCATGTGTTGCTTTGCCCATAATACATGCACTGTAATCTGCACTATTGCATATTGTACTGCACCGTTTGTCTGAATGGGCAGCAAACCAAAAATGGGTGACAGCAAAGCACCAGAAGGATTAAGGTATTGAGGGTTGGTTTGGCCAACACTTCTTGAACTCTATTTTACTCTTCTTGAACTCTACTCTATTTTTTGGGGGGCTTGCCTGTTACTAGGGTATCTGTCTATATTTCTTTTTCTTTTATATCCAGTGAGAATAAGACACCGTCTTGCTTGTCTCTTCAAGCACCAGAATGTCTTACTTTGGTCCTCAGCAGACTGCATGGAAAAAGACTTCCTTCATCTTACTTCAGGAATTTAATTTCTTTTTCATGTTCATTTGCATGACTGCTCTTGTTTTGATTTAAACCCACACACACACACTCCTATTTCTCAATGTTTATATCTTTGTGAGTACTCAAAATACGTGTAAATAATACATGCTTCTTCTAACTAATGCATCCTCTCCAGGAAGATCGCTGAATTCCCAATAGTTTTCAGGGATATTAAAAAACTAGGATAAACATCTGGCTTGAAAGATCTAGGATAGGTAAGACATAAAATAGCAAAGCAGCACTCATCTCCATGGAAACACAAAACAATTATACAAACAACGCAATTAAAGCAGACAGTTTTCAATCTTTTGGTAGAATGGGTTGAATTAAGACATTACATCTGTGATTTCAAGGCAGCAATTTACAGAATAATTAGGAGACTAGCAAGGACACCAAACTGCCAGGTTACTCTCCTAGATGTACCAAGAATGAAGAGTCTGCTTTATTCTAAAATTACTATTATTTGTCCTGGGCATTTGGAAGAAGTTTAGAATAATAAACCTGAGGTTTGAGGACACCAAATCCTAAGTAAAACACTGTGTATCATCCAGCATTACATAAAGGGATGAATATTCATATGTTAATCTCAGAGTTCAGTAAGAATTGCCTGTGCTTGTTTAAATCAATGCTGGAGAGCCAATTCATTGTAATCACAAAGTCAGGACAATGAACCAAGCTGGGTTCAGAGATGGCACTAAGTCATAGGTTGATTAACCATAAAACACAAATATCTTGGTTTCTATTGTATACTAAGCTAAAGCCAGATAACCACACGATGTATAAAACCAATCTCTGAATGAATAGTCTAAACTCCAGTACTTTTAAATCCCTAGACATTTAGTTATATTGTTTAATGGGGATGAAGAATTCTTCCCTCTCCACCACCATCTCCTGTGTGGCCCTTGAGATTTCATTTATAATTTATTTTTATGAATGCAATTACTCAACTGTTAAACTACGCCTAGCAAAGGTTCAAGTATAAGCAGTTATAGTTATTATAGTTTAAAACACAGGACAATTGGAACACACAGTAGTTCTGCAAGAGAGTATGCATTATAGATAGTCCTCACCTTACGACCATAATTGAGCCCAACATTTCTGTTGCTTAAGTGAAACATTTGTTAAGCAAATTGTGCCCCATTTTACGACCTTTCTTGCCACAGTTGTTAAGTGAATCACTGCAGTTGTTAAGTTAGTGTCGTGGTTGTTAAGTGAATCTGGCTTCCACATTGACTTTGCTTGTCAGGAGGTCACAAAAAGTGTAAACATGACCCTGGAACACTGCATCCGTCGTAAGTATGAGCCAGTTGCGAAGCATCTGAATTTTGATCACGTGACTATGGGGATGCTGCAGCTGTCATTAAGTGTGCAAAATGGCCATAAGTCACTTTTTACAGTGCTGTTGAGACTTTGAACAGTCACTAAACGAACTGTTCTAAGTCGAGGACTATTCAGCTTAGCCAGAGCCCAAGTTGAAGGATGTTGCAAAGGCAATATTTCAGTATTAGGAAGGTCAGAAAAGATTTAAAACAAAAAACCTCTGCTTGACTTCCCAGTTTTACAAGCAAGAGAAGGAAGATATGAGAACTGACTTGTGAACCTGGCAGCCTTCCAGACAAAGTATGTTGACCCACCCTTTCAGAGCCAGATTTTCAGCTCAGCAAGTAGAATAACAGCGTCCCTTTACTTGTTTACTCTTATCCCTGGTGGGAATTAGAAGCAGAAATTAGAGCCCAATCCCTCTTCCCACCCACCCCCAGCTTGTTTGGATAAAGAAAGGACTGTGTGTGCCTTGTAACGAGAAAGACATATGCTTTGTATCAAAGCAAAATGGCACATCTCAAAATGGCCACCATCCTTTAAAAAGAAGGTCTTAAATTGCACAATGGCGTATATTCTAAATTCATGCCTAAATGAACCGGCAAATGGAGCTCCCTGCTAACAACTAAATGTTCCTTGTGCTAATATGTAAAGCAGGGCTGTCAAACTCAAGGCCCGGGGGCCAGATCCGGCCCACGGGGTGTTTAGATCGGGCCCGTGGGGCCACCTTGGAAACAGCAAAGAACCGGCCCATGGTGCTTCTGCCAGCAAAGATGGAGTTCTGTTTTTGCTGACAGAGGGCCACGGTAGCCAAAAACGCAGCTCGGGAGCCCGTTTTCTCTGGCAGAGCGCTTGGGCAACCACAGGCACCCCAACACAAGTGACGTCAAGCTAGCCACACCCATCCTGATGCCACCCCCGAGGTCGAACACAATCCTGATGTGGCCCTCAATGAAATCGAGTTTGATGTAAAGCAATCCCTAGTTTCGTCTTCCAAGCAATTTCTTAAGGATCCTAGACACACTCGTAGCTCACTTATTTTCATATAATATTTGGAAGGAACACTGCTGGCCCAGTAGGCATGTGGATGGTTTGTGATGATATTAGCTCTTGTGTAACAAACTTAAAATTGGAAAGCACCCAACAAATTCTTAGGCTAGATTAGAAAAATAGTCAGTGCAAACACTGAGGGAATCAAAAGCATATGTCAACTAATGTAAGGATGATTGAGCAATTGATAAAATGACTTAATCCTGTTTTGGAATTTTCAATGTATCTTAACTTGAATTAATTTCAAGTCTATCTTCAGACAAAATAGGCCGTTCTGTGTACTGTATATAAGGAAGCTTCAACTGTACAACAGCAGTCAACTGTCTTCAGAATCCGAGGGCCTATTACCAGGCTTACTTCAGCTAGCAAAAATGAAGCTATTATTATGGAGTGTGCCTAAATCTAGCATATTTATGCATCTATATGATTCTTGGCATCTCAGCAAATCCTGATTTATGTTAACATTGCCTGTGTCAACATGGATATTCTTCTTTTGAACCTAATGAAGTGGATAACATTAGTGACAGGCAAAGATTAATAAAATAACAGTGGATGTAGAATCATATAAAGGCTGCATAAAAGTTTGGCATTATAATATAAAAAAAATTGCAGAAAGAAAGAAAGGTAAGAATAATGTATGAAGAGATCGCTGATCTAACTATGACTCCAGAGACAATAGCTCTTAATAGGCAAAGAGCAGAGTCAAAAAACTGGGGCTCTTAGCAGAGGCTGGGTTTTTATAGTGGCAGACTCAGCTCTATGACATCAGAGGGCGGAGTCATATCCCAATGCTGGACTCTCAAAGCAGTGTGGTGGAGAATGTCCAAGACAGAGGTGCAGTGATATTACTATTTTAATATTTGTTGAACAGAAACAGAGTTGCACATAGTTCAAATAATTAATACACACACAAGACACCATACTTGCAGCTAACAGCAGCACACTGCTACTTTTATGCAACTAAACAGGATCCTTGGTGTTATGATGTGCTGCCACTTGTCTGCTTTTCATGAAACATTAAAAGAAATCTTTTTTTTAAATTTCTGGAAGGGGATTTGAACCTCATAGAATAAGATCTGGCCACCCTCACTTAGTGAACTGCAATAAAGGACAAAATCTGTCACGCAGTGCCTCCTGGTGATCAGAGTAACTAGAAATTCCACATAGGATATACTTTGTGTAAAAACAGAAATATTCTCCTCACCTCCAAGAGAGTATGGAGCTAGAAGGTGATTATAACATCTGCATCTCTGAGAGCTTAAGGGAAGGTAGATTACATATACCATTTTGAGAAGGAGGCACACTGCATTCTTCCTCCAGATCACTACAGAAGTTTTGTTTGAATTGCTCAGAAATTTATGAAGTGAGGGATTATTGAAGAAAGAAGAGGACTGCATAAAGCATAAAAACATGCTTATCTGTGCCCCTTCTTTAGTATTTAAAACATAGTTCATCCTTCTACAATTACTTAAGTAGCTCTCAGGACTTGTCCTTCTTGGAAACCTTGGCACATGGTCAGTAAAAAACAAATTATGGGTGGGAGATGAGGGCTTCCAAACTAATTTGATTCCAAACCAGTTAGCCGTCTTATGAGTTGCTTAGTGGTGAAGAAATAAGAGCACACCATCGTGAAATGATGTTAAATATCATTGAGAAGCTTTCAACCAGGGTATGAATTGAATAAAAGGCAACTGTATCCACCATCTGGCATTCAGATATACATTACATTGGACTATGAGTGATCAAAGCTAACACTGGCGACATAATATGCAATAAACTTTAAATGCTCATTTCTATTAATAAAAAAAGAGGAAATGATTTTTCAGCAGAGAAGCAACATGAAATTTGTGCTGAACCTTCTATCTCCTAAGGCTGATTGATTTAAATCAAGATAATTTAAACCATGATTAAAAATTACTGTTCTTTTAAAAAACCCCTAATATAACTAATTTTGCATTGCTTGAAACTAACATGACAAGAAATATTCATCATCTCTTTTCTAAATAATTAAGCCAATGTCACCACTAAAAATGTTTATGAGGACATATTATTTGTATTGTACCTTTTTCATTTTTTCAAATCATGTCTTGCATCTTTGGGACACTGTATACTGTGTATATTTCTTGTGTAAAAAGTATGAAGTGTCTGTTAAATAATTTGATATGGAGATTCTTTACAACTAGTTAACCTTAACCAGTTCATAAACTATAGAAATTTAAAAAACACATATTGGATAATCTATGTGTTAGGCTGCATTGATTCATTTTAGAGACTATAAAATGTGTTCATATTTATGTTTAGCATTAACTTATTATTTAGCAGAAAACTGGCACACATTTGCACATGCGCTCATTGATTTTTACATACTGTTTTTCCACAGCAACTCCCTTCTCTCTCTTTTATTTAATACTGAAATCTAGAAAAATCTGATGCTGCATGTGGCAAATTTATGGGGAATTCCATCTCCCCTTGCCAGAGGGTAGTGAAACCAGCATATCCAAGTAAATAGTGTAAGCACATTGGGAGGATAAATCGTATGGTTATAATGAGTCATATTATTGTGGGGATGAGAGGCACACTCCAAAGACAGATGCTGTTCCTCCAGAGGTACAGGTAATCCTTGACTTACAACAGTTTGCTTAGTGACTGTTTGAAGTTACGGCACTGAAAAAAAGTGACTTACAACCATTTTTCACATTTATGACCAGTGCAACATCCCATGGTCACATGATCAAGATTCCAATGCTTGGCAACTGGCTCATATTTATGACAGTTGCAGTGTCCCGGGATTATATGATCCCCTTTTGTGACTTTTTTTTTTCAATAAAGTTTTATTTGGGTTTTCACACACAAAATACAAGTAAAACATCTTTTTTGAAAATAGCATGGTCCCGGGTTGAATTTCTTTATAAAGACACAAAACTCAATTTCATGCTCCTTTTTGTATTCTATTCCATATCTTATATTATTTTACATTTTCTATATAGTTTTTCCCCTCTTTTAATTTTCTCAATTTTATTTTGATTATCTCATCTCAATTTAAATCATTATATTTATACTTTTGTCTGTTCTGTTTCAATTTCATATTATCTTTTCTCATTAAACAAATTTTCTCCTGTAGTTACTAATTGGAGTATGACACCTTTATATCTTTTAATTACATCCATTCAACTCTTATTTAAACTTCAATATATACCTTAAGTTTATGACCTTCAATATAATACATAATACATAACTTCCAATCAAATTCTGCTTGGTACATTCCTATAATACACACTATATTCTTTAAAAAAAAGAAAGATTGTAAATATATGTAATTATAAACCCTCATTCCATTCCACTTCAGTTCTATCATTAATAATCTTAACATCTTTAACACTTCTTTTCAATTAAATATCATACTTCCTTAAAAACACATATAATCTCCATAATTAATTTTTCCCTTATTTCTCTTCACGTTTTATAAATCATTAAATATACCTTTTGTTACATTTATTTATTGACAAGCATTCCACTGAATTACAATAGCTATTTTATCATTTTAATCATACATTCATATTTTCTAAAATTATTTCTGCTTCTAATATAACCATACTATCTTATGTACCTTTGCAGAATCCCTTTTTCCATTAAGTTTTCACCCATTATCTCTAAATAGGCCCTGTTTCTCTATATTTTGCTTCTGTCCTTTATAACTTCTTTTCCTTTCTTTCTTCCCCCTTATCTTCTCCCTCCCCTTTTTACCCCCTTGTCTCTCTAGTTCTAATTCTCTCTTCTGCATTTCCCTCTTCTGTTGCTTTCTGATTTTATACTTATTTTTCACTCTATTTTTTTGGAATTGTTTTTCCCAATCTTAAACTTTCCATTCTCTTTCCCTGCTTTCCTTTTTTCCCCCACCTAAGATTACTTGTTCATTAAAGATGGCTTCTTCTTTGTCACAATCTTCTTGTTCTGCAGGCATTTCTTGTTGTTTCTCATAATTCCAAATCTCCATTTCTAAAAACTGAAATACAAAGCCAAAAGAACCTCTCCCTTCTTGTGCATCTTCTTTGTACCTTTTAAGTTCCATTTTCAGTTCTTCTAAAAGTGGAGCCATTTTAAACAGCTTTAAACAACCACCTGATTGATTTTAGTCATTCAAAACAGTAACCAAGAACCCAGAAATCATCAAGTAATCCAGACAGTCTCGAGTTATATCTTCTTATTTCTTTTTCGACTTTCTCTTTCTGGGGTTTTTGTTGCGATATTTCAGTTAGAATGTATCTTTTGGAAGTCTTATTGAGATTTTGCTGTAAGTTCTTTTTTAATTCCAGGCAGTCTCCTCCCTTCCAGATCCTACCCTTTTATTCTTTTTCTCTCCTTTCCTGTTGTCAAAAGCTTTTAATTATCCAGAAGTCTTTATTATCCCTTTGACTTTTTATTTTCAGCATTAAATGCCTATTGATGTCAAAGTAGATTTTTTTCCAATTTCTTGCTTAAGTCTCTTAGCTGTCAGTATAGGAAAAGGAGAAAACCAAATCTTTTCCCTTTTCTCTCTCCTTCACAGCTTAAAAATCTTCTTAGGAAACAATGTTATTGTTTTTTAACGGTTTCAATTCCAGGGTATCTTATTTGTTGCTTTTGCTGTTTGACCCGGTCAACCAAAATTTTCTCTTTTTATCTTCCTCCTGCACATTCTTTTCCGGTCGGGTTCTTCTTTGTGGTGGCCATTTCTGACCACCGCTGCAACCGCCTTCGGGAAAGGGAGTAATGGCCAGCTGGGGAGGAGAGATGCGGCTCTTCCTCAACCCTGCTGACAGTCTCCCCCATCTTCACCACCTCTATGGGGTGGCTTAGCCCCGAAACCAGCCGGCTTGGGGCGCTCCAGAAGCGAGCACGGATAGAAGCCTCGCAGAGACGAGATTTCGGTCTGTTGCTGAAGAAGCTCAAACCGAAAGTCCGTCCCCCTTTTGTGACTTTTTGACAAGCAAAGTCAATGGGGAAGCCTGGTTGTTCACTTAACCAGGTTACAGGTAGTCCTCGACTTACAGTAACAACTGAGCCCAGAATTTATGTTGCTATAATGAGGAATTTGCTAAGTGAGTTTTTCCTCATTTTACGGCTTTTCTTGCCACCTTTGTTAAGCAAATCACCGCACTTGCTGAATTAGTAACACGGTTGCTAAGTGAATCTGGCTTATCCATTGACTTTGCTGGCTCAGTAGGTCACAAAAGTTGATCATATGACCATGGGACGCTGCAATCATCATAAACATGAGTTAGCTGTCAAGCATCCGAATGCAAATCATGTGACCATGGGGATGTTGCAATGGTTGTAAGTGTGAAAAATGGTCATAAGTCCATTTTTTTTCAGTGCCATTGTTAACTTTGAACAGTCACTAAATGAACTGTTGTAAGACGAGGACTACCTGTATTAGGCTACTAGCTGCAATGATTTACTTAACAACTGGGGAAGAAAGGCTATAAAATGGAGCAAAGCTCACTTAACAAATATCTCAGTTAGCAACAGAAATGTTGAGCTCAATTGTGGTCGTAATTTGAGAACTACCTGTAATTAATTGCCCACTATGTTTTAGTTTTTGGTTCTCATCTGCCACAGTCACATTCAGAATATGAAATCGTGCCAGATTTTTCTTTTTTGCAGACTGTATGGCAATGAAGGAAAAGGAAAGATCAGGCCCATTGCTCAGTAAAGAAAAGTACATAGTAACAGGTAACAATGAAAAAGTTGAGCTATTCAACATATCTTTTATCTCAGTCTCCATGGAGAAGAGGCTGTCTTTTCTATATTTGATTTCGGATAATTGGTTGAAGTAGCAGGATCCTAGTTCAAGCCTGATGGAAAGGTCAGGGAATACTACTCACAGATGAAATCTCTTGAGATAGCTAGGGTACTGACATATTAACTACCCATTAGCCTGCACTTCAGAGGAGCTCTGGATAAAAGGTGTTGTGATCGCCTTTTGCTACCTCCTTCCAAGAAAAGTCAGTGGGGAAGCCAGATAGCAATAACAATAGCACTTAAGACTTATATATCACTTTACAGTGCTTTGCAGTCCTGTCTAAGCAGTTTACAGAGTCAGCCTCTTGCTCCCAACAATCTGGGTCCTCTTTTTACTGATCTCAGAAGGATGGAAGGCTGAGTCAACCTTGAGCCTAGTGAGATTTGAACTGCGAATTGCAGGCAGCAGAAGTAGCCTTCAGTACTGCACTCTAACCACTGCGCCACCATGGCTCAGATTCATTTAACAACTGTGTTAAACCTTAAGAGCTGGGGTGATTCACTTAACAACTGTGGCAAGAAAGGTTGTAAAATGGGGCAAAATTCACTTAACAGTTCTCTTGCTTAGCAACAGAAATTTTGGGCTAAATTGTTAGTCATTAAGTTGAGGACTATCTGTGCTGTATGAGCTTGACTGTCAAAGTACTAGACACCGAAGGAGAGTAACTACTGTTCTTATCAAAAACTAAATTCAAAAGAAAGATCCAAGGAACAACAGACAAGTCAGTCTCATGTCCAAATATTTTAGAGCAGACTGGAATATAATTGATCTGTAAACACACTAAAAACAATTCATTAGTTCACAGATATTGACAAAGATATATTTTGCCACTTATTGTTACAATATGTTTTGTGCAAATACATGATCAGTAGTTTGTGGAAATGCTGAAGATATATCTCATTTTAGAAGCTATTTGATCAAATGTTTCATGACATTTGGATTAGCAATCCAGTTAAGAATGGGCTCCCTGGAATACCCATGGGGAGGATTTATAGTTGTCATGGAAATTGATGACAATCTAGGGTTCCTCATAAAGCTGAAATAAATTATCAGCTAGTGTCACAGAATTGAGTTTGTTCTTCTATTAGTGGCTTGGCTGAAGCAGAAGGAATGCTTTGGGTGCAATTGTTCATACAGGTGTTGCTCTACTTACAACGATGGTTGAAAGTTACAACAGCACTGAAAAAAAGTCACGTATGACCATTTTTCACACTTACAATTACTGCAGCATCTCCATGGTCACATGATCAAAATTCAGAGGCTTGGCAACTGACTCACATGACGATTGTAGTATCCTGGGTCATGTGATCACCTATTGGTTTCTGACAAGCAAAGTCAATGGGGAAACCAGATTCACTTAACAACCCTGTTACCAACTTAACAACTTCAGTGATTTTCTTAACAACTCTGGCAAGAAAGGTGGTAAAATGGGGCAAAACTCACTTAACACCTGTCTCACTTAGCAGCAGAAAGTTGAGGCTCAATTTGTGGTTATAAGACAAAAATGAAACACACAGATATTCTGATAGCTTAGAAAACTAGACTGAAATTAAATTGAATGGAGGTCAATGTAAACGTTTTCATGGAAGAAAAGATTGCACAAATATACCATGTAGATATCAAGGAATATCTGTGAAAAAGAGTTATAGTTGACAAGAAGCTGAATACTGTTTGAGTTTGGCTGTCAAATGTAGAAACAGAGTTGTCAGCTGAACATAAGTTTCTAAGTCATGGGAACAAAGAGTTCATTATTTTGCCTTGGTCAGACCACACTTTAAGGATCCAAATAAACTAGAACCGATTCAGAGAAGAGCAATGGGAATGTTCAAGGATAAGGAAATGAAATGAAAATAAATGGAATAGGAATAGAAAACGAATAACACAATTAAAAATAGCAGATTTCAGTTAAATGCTATGAAAATCTTCTTAACAATAGCAATGGTTCACCAGTAGAATTTCTGAATTTCAAGCTCCCCTTCCTTATGTATGCATAAACAGAACCAGGAGAATCATCTGACTTAGTGGGCCATATAGTCTTCCCATGATTGTAGAAACACCGAGGAGAATCAAGACTGCTAAACTTAGAACACCTACCCTACCAGTGACTACTTTATTTATTGTTTTCTTATAATTTCACTTTCATCCATATGCTGAATTAAACAAGGGTTAATTTAATTTAATAGTTCTTTTAAAAAAAATGACTTTCTAGTTACAGCTGTCAAAATGTTTCGGCAGAACTGAAAAATGAAAACAAGCAGCGAATTAGTGGTGAATATTTAAACCTTTGAGCTTCTTTTAGAGTTCTTTACTAAGAACACTCCTATAACAAAATACATCATGACTCCTTCAAGTCGGATATGAAGTCTACAAAGTAAAATATCTGAGAGAGTTCTTAAAATCCACATCAAAACCACAGCCTTCTCTTAACCGCCATTTAACCAGTTAAACATGAGGGAATTTCTTATCTTCCGCGATCAACCACGCAAAAGGCCTCTTGAAAAATAAAAGAATGCCAACACATGTCTCTTCCATTATATTCACTTAATTTTTTTCAATTTGTTTGGTTCTTGGCAATAACAATTCAACTTTGTTAGATTGCATTCTGGGATTCACTTGCCACTGTTGGTCAATACTGAAAAAAGTGATCAGTTTTCTACAGAAACTGAAGAGAACGTGCCTTCTTGCTCCTTTAAAGCTTCTTATTGGAGAATTCTGCTAAAAAAGATATGATTCAGGGGCCTCCAAGGACTGAAGGACTCTGGAATACTGGGGGTGGGGGAGAATGAGGAAAATGACAGAATCATTAGCTCACACAGTCAGCAAACACTGGTTTATTCTTGGACCACAATGACAAGGTTATAGGAGGAGAAGCTCAACTTTCTCCAGGGTGACAAAGTTAGGCAAAACATCTATCCTTTGCTTTTGCTTAGTCTGCTTTGGAAGCTAGAAATTGAAGTTGTTCGATTTAAGATACATACCTAACACTTCCAGCAAAAAAAATGAAGTATGGATGTGAGAAATTAGTGTCAGAAAACACATCTGTGCTCTAGTTTAGTGAGTATTCTGATTAGAGGCACAAGTCTAGATATAGCTTCCATTTTGTCTGTGCATACACCATGCAAAAATTAGGTAATATATCAGCTAACCTGCTTCTGGAACTTGGTAGAATTTCAGATAAACTGAATATGAGAACCATAGAAATCAAGCTGGCAATTCAGCATAGCTATGAATAATTTATACCAGATTTCTCTTATGAAACTGTTATCAATTACAAACCAACAGTGGTGTGCAGAAACTTTAGGGAAGACCCAAAGTCCTGTCCAAAAACAGTATGTTTGGCTTACTGGAGTTAAACCTGTATGAGACCATTAAATCCAGAATCTAACGTTACTACCTACATACTGCACTCTTCTATCTAGCCAGCAATTGTAGTATTTCCAAGTTTTCATGGACAGCATTAATCTACATGTAGAGTCAAATGGGAAACCAATGACTGCTAAAATTATACATGAGGTCATTCTAAATGTTGACATGACTAAATAGACATATGGTACTGATGATATACTAACTACTAGGTGATATACAAATCTCATTGGCCAAAAATATATTTAATACAATTAAGTGAATGTTGGGCAGGAGCCAAACATTACCTTATTAGAATGAGTATTGCCTGATGTCTAAACCCAGTCTTCATAACCTACTTTACGAAGCAAATAAACCTGTTCACTAATTAAGATTTATAGCCCACTTTTTCCTTAAAGCACTAGGTGTACACAGAGGTGTTATGTCTCACCTTTACAAAGGAGGTGAGAAGTCTGAACTCCAACTGAATACAAACAGGCAAGCAAATCCAGTAATTATAGAGTTAATTCTTTGAGCCGATAATGTTCTTGGCAGTCTCACACACGCTGTCTGCCAAGTCCGACAAGAAAACAGGAATATAAATCACACAAGCTGTCACAACACAGAATACACCGAAGCTCCTCTGGATAAGTCACATGTTGTCCCGTACAAAGTTCCCAGAGCAAACACACCCACTTTTATTCCCTGTGGGGCGTGTCACTAATTCAGCTCACTCTCTCATTCGTCCACGCCTCCTGTGCTGCAGCCCACACCTTTGCCTGTGACGCTGCCTTGCATCAAGCCAGCATTCGTCTGCTTGATTCTCTGTCAAAGGCTGGTGAGGGAAGGTCTCAGCATCTGCGGGGTTCCCACTGCCGCCCTCCCCTCCTCAGGCCAGACCTTTCCTGGGCACCCTGCCAAAGTCCCAGAGCAGCCAACCTCCCTTTACCTGCTGCCACCACCAGGGAGGGAAGAGGAGGCAACAGAGCTCGGCTACCCTTAGAAGGGAGATCGGGCGGGCTCCTGAAAGGAGACGCGGGAGCGGTCCTTGTAGGAATGCGGTGGGGAAGCGGTGTGTGGGAAGCGGTGTGTGTGAAAGGGTCACCGCTGCGGCACAGGAGGGCAGGAGGGAGCTGGAGTGAAGAAGGGCAGGAGGGAAGCTAAACCGTCCTTTCTATTGCTCTGGTGAGGGCTGAATATTTGCAGGGGCTGGTTGGAAAAGCCTAATTTTAGTATGAATCTTCAGTCTTTGGGGAGGGGCGGAACTGAACGGCAAAGGCACTCTGCACATGATCTGAGGCAATCCTGCCACAGCTCACGGGTGGCGTTGCTAACAGTTGGGGGGAGTCTGATAACTTCAGCGACGCCTACTTTTCTCTCTCTTTGAGTGCCTGAAAGAACGCCCGTCATTAACCAATTAACCAATGCCAGCCTCAGAATCCCTTATTTCGGCATAATTCGGGACGAGAGAGGAGCCGTAAAACCAGGGACTTGGCGACGAAGTGCAGGTTCTTTTTTTTTTTTTGATTGAGTTCAATCACGAGAAATTTCTTGATTTCATCGGACGTTGGAGGCATTCAGAAGAACTTTTGAAAAACTTGTGGGTCTAACTTTGAGAAGCAATGAGTTTGGTCCTCTCAAACGGCAGAGGTTCGGGATGGTCTTTGGAGACCTCCCCTCTCTTTTAGCTGAGGGAGACCTGGGCGATTTTAGGCTAAAAGCTGCCCCGGAGAGATTGATCAGAGAATGAGCAAGAAAGCAAAACAAGAATACATTTGGGCTAAGGCCTTTTCTCCCATTCCCTCTGTCGCAATCTCACAATTTTCATCCAGACACAGATACACGTGTGCTTTCTCTCCTGCCCCACTGGTAGACTCAAAGACAACTAATGCGACCAGAGTCGGCAGCTGCTTCTACCGGCTGATGGAAGCAGCTGGTCACTCTGCCTTGGGGGAGCTTCTATCAGCCGATGTTCTATCGGTAGTAGATCAGGGTATTCTAGCCTAGGCTACCTGCATGGCGCTCCTAAAGGTAAGTTTTCTCCCCCCCCTTCCCTTCCCATTTCTCTTCACCTCGTGTAGTTCTAACAAACGATGTGAGAAATGGTGGGGAAACACATGGTTTAAATAGGCCTACATTTTGGGGGCGGGGCTTAATTTTGGGGCTGGGGCTTAATTTTACCTCATGTCTAGAAATCATGCTGGGCCTTCCTGTTGGTGGAGGCCGTATTGTTGGAGAAACACGGTATTAGTATGTTAAGTTTATGTCTAGCAATATATTCATATTTCACTTAGAACTATGCTGTTTATTTGAAGTTACTGAAACTAGTCAGGTGATTATGATCATTCCAAAGAAAGAGTCTCAAAAGATTTCATCTTTACCTTATTTATTAGGTCTTGGAGTTACTGTCTCTTAACTGGTAAAACTTCTATGTACAAAATTATTTGTGTAAACCATTTGGGAATCCTGCTCCCTCAATAGAAGCAATCTAGCCTTAAAAGAGATTTAATCCAGATACGGTCCAAGTTAAGAAATTATCTAATATTTAAAAATTGGTCCTGCCAGTCCATTCTTTCAAGTCTTGTAAAAAGCATGATCCTCAGCTTTTTATTAGGCCATATAAAGATAGTTATTTGTGTCTGCCATTTAATATCTTGCCTTCAATTTTTTATTAGAAGACTGGATATAAAAAGGTTCAGCCTTGGCAAAATATTTATTTTTCCTACAGCAGTTCTTCAAAATTGTGGCAGTTTTAGCTTTTTCCTTCTTAGAATATTTACCATTATAATTCCCAAATCTGGAAATAATGATTCTTTGCATTTTTTCCTTGCTATATTATATCTTCCTTGTTAATGGGAGGCAAGAAAAATAATGTCAATAAACACTTCAAATTTTAAACTCCCTTATTTATTGTTTGCTTGTTTAAAAAATATCTAATAATTTTTTTAAAAAAGAAGGCAAATGAACACTAACATGTAAGGTACACAAGGTACAGTTTAGCTGGAAGACAGGGCACAGCCCACCCATGTCTATTGTTGTAGAGACTGATACTAGCTCTATCTCGGGTGTCAGCAACCCATGGCTCTTTGGGCCCCCTGCTGTGGCTCCCTGTTGGGTGATCCTACCACTGACTGGCCCTGCCCCCTGCCCTCCTCTCCCAGTCACTCCTTAGCTGGCCTGAGAAGGTACAACACAAAAAAAAACAGAAATGGGAGAGAGGGAGACCCATTTCCCACAGAAAATACCGGGAGCCACAAAATCTGGGTAGGTGTGGCAGGATATGTGTGTCAAATGACTGGATGGGAGTGATGTTGAGTTGGCCACGTCCACCCAGATTTTGAGACTCCCGGTGTTTTGTTTTCTGTGGGAAATGGGTCCAAATGGCTCTTTGAGTGTTTAAGGTTGCAAACCCCTGCTCTAATCTACACGTTTTTACATATACTATGTTTTAAAAGATTGCCAAGATTGAATTGGTAACCTTTGGCTCTGATAAGCTATGGATGCAGTCCAGCTGCCCTTAAACACAAAATAATCTTGGCAAGGATAGTATGAAAAGTATATTCTTTATCAGTAACTATAGTGGCTGGTTGCAAATTTTTTTTACTTTAGTATAGCTATTCCTTGACTTATGATCACAATTGAGCCCAATATTTCTGTTGCTAAGTGAGACATTTGTAAAGTGACTTTGCTCCTTTTTATGACTTTTCTTGCCATGGTTGTTAAGTCAATGACTGCAGTTGTTTAGTAACATGGTTGTTAAGTTAATCTGGCTTCCCCATTGATTTTGCTTGTTAGAAGTTTCGTAAAGGAGGATTCCATGACACTGCAACCATTATAAATATGAGCCAGTTCCCAAGTATCTTAATTTTGAGGACTACTTGTAACACTTGGAAGGCCATAGATTTCTCCTGCCTGATTTAAGCAGTAATCTAACCTTGGAAATTAAGTAGGTTGGTTCTGGTTAGCATCCGGAGGGTCACCTGAAATTTGAGGAATATTGGCTATCCTGAAGAATTTTTTTAAAAAGTCTGGAGCAAAAAATGACAAACCAATTCTAAAATGCTTCTGAGAAAAATGCTAGCAAACTCAAATTAAGGTTTGTTTTTAATAACTTCATTAAAATATATACTTCCTCTAAATAAACATACTGATACAGTGGAGCCTCAGGTCGTGACCGTAATCCATTCCAAGACTACAGTTACAACCCTATTTGGTTGTGACAGGAAGTATGACCATCTGCGCATATGTGGACCAAAAAAAATGGTGCCGAGGAGAAATCGGTGTAGAAAGTTTCCTTTTCCACGTTGATTTCTCCTTCAGCGCCATTTTTGTTGATTTTGCCACCCGATATTTTAATAAAAAAATCGGGTGGATTTTTTGTTTGCCACCCAATTTGGCTGCAAACAGGAGTGTTCACACCCCAAGGATGCACTGTAATTTTATCTTGATAAGCAGCAACCTTCATTATCTAATTTACATTATAAGCCAGCTGAACACATTTTTTTATTTCTAAGCTTCTGCAAAGGGTTCTGGGATCAGCCACTTCCTATAGACCACGGATGTCAAACTCGGTGTGTCATGTTGCCGTCACAAGACATTTCGTGACATTATTCCCATTTGCCGAGCTGGGGTGGGTGTGGCCTGCACGTGACACTTCTGGCCAGTGGGCCACCCCTGCTCTAGATCGTTATTGTAATTTTATAGTGCACCCTCCCCCTGGCAAGTTCCTTGATTCAGAACCAGGATTTTTTATACCATATAGCAAAACTTTCCAGATGTAGAAAACAAAATGTAAGGACACTACTGGTATTTATTTTTCATACGATGCTTCATGTTCACTATCGTTATATAGGTTAGCTTTGTACAGGTAGCCCTCAAGTTTGTTTAGTGAGCATTCAAAGTTACAACGGCACTGAAAAAATGACATGGCCATTTTTCACACTTACGAATGTTGCAGCTTCCCCATGGTCATGTGATCAAAATCCAGATCCTTGGCAACTGACTTACGTTTATAACAATTGCAGTGTCCCAGAGTCAGGAGATCCCCTTTTGCGACTTTCTGACAAGGAAAGTGAATGGGAAAGCCATATTCATTTCATAATAGTGTTACTAACTTAATAGCAATAGCACTGAAGACTTATATACCAGTGAATTTCAACCTTAATTTTAAGCTGTGTGGACTTCAGCTCCCAGAATTCCCCAGGCAGCCATGTTGGAAGTCCATATTTCTTAAAGTTAAGATTGAGCAATTCTGCCCTAGATAGATGGTTGTCAGATATATCTCTTACTAAACCCTTGAGGCCAAGTTGATAGTTGAGTCTTTTTCTGGACCAGACAAGAGCCATGTTGGCATAGCTGAAAAAGGACAATATCACACTGCTGGTGTCGCCCTGTTGTTTAAATGTCTTTCTACAGTGAAGTTTGCCTTTTCATTTTACTCCTAACTCATACTCTTCATTTTCTCCTACTGATGTAGCTGCTTGTTACAGCATATTAAACTCCAGCATATATATTTTTTAAAAAAAGACTTATATACCAGTTTACAGTGCTTTACAGCCCTCTCTAAGCAGTTTACAGAGCCAGCACATTGCCCACAACATTTTGGGTCCTCATTTTACCTCTGGAAGGATGGAAGGCCAAGTCAACCTTGAGCCTAGTGAGATTTGAACTGTCAAACTGCAGACAGCTGAGAGTCACCGGAACTAGCCTGCAGTGCTGCATTCTAACCACTGTATCACCGTGGCTTAACAACTCACTTAACAAATGTCTTGCTTATAAACCGAAGTTTTGGGCTCAATTGTGCTCATAATTCAAGGACTACCTGTATTTCCCATGTTAGACTGGAGTGGGGAAGTGTTGAAGAACATCTCTAGTGAAATAGGCAAATTGTGACACTAAGATATTTATGAACTACAACTCTCAGAAAGCATTAGCCCCTTTTGAAGATTGCAGGGATTTCCAGTTCAGCAATAGTTCAAGTTTCCTAGCCTGATCTGCACATTGATTTTTAAAATAAAATCTGAATCGGGGATTATCTGGTTCACACTTCTATTCCATCTTCTGTGCAGTGGAGCTTATCCAAGACAGAAGACCTTTAGTGAAGGGACAGCTCAGTCAAGACAGGAATCCAGCTGTACATTTCTTTGCTTCTCAAGTTCATGAAATTTCTCACAAGTTGCAAAGGGGTGAGGGGGAAAGATCAAGTAGGATGTGTAATATGATCCAAGAGTTCACCAGTGTCTGGAGAGCTAGAAGTAAATACACGTAGCAAACATAGACATTGGTTAGCATAGGATACAGTTTTTATGAGTCTAAAGCACTTACAGTACAGCTTTTTTTAAAAAATAGTTTGATCCCTTACCCCCATGCCTGTTTTCCAGAGCCAAACCCTTCGGGAGAACGGAAGAGAGAATTCTACAATTTCATGGCTTGAAAAACAACTTTGATTGGCACTTGGCCTCACAGAGGAAGGAAAAAAGAAAAACAGCTTTGGGACAAAGAGCACAAATATTTGAGCTCACTGACTTACATGTTTCTTCATATTTACAAGAGAAATCATGGTGCAAAGATATAATTAGAAAGAGGTTGCCAAAGTGAGACTTGAAGTTGTCCCCACCTCTTTCTGTCTGTGTGTGTGTGTGTGTGTGTGTGTATGTATGTGTGTGTGTGTGTGCGCGTGTGAGGGAGGGAGGGAGGGAGGGAGGGAGAGAAGAACAAAGGCAAACAAAACTTTTGCTGTAAGTTGATGCTTTTGCACAGCTCAGCAGTTTTAATTCATTTGCACTAGACAAATAAAAAACATCTCAGCTAATGCATTCAGTTAGCCACATGTACTAAGAGATAAAATGATCGGAATATTGCTAACCTGTAGATGACCAGGATGTTAATATTGTTAAGAATGCGCTTTGAGAGGTTTGGTTTTGGGGGGTGAAGGCAGACATTAGCAGTTTGGTTTATTGTTTATAGGTTTTCGACTTTACTTACAGAGCTGGGAACAAGCATTAAGGTCAAGTACTCCTCCTTATCCTTTTCCCCCTCCGCTCAACATTACTTAGCTTAGATTCTTAGTTGTGTTAATATCCCTTGTAGGAGTTTAATGGGAGAGTTTCAACTACATGCCAGTTTACAAGCTAGCCAGGGTTCTTAACATTTTTTCCCAGCCTGCCTGTTTTCCACAGAGAAGTGGAAGATAAGCTTAATTAGGAGACAGGTGGTCCAAGAATCACCAGTGAATTTCATTGCTGAACAGATTAGAACCAAAGTTCCTCCTGTGTATAACCCATATTCTAATTACTGTAACAAAGAAGCCGCTATTGCCAACTAATGGAATACAGTGTTGCTGCAGTTGCAAGGACTTTTACCTGAGCTTTACCTGGTAAACAAATTAAATTGCATTTGGTTTATTTATCAGATTTATATCCCACCTTGCCAGGAGCTCAAGGTGGGCACACGGTGTTCTTTTCCTCAGTATTTTATCACTCAGAAAGGATGCAATCCAAATACGTCATTCATTTGAATAAATTTGCATATGGGTGCACACAGTGATTCAAAGCCCCCCCCCTTCCTTTGCACCCACCAATCTGCCTTCCTAGGGAAATTGCTTTACCAAAAATTTAAAAAGCTCACCTACCGAAAACAAAATGTCGACCTCCATCATGACTTTTTATTTATAAAATGCCCTTTGTAACCCAAATGGGCCCCAGAAATCTCCTTGGAAATAAACATTGTGAAGGATACCCCCAGTGATTTGGTGCAGGTACACACCCCTTGCTTGAAAAGCATAAATGTTGCATAAACTAGGAGCCACATAGATGGTACTTCTGTGAGGAGGTAGCAAGATGTTTGTTAAATTAGGGATTTACACAGCAGACATTTTATGAGCAGAAAACTCTACTCACAAGCAGTTACCTTGGAAGAATGCCTGCCATATTCTTGAAATTCCAGTTGTAACCACCATCCACCAAAATTTGAAGCCTGCTTAGACACAATTTTGTTTACCAACGTTTATTGAACTGCCGTAATTCACACAACATACCAACAATCATGATTTTCCCAAGGACTTGGATGATACAACCATGCTAAGTGAAAATGAATGACATTGTGGCTTAGCTCAATTTTAGAACCAGATTGAGAGTTTCAAAATGCAAATTAAATAAGTTGTTAGGTACCATACATGGACAACCAAAACAAATTGACTTTTTTCCTTTGGAAAAACAGTGAGAAGGGTCTCTCAAGATATTAACAATTTATAGTTTTTAACTTCTTCCATACTTTTAAAACAATAGATTCATTTAAATTCAGGGCAACTTTTATTAATTGGATAAGACAAATCTATGCATATGTCTTAAGATTTGTATTTCTATGATCACATAGAAACATAAATGTATGCATGGATTTCTCTTGTCCAATCAATTACAATGTAGTTTTTATTAAACTTATTATGTGTCATCAAGATAGTGTTGACTCTTCACGATCATATAGATTTTCTCCGATAATTATAGTATTTATTTGGACAGAATAAAAAAAAGTTGCCTGTACTGCATTAATACAATAAGTATATTTATACATCAACCCACAGTCTGCAAAACTATGGTTTACTGAACAAACAACTGGATTCAGATATTATATGATGTAATGCCTGGTTCAGACAACAAGTAAGAGTATAATATGGTTTGCATCATTGTGGTCTAGTGCAATGCATGTACCCAGCCAATGATATGCAGGGAGTAAGGAATGTTCCCCTAATTGTATACTTCAATATAACAAAGATCTCACAAAACATTGATGGAGCATAACCAATCAGCTGCACAAACATATCAATTTTGACCAAGACTTGTGTTGAAAACAATATTTGGAAGACCCACAAATCAATCAGTCTGATAGTACCAACCCTACTATCCAGCCATTCCTTACTTTTTCAATTTTATTCTTCCATCAGAAGGAATTTATTATTGTGATGGATAATACCGGAACAGTCAATTCTGAAGACTATATTAGTCCTTTAGTGTCCTTTGTTAAAAGTTCATCAGGTGCAAAATCTTAGTATTGTCTAAAAGCCTTTTCATTAACAATAACTATATAATGAAGCATGAAGGCTGAGATGAGAAAAATACAGTGAAATTTTCACACAACTTTGCTAGGGAGAAATTAATATAGGAGACAATAACTATAGAAGTCAAAGCTTTGAAAGGGGAATACACAATCTAAACAAAAGAACTTTGTCACAGTATTTGTTCTGAATTTTTCCAAGCTTGAATTTTCAGGGTCAACAGGGCAGAGTTGAAATAATAAGAAAAAAGCAATAGAAATGCAGCAATATAAACACAGTTATTAAGATATGAACAAATGCCAGTTTAGTCTCCAACTAAAATCAGTGGGATTTATAAGTGCTTATAACATTTAAATATAGATATGTTTGGATAATTTTTAATACAGCGTTCCCCATCTTAGCCGATATAAGGTGATTATAAAAACCGTGGTCCATCTGGAAGGCACCAGATTGGTGAAGGCTGATTTTAAGATATTAAATGAATCACAATACAATTTCAAAAACCTGCAAATCATGAATCTGCTGTTTTTGGCACTTGGATTTATGACACAACAAATATCATTTATCTTTCTGTGATGGAAGTGCAGAAGGCACTGCAGTGTTCACAGTTATTTAGCCATCATCTATTTTTGTATTTTATTGCAGCATAAAGATTATTAGCAGAGGATTAGTAGCCTTACTTGTATTTTATTACTAGCACAAGGATTACTAGCATTCACAAAGACCCAATTTCCTACATCCATATTTACTTAAGAGTAAGCCCCATATTCTAGCTGGTTATCACTTAGAGGTGATCAAAAGAACATCTCCACTCATTTTCTGATTTTAATGAACATGATTAGCTACTATAGTTGTTCCCATGTCATGCCCTGTTTTTTTTAAAGTTGTTTTTCTTATGCATTACCCCAAACACTTTTCCTTTAAAGAAGTGAGATCTTACTATATAAAAAAAAATCCATATTTGTTTGGGAAACATTTTGGGAAAAGGCAAAACCAGAAGCACCACATACAGGAAAGGCACAATGGGAATGCAACATTACCAAACAGTATTCACACAACATCAATCAGCACATAATTTGACACAAAATTATTAGGTGTTTTTATTGCCTGCACCTTATTTTATATCCCTGAACCATGACAAGAGATATAGGGAAATGTGAGCATACATTTATTGCCATAAAAAAATAAAATAATCTTAGCAAGCTAATACATATATGTCTATATATACATAATTTCTCCTATATTTGTGCGTACATATATCTGAATGAAGCAGCAGAGAATGTGTCTGTGTATATATATGTGTGTGTGTGTGTGTGTATACACACGTATTACACACACACACACACACACACACACACACACATATACACATACATATAAATATACATATATACACACACACACACATTACATATTACATACATGTTTGTGTGTTATCTATATATTTTTGAGGAAATCGTTGCAAAACCCTCCCAAGGTACAAAACAACCCCAAAACAATAATAACGCTATTATTATTACTATTATTACTATTATTATTATTATGGTGATTTCTCCCCAACTACCTTCTCAAAGCCCTTCTGAGGAGGTGTGGCCGGAGCGAAGCAGCCCCAGCCGCCTTCCCTCAGCCGGATCCCCGCACTCCCCAGGGGTGCCGAACTATAACCCGTCATTCTCAGCCAGTGCCGCGGATAATGGGTGCTGTCGTCCTGCGTTTCCGGAAGAAGGGCACCGGGGAAAGGCAGGCGGAGCAGGACCCCCCCCCCCAACCCGAACCCGGCATTTCGGTGAGAGACAGAGAGGGAGAGAGAGGGCAGACCCACCTGCCTCAGGACTTTCCGGCAGTTGCTACAGACCCGACGGCACTCGCTGCGCCCGTGCCCGCTGCTGTGGCCGTCGCCGGGGACCGTTGGAGTGCAAGACGTGGCGCCGCTGCTTCTGTTCATGGTGCAGCCGGCGAGCGGGGGCAGAGCAGGCAAGCGGTGGAAGGCTTAGGGTCCGGCTGGTTTCGGAGCCCAGCGGCGGCGACTGCAGCCCCAGCAGAAACGCCTCCGGCCGCCGCCCCCTCCCCCCGCCCCTTCCAGCCGCGCCGCTTGGCTTCGCCAGCCCAGGAACAGCCACTTCCATCCCTCTCGCGCACACCCCTCTGCCGCGGCCAATGGCCGCGCTCCGACCACGCCCCCTCGCTCCCCGACCGGCCAGTAGAAACGCCGCAAGAGCGCGAACCAATCGGAGCGCTTCTCTCCCGTCCTCATCTCCGGGCAGTCTCCGAGTGAGGGGAGGGAACCCCAGAAGGTAAAGGGGCGGGGCGAAGAGGAGGCGCACGTCCAGCTGGAGGGTTTGGAGGCCGGGCTTCGTCCCCAGCGAATCAGAGGCGCCTCTGTCAAGGAAACCGGGGAGAGCGCGCGCGCACGAGAGCGTTACGCCCCCCTTTTGCAGCTCCCGGCGAAGGAAGAAGGCACCAAAAAAAAAAAAAAGGAAAAAAAAAAAGAGCGCAGTTTTCCTCACGAAACTTGTCGAAATCCAGAAGCAAAACTGCGGGAATGCATCATCCTTCGTTTAGCTGCTTCCAAAAATGGGAGCAAAAAATTGTTCAAGTCCAATCTCGGTTTTGGGGGGATGGGGGTTTGTGTTCATTGCGCAACGCCTTTGTTCCATCCTTCCACAAATCCGCCAGATATTCAAACTCCAACTCCCATTATTCCCAATCAGTTCAGCCTTGCCAGCTTTGGTTTAATGGGCATTGTAGTCATTATGCAATGGAAGACACAAGGCTGTGAAAAGCTTGTTCTTGCTTTGGGGTTTGTAATACCATACAAAACGTAAGATACAGCCCTATTGCTTGGGTTCACAGTGTGCTAATCCATAACATGCTTTAATAAAAGAGGAAAGGAAGCTGCAAAACATGGTTTATAAACTAGAACATGATTTATATAAACTTGAACATGATTTATAAACTAGTGTTCTAAACTAAAAACAAACCATGTTAACAGCTGAATAAAATACATGCATACCTTGAGTTTGTCTCACTGAGGCCAGCTACAGCCCTATGCTTGGGTTCACAGTTCATAGCATGCTTTAATAAAAGAGCAAAGTAAGCTACAAACCATGATTTATAAACTATATCATTTATATAAACTTGAACATTGTTCATAAACTAGTGTTCTAAACTAAACAAACCATGTTACAACTGAAGAACATATGTGTATATCTTGAGTTTGTCTCACTGGGGCAGGCTAAATTGGGAAGAGGTTGCTTGGTGGTAAGGCCTGTAGGAAGTTAGCACCCACCCCTCTCCTAGAAAAATGAAATAACCTGGGAAATATTAAAAAGGCAGAATATTTCCCCTAAAAAGAGTAAAGTAGGAACTTAGAGAAGCAGAAACTCAGCCCCCCCCCTTTGCTAATGGGCCATTAAGGCCTACTAGGTCAAGAGTATTCTACATAATCAAAGGTCTACCCATCTCACCACCTGGCCTGGGAAGATTGTATCAGCCAACACTCAGGTGAAGCCATGTAGTCCAGACAAAGCCTACAAAGTTATCTAAGACCCTGCCCCTCGGAGTCTGACAGCCAATGAGATATATTTTTTATACAGGAACAGGAAACATTAAGGTGGGGTCCAACAGAGGTTACATAAGGGTCTCTCAGCATCTTGGTCTTCCCTTCTTGACCTTCTCACCTTGAAGTATGTGATCATCCTTTCTTTTTCACTTTGGAGCTCCAAGCCATGTGGTCCTGCTGTCCACCATTAAACCATCTTTCCAAATACCCTCCATGTTTCCAGTGTCTTTTTCCCCCACTTGGAACTGAGCCCAGAAGGATATTTCTTTCAACAGGCCCATTCATTGAATGAACAAGATTCCCACTTATAGGTCAGTTGTATGGATTTGCATGAGGTTTTTGTTGTTGTTGTTGCCTCTTGTGTTGGACTTACAGTGCTGAAGGGCTGGACAAAAATGATCCCAAGGAAGAAATACAGTATGATGTTTATTACAGAAGCACATATCCAAGCCTTGCAAGGATTATTGAGAGAGCTTTACTAAAAACAACAACAACCTGGCTTTACTGAAGAGATTGAAATCCAGGAACAATGCAAGCATTTAGGATGATTCTACAGCCTACCTACCTTTAAAATGCACAAGCATGCTTAAATAAAAGGAGCAAACTCAAAGGTACTAGTGGGGAAATTCCCAGTGTCTCTTGAGAAAAAACAAAAACAGGAACCCTGTAATGCTAGAGAGGAGGCATACAATGACATGGCTCTTCTGATCACAAAGACTGGGCTTCACTGAGTGCATTTAACCCAATCACTGCCGGCTCACAGGAGGAAACTGAGAGAACAGTGCAATAACAAACAAAATCAAGAGGCGGAGAATCCAGTTGCCATTGAACAAAGCTGAGATTCACAAAAGCTGTGCCCTGAAGGCCTAATTTAGCCCAAACATATTGGGGTACAGAAGAAAGAATTTACATTTCCTTGGCAGCACAGCCTGAGCATAAGCCCAGTGTGGGTGCTTTGGATGACACATCAAAGAGCATTGGTATACATGATGCAACTCTTGTATTAATATCACAATGTCATAAATCACATTTTTTTGTTGAAAGCTTCCCCCCCAGCAATGAAACAGTAGCAGCTGGCCTGGGTAATGTTTTACAGTCTGCTCAATGCTTTCTGGATTGTACCACTTCAGAATACAGGTGGGATCTTACATGAGAGTGCTCAACAATTCAAACGATCCATCTGTGGCATGATTGTGGGACCATGCAAGAACTTGTAGATGCAGGCAATTTTATGTCCTTTATTTCTCTTCAAGATCCTGTCATCAGCTGTGCAGTTGCAATGACTAATTAAAGTAGAACATCAGCTAAAATGAACACACAGCTGGATACACACCTTCTATGCTAATTTTTTTAAAAAAATTTACGAGGTTCTTTCTCCACAGGTATTTTCCCTAAATGCTATGGGTGCTCAAAAGGCATAAATATTATTTATGACTTTTGGTATGATTTGAGATAGATAAAATGCCAGGGTAAATTTTCCTGGAGTGGATTACAATAACAAGTTTGTTAACAGAGAGTTTTGAAACTTTAATCTTGTTTTGTTTTACTGTTCTTCTTTCTGTTAACTACTATATAGCTTATAGAAAGTGGGTCAATAATTTGCAAATTGTTTTAGTAGTTTAAAATTTTTGAGAGGGCCTGTTTGACCAGGGGCGGGAACTAATAGTAAAGTGTATTAATCAGTATTCAACCAGATGGGATTATATCTGTTTATGTGTTGTTGTTCTTGTTTTTTGATGCACTTTTTAATGCTTTTTTTTCTTTTTTCTTTTCTGTGGAATTTTTTGTTTGGAGTTTTGTATTTTAACTTTGTCTTGAATAAAATAAATAGATAAAAAGGCATTAACACAATGTCCTCTGTGATTATCACTCAATCAAGAATCACAATAATACCTATGGTGGTAGTTGTAGTGAGTTTAAAGTCATGGCTGGTTAATATTTTATGTACTTTCCCTAAGCCCTATTAAAGCAGTCTAAGTGAAGTGGTTCTCATTTTCGGTCTGACAACCAGCTACATATTTGTATGCTGTGTACAGGGTTAGACTCAGAAAATAGCATGTGGTTATTCACAGTTCTGCAGCTGCATAGGTGACCATGAAAAGCAGCTTCAAAAAAAGAACAAAGTGACCCATTATTTCCTGCTTGCAAATCCTTTCTCCCCTGCCTAAGATTAAATGAAAAAGGGCAGGAAATACTGCAAAAAAAGTTATATAATGGAAGCTGGCAATTTGCATCTCTCTAAATCCAGCTTTGTGTCCACTGCTATAGGTCTCTCCAAATGTATCATTAAATATATCTGTACATTCCTTTCTTGCATTTTCTTCCATTAAATTTCATGTTCCAAGGAAGAAAATACGTAATTATTTTACACTGCTCAAAAAAAATAAAGGGAACAACACAATGTAACTGCAAGCCAATCACACTTCTGTGAAATCAAACTGTCCACTTAGGTAGCAACACTGATTGACAATCAATTTCACATGCTATTGTGCAAATGGAATAGACAACAGGTGGAAAGCATAGGCAGTTAGCAAGACATCCCCAATAAAGAAGTGGTTCTGCAGGTGGTGACCACAGACCACTTCTCAGTTCCTACACTTTCTGGCTGATGGTTTGGTCACTTTTGAATGCTGGCAGTGCTTTCACTCTAGTGGTAGCATGAGACGGAGTCTACAACCCACACAAGTCGCTCAGGTAGTGCAGCTCATCCAGGATGGCACATCAATGCGAGCTGTGGCAAGGTTTGTTGTGTCTGTCAGCATAGTGTCCAGAGCATGGAGGCACTATCAGGAGACAGGCCAGTACTTCAGGAGACATGGAGGAAGCTGTAGGAGGGCAACAAGGACCAGCATCAGGACCGCTACCTCTGCCTTTGTGCAAGGAGGGATAGGAGGAGCCCTGCTAGAGCCCTGCAAAATGACCTCCAGCGGGCCACAAATGTGCATGTGGCTGCTCAAATGGTCAGAAACAGACTCCATGAGGGTGGTATGAGGGCCCAACATCCACAGATGGGGGTTGTGCTTACAGCCCAACACTGTGTAGGACATTTGGCATTTGCCAGAGAACACCACTGGTGCCCTGTGCTCTTCACAGATGAAAGCAGGTTCACACTGAGCACATGGGACAGATGTGACAGGGTCTGGAGATGCTGTGGAGAACATTCTGCTGCCTGCAACATCCTCCAGCATGACCGGTTTGGCAGTGGGTCAGTACTGGTGTGGGGTGGCATTTCTTTAGGGGGCTGCACAGCCCTCCATGTGCTTGCCAGAGATAGCCTGACTGCCATTAGGTACCAAGGTGAGATCCTCAGACCCCTTGTGAGACCATATACTGGTGTGGTTGGCCCTGGGTTCCTCCTAATGCACGACAATGCTAGACCTCATGTGGCTGGAGTGTGTCAGCAGTTCCTGCAAGACGAAGGCATTGATGCTATGGACTGGCCCGCCCGTTCCCCAGACCTGAATCCAATTGAGCACATCTGGGACATCATGTCTCACTCCATCCACCAATGTCACATTGCACCACAGACTGCCCAGGAGTTGGGGGATGCTTTAGTCCAGATGTGGGAGGAAATCCCTCAGGAGACTATCCGCCACCTCATCAGGAGCATGCCCAGGCATTGTAGGGAGGTCATACAGGCACGTGGAGGCCACACACACTACTGAGCCTCATTTTGACTTGTTTTAAGGACATTACATCAAAGTTGGATCAGCCTGTAGTGTTTTTTTCCACTTTAATTTTGAGCGTAACTCCAAATCCAGACCTCTATGGGTTGCTAAATTTGATTTCCATTGATAATTTTTGTGTGATTTTGTTGTAAGGACATTCAACTATGTAATGAACAGAGTATTTAATCAGAATATTTCATTCATTCAGATCTAGGATGTCTTATTTTTGTGTTCCCTTTATTTTTTTGAGCAGTGTATAAAACCATACAGGCTTGATATACAGGTTTGAGCTCAAAATGTATGCTGCCCAGGGAGACATTCGTTAGGTGAGTTTTGCCCCATTTTACAACTATTTTTTTTTTGGCCAAAGTTGCTAAGTGAATCACTGCAGTTTTAAAATGAATAACACAGTTGTTAACTGAATCTGGCTTCTCCATTGATTTTGCTTGTCAGAAGGTCACAAAAGGTGACCACATGTCCCCAGGACACTGCAACCATCATAAATATGAGTCAGTTGCCAAGGGTCTGAATGTTGATCATGTGCCCATGGAGTACAACCCATGTAATGGTTGTAAGTGTGAAAAATGACCATAAGCCACCTTTTTTCAGTGATATTGTAACTTTGAACAATCATTAAATGAACTGTTGTAAGTTAAAGACTGCTGTCATGCCCCTGGTGGAGACTGACTCTGAGGGAGAGGAGGAACAGCCAGACAGTGGAAGTGTGGCTCCGGAGGTTGTGGAGGAGGCTGGGGAAGGGCAGAGGCTAGCTGGGCAGTCAGAGGAAGACCCAGGCCCATCCCCTCTCCATCCTAGGGCACACAGGGAGGAGAGGATAAGGGAGAGACATGGTCTACTTGGGAGGAGAGGGCTTTGATCCTCTTCATGGGCTGCAGCTGTGACAACTGAATAAGAGGACAGACATGTGTACTGGTGAATGCTGGAAATAAAGCATGGATATATCTCTAGTTTATGGTTCCTCTCTGAGTTTGGCGTCCTTTCCAGTGTGTGTTTTGTTATCTGTGGATGTCCTCCAGCCCTTATCTTGCCTGGTTTGTGTTGCTTTTTTCCTTCTTCTTGTAACTGTGGGAGTTTTTTGTCATCCCTCAAGGATATTCGGAGCTTGGAAGCAAAGTGAAGGAATAAAAGAGGCTTTACCTGTTTTCTGGGACTGTGTTTGTTTTTTCTCCCACCCTGGGTCATCACAACTGCCTGTAGTTAAACACCGATAAAGAAACAAGCAACTTCCCCAAAGAAATCCAGTTGAAAATTAAAAAAAATTCCACTTCCTTGCCCTTCTACAAAGGCATTGGAGGTAATTTTTAGCTATCCATATCTTTTTCTATCATTTTAAAATCACTCCGACTGGTTAACATCCCACAAGGACGGAAACTATTTAATTTGAGGAATATGGAAAATCCAGCCTTATCGTAGAGCGAATTTGTGAAATGACAGAAAATGACAAAATTAGGGAGCAGGTTGGATAAGATAACCATGCACTGCACAAGTGAGCCCCATGTTTCTTCTTCAGGAACAGCCATTGCCCTTGGCAAAAGAATAAAAGAATTAATAACCACAACTACAGCCTAGCTTGCTTGCACATGCAGAAACAAGATAACTGTGCTGGAAGGCAGCAAGAGATTAGATATTGGCTCTGGGGGGGAAGTTGAAAAAGGTTGGAGAGTGTATGTGAGGTCTGTTTGCCTCAGGTTGTAGTGTTAGTGAAAATGCTGAGTCAGAGTACCTGGTCTCTGTGCTAATGCAGTGAGAAGATATAATTAGGACAGAGCTGATGGGGACTTGTTTTTTCAATGCTGCAAACCCACCTCAGAATACCTCCCGGACAGATTAATCACACAGCAAAATATCAAGAGAAAGTTATGTGGGAAGAAATTTCCATCCGGCTCAGTTCCAAACCTGGAGAAAGGTACTGGGGACAAAATGGAAGCTGATTGGAAAGAGGGTCCATTTATTGATGAACGGAACGCATGTTTGTGGTTCTGGTGCAGCTGACAAAATGGAGTTGAGAGTGACGGGGTTTTATACCTTCTCTTGGGCTTTGCACTTGAGCTTCCTGTTCCTGTATAAGAACATGTTTTCTATTAGCTGTTGTCAGACTCCCATGGGGCCATGTAAGGGTTATGTAGGGGTCATAGCTGGCTGTATAGGCAAAGTACAAATCCTAGGTGTTTGTCTGAGCTATGATTGGTTGAAGTTGGGCTGCTTTGAGGGTGTTAGTCAATTCTATTGTGGCTCAATGCCTGTTTCCTGAAGGATAATCCCATCATCCTGGAGCTGAAGGTCTTTTGTTTTGTAGATAAGCTGCCCAATCTTTCTTAATGGGCACAAAATATCTGCTGGGGGCAAGGGTGGGATTCAATTTTTTTAACAACTGATTCTGTGGGTGTGACTTAGGTGGTGGGTGTGGCTTGGTGGTCATGTGACTGGGTGGACATGGCTTGGTGGTCATGTTATTGGCTGGGTGTGGCCAACTCAATATCACTCACATCGAGGCACGCATCTCCTGGCCTGGCCTCTCATGACTGTGGGGATGCTGCAACAGTCATAAGTGTGAAAAATGGTCATAAGTCACTTTTTTCAGTGCCATTGTAACTTTGAATGGTCACTCCACACAAGCAAAGTACCAGCAAAGGAGGGGAAAAAATCTCCAGAGAAGTTCCTGAGACAGGAAGTCTAGTCCTGCCAAGAATGTAATAAGGGTTAAAGGCAGTTTCTATAAGCAACACCAGAATGTTTCCTTCCTGCCTTCCTTACAGGATTAGGCCAGTCATTTCTTCTAACAACAGGTTCTCCAAACTGCTTAGAATGTTACCAACTGGTTCTAGAGAATAGGTGTGAACTGGTAGAATCCCAACCCTGGCTGGGGGCTATTAAGACTGAGTCTGCTTCCTGCCTCTAAAAAGCATGTTTCTCCATTTCTCCCTTTGGGAAATATAATATTCTGCCTTTTTAAATATTCCTCAAAATATTTCATTCTTCTAGGGGAATGGGTGTGGCTTTCCACAACTATCTGTTTGAGTTTTTGTTGCAATTCATCCCCAGGTTTGGTAAGACCCTAAATTGTGTTTTGATTTGGGAAGAATCTGCAATCCTCAGTAAGCACTGTTTGCCTTCTAACAGAGATGGGCAGGCCTAACAGAGCTAATTCACAATTGCCCGCTTATTGATTGCCGAATATAGAATAACAGAGCTGGAATGGACCTTGGAGGTCCAACCCCTGCTCAGGCAGGAAACTCTATACCATTTCAGACAAATGGTTGTCCAATCTTTTCTTTAAAAAGCTTACGGTATTGGAGCATTCACAAAAAATTCAATGTAGAGAAAAGTAAAGTCCTACACTTAGGCAAGAAAAACCAAAAGTACACATATAGACTGGGTGAAACCAGGCTCAATAGTAGTAACTGTGAGAAGGGTCTTGGAGTCTTAGTGGACAACCAGCTAAATATGAGCCAGCAGTGTGCAGCAGCCTCCAAAAAAGCTAATGCAATCCTAAATTGCATTAGCAGAGAGATACAATCAAGATCAAGTGAGGTACTAATACCACTCTATAAAGCCTTAGTAAGACCACACCTAGAGTACTGCATCCAGTTTTGTTCACCACATTATAAAAACGATGCTGAGACTCTAGAAAAAGTACAGAGAAGAGCAACCAGGATGATTAGGGGACTGGAGGCTAAACATATGAAGAACGGTTACAGGAACTGGGCATGGCTAGTCTAGTAAAGAGAAGGACCGGGGAGACATGATAGCGGTCTTCCAATATTTGAGGGGCTGCCACAGAGAGGAAAGAGTCAAGCTATTTTCCAAGGCACCTGAAGGGCAGACAAGGAATAACGGATGGAAACTGAAGAAGGAGAGATTTAACCTGGAAATAAGGAGAAACTTTCTGACAGTGAAAACAATCAACCAATGGGATAGTTTGCCCTCAGAATTTGTGGGAACGCCATCACTTGAGACTTTCAAGATGCGATTGGACTGCCATTTGTCAGAAATGGTGTAGGGTCTCCCGCTTGGGTGGGGGGTTGGACTAAATGACCTACAAGGTCCCTTCCAACTCTGATTATCTGTTGTCTGTTATCTGACTTCCTCCTGCAAAAAAGTGTTTTGATCTGTTTTACTCTTCTTTGTGAAGCTGGACAGAGAAGAAATATAGAAAAGGGAGGTATTATTTGACATTTATTAAATTTTTATGCCTTTTAATGACATTCCCATGTGAGAAGTGAGAGCCAACTTCTAAGCCTGTTCAAGACGAACATTCCTCTCTTCTGATTTTTATGTAAATGTCAAAGGACACAATATGATTTTGACCAACCCAATTTAAAATTTAAATTGATCTCTCCAAGATCCATTTTTGTCTGTCTGAGATTCCTATTTGTCCTTAGAGCAGTCAGTAGAAAGCTTTTGAAATTCAAGTCAGCTCAAAGCTGCTATCAGGGCTGATTTAAACAAAGGCTGTACCTTGTTTCCTGGATAGAATCAATCACTTCTGTGGGAGGCAGCTGTTCACTATATTATTGGTTTTGAGCACCTGTCAACACCTTCTCTGCCAAGTTAATTGGGGTCTGAAAAGCTAAAACGTTTTTCAGATTGATGTCTTGATAGATCGTTCTGTGGCCATAGTCATAAACCCACCAACTTTCCTGTGTTTGGCTCTCTGGACTCTGCCTGTTTAGTTTAGGCATTTGTCATTCCAGTCTGCATTGGGTATAAAAATTCTTAATTTGGGGTAGAAAATAAGAGTTACCATACTTGGTGCAGACAGGAATGAGAAATAGCTAAACCAAGCAGATCTGGACATCTGATAAAACTACCTGCCAAATGCAGCAGTTGTCTCTCTCTGTGTTTGTGTGTGTGTGTGTGTGTGTGTGTGTGTGTGTGTGTGAATAAGTTTTATTCATGAGGAGTTTTACACAAATTCATTTATTATATTAAAGGATTGCCATATTGAATTATTGCAGGGTTGCTGAAATTTCATCTAGGGAAGAGTTGAAAAATGGTAACTTTAATGCTATGCTTTATTTTGATTGGATTCCAACCTCTTGCTAAGAAATTAAAAAAATTGGGCCAGTAAGGATAATCTTGCTGCTTCTCTTCCCTAAGTAATGTTGTTTTCAGCAAGAATGGAGAAGTTAAAACAAGTTAAAATGATGAAACTCTCCATGAGGCCTGGCTATGAAGAGACAGAGAAATGCTAAGACAAGTATTTTAAAACTGCATGTGATTATTTAAATGAAATAGTGTAAGGACCAAAGATACTGCTTCGAAGAGACTTTCTTTCAAACATAGGGAAATGGATACCTGTTTTTGCACCCCACTCTCTATCCCTCAAACTTCCTTGAACCGGTAAGGTAATACTAAAAACCTCATTAAAATACTTAAAAATTATTCACCTCTTTCTTGCTCCTATAGACAGAGCAAGGAGCAGAAACATACTTTACACAGTTTACTTTCCAATATAAGAACAGAGGGTGAAATATTTACAGACCCCTCACATCCCGGACATAAACTGTTTCAACGCCTTCCCTCAAAACGACGCTATAGAGCACTGCACACCAGAACAACTAGACACAAAAACAGTTTTTTTCCCCGAAAGCCATCACTCTGCTAAACAAATAATTCCCTCAACACTGTTCAACTACTACAAAGTCTGCATTACTTTTACTGTTAATCTTCTCACCACTCCTTATCACCCATCCCCTCCCACTTTTGATTGTAGGACTATAACTTTGTCACTTGTATCCTTACAATTTATATTAACTCTTTCCTAGTATGATTTGATTGTTGTTTGTACCCTATGACTGTCATTAAGTGTTGTACGTTATGATTCTTGATTCTTAACAAATGTATCTTTTCTTTATGAATACTGAGAGTATTTACACCAAGACAAATTCGTTGTGTGTCCAATCACACTTGGCCAATAAAGTGTGGCTTTACTGGCTATTCTATTCTATTCTATTCTATTCTATTCTATTCTATTCTATTCTATTCTATTCTATTCTAT
>NW_020769341.1:8027651-8063677 GCF_900518735.1 Pseudonaja textilis
ATTCTATTCTATTCTATTCTATTCTATTCTATTCTATTCTATTCTATGAAAAATGAGAATACAGATAGTCCTCGACTTATACTTATTTGTTTACCCACTGCTTGAATTTACAGCAGCACTGTGAAAAATGACTTACAACTGGTCCTTGCAATTGTCGCCGGATCCCCACGGTGGGATTCAAATTTTTTTACTACTAGTTCTGTGGGCATGGCTTGATGGACATGGTGTGGCTTGGTAGGCGTGGCAGGGGAAAGATACTGTAAAATCCCCATTCCTTCCCGACTCCTGGGGGAAGGCTACTACAAAATCCCATTCCCTCTCCACCCCACTAACCTGCTTTCCAGCTCCATTTTCCTGTGCAGGGCAACAAAAGAAGACCCAGCCGATCAGCTGGGACTTGGGGGGCAGAGAATAGATGGGGTCCGGGCCAGTCAGAGGTGGTATTTGCTGGTTCTCTGAACTACTCAAAATTTCCGCTACTGGTTCTCCAGAACTGGTCAGAACCTGCTGAGTACCACCTCTGCTACAGTCTCATTATCAAAATTTGGTCACTTGGCAAGGGGGTCATGTGATTGATATGTGTGATCTTCCCAGCCATCTTCCAACAAAGTCAACAGAGGAAGTTGAATTTGCTTAATATCTTAATATGATTCACTATCTAATGTGGTAAAATTGGGGGTGACTCCCTTAACAATTGCCTTGTTTAGCAACAGCAATTCTGGTCTCAATTCTGGTTATAAGTCAAGGACTACCTGTAATAAAATAGAATACAGGTAATCCTCAACTTACAACAGTTCATTTAATGGACCGTTCAAAGTTGCAACGGCACTGAATAAAGTGACTTATGACCATTTTTCACAGTTGCAAACTTTGTGGCATCCTCAAGATCACATGATCAAAATTCAGATGTTTGGCAAACTGACTCATGTTTATGACGATTGCAGTGACCCCAGGGTCATGTGATCATCTTTTGCAATCTTCTGACAAGCAACGGGGAAGCCAGATTCACTTTAACAACCAGATTATTAATTGAATAACGTCAATGATTCACTTAACAACTGATGCCAAAAATGTCATAAAATGGGGCAAGGCTCACTTAGCAAATGTTTCACTTGACAACAGAAATATTGGACTCCATTGTGGCTGTAAGTCAAGGACCACCTGTATTCACAAATGAAGTCATATTGATAAATGTTTATCTTTGTAAGCTGCCTGGAGTTACTGAGAGTGACTAGGGCGGCCATATGAATTTTCTAAAATAAATAAGTATCTGAATGAACATTCCAGAAAATTGCAGAACTGTATCAGATAAATGTAACACTATAGAACAAGCTGCAAAATACCATGTTCGTGCATTTTTTTTCCTGACATCTGATCTAGAAATTAATTTAGGAAGACCCGCAACAATCCCAATCAATCATGCTCCATCCTTAAGCAACCCACCTTGGCAATGGGACAATTGCTCTAAATATCTGGCACTGTTTAGTGCAGCAGCTTTAGAAGATTACTCCAAGTTCAGGAATGGGGTGTGTGCTGAGTCACAATTCCTAATTTCAGCATGCCAAGCTGTTTTACAGCCAGAGAACCTTCTAATTAATTTTGTGCAAATGAAACTTCCTGTAGCTGAAAGGCAACTCAGATTTTTTTCACAGGCTGGAAGTTATATGATACCATCCAACAGATAGCAGCCAGAATCTCGGGCAGTGGGCATTTCCAAACAAACTTGCTATGGGAGCCTAGTTGTTGCTTGTGGTTATTATCCTGTTCTAATGCATAAGTGGCCAACATGTAAACCCATTTGTTCATCCACTGCCCACATGTTATAGGCTGGTGGTCCTCCATATCAGTGATGTGTGACCTTGTATTCCCAGAATTCCCCAGCCAGCATGCTTGTGGTGAAACAGGATGAGAATTATAATAACCTGCTCAACTTGCCTACCTTCTAGACGTATTAACTTTACAGATTTCTCCAGCTTGAATAGTCTAGGAGGTTAAGAATTCTGGAACTTGAAATCCATACAGGTAGAACCAGAAGTGGTATCCAGCAGGTTCTGACCAATTCTGGAGAACCGGTAGTGGAAATTTTGAGTAGTTCGGAGAACCAGCAAATACCACCTCTGACTAGAGATTTTACAGTATCCTTCCCTTACTATGCCCACCAAGCCACGCCCACAGAACCGGTAGTAAAATTTTGAATCCCACCATTGGGTAGAAACCATCTTGACTGGGGACAATTTCTCCTATGCTTGTAATAATATAATTTGTTTTATTTCATTGAATTCTCTCCTTTAGTTTACGAGCAACAAGTTCTTTACACCAAGAGAATTGGTTCTCTATTTGTTGGTTCTTAGGCAGCTAAAAAAAAAGCATGTTTGTTCTAGTCCAAATTCCCAGAGGTTTGCGGTAAGATGTATACTTTGTAACATTTTGTAAAAAGATATGTGTGTAATATATTTCCAGACAGAAATTCAAATACTAGTTTGTGAATCTACCCACTTTCTCTTTTGCTTCTCTAGTTCCAACACAATGTTTTTTTTTCTCATTAGAAATTATACCTCCTTAAATCCTTGTGGTTTATTTCTAATTACAAGCAGGCAGTCCTGTAGTATCTGCAGCATCTATCCCTGCATCAAATAATAATGATAATAAAATACTTGGATGAGTATTATTCCAGCTGGTTTGATGTGGATTATGCCACTTTTAAAGAGAAATTAAGAGCTTTATATTTAAGCATAGAGAATGTCTAATTTACAACAGCCTCCTTTGAGAAATTATGAAGAAACATTATAAGATGCTAATACTCCAGATGAAACAGAAAGCAAAGAGAGAATATCCTAGTTATTATTAATAAATGCTTCTCTCTGCAAAGAATTTGAAACCTTTTGGAATTTAATTTCCGGAGCTTTCACTGTTCCCTCCATCCCAGATTGCTGCATACCATCTAAGACCTGGGGACGGGGGAATATTTCAAATCAATTTTTATGGAGCCTTTTGTAAATATGGCAAACAAGATGAATCGAAGTTACTTACCGTTCGCAGGAGGAACTAGTGTCAGAAAAAGTAGATCGTTGACCTTATTTCAAAAGCAAAATTTGATAAGGTTCCTGGCTAGGATAATATATCCATTGAACTCAAAAAAATTAAATAAAAAAATAGATGGGCAGTGCCCTTAATTGACAGCTTGGTTTACCCAATAGATAGTTCTGATTTAACCTCTTTATGCTGGAATAGGGCTATAATAATCCCCCTATATAAGAAGGGAGAAATTGAAGACCCTGTCAATAATAGGCCAATTAATTTGTTATTAGTTCTGGGAAATCTTTCTGCAAGATATTTAAATGGAAAAAAAGGCCTCTTATCTTGAGAAACTTTGCTGTAACAAATGCTCAGGCTGCTTTTAGGAAAGGCTGGTCAACCATCAACCAGTGCTTTATGTTAGCTACAATAATTATGTAATTATTTGCTGCTTTTATAGATGTTTTTAAAAGACCTAATGGATCAAACAATATACTTGTAATTTTCCAGGTACGGTATAGCTTAGCTGGAATTTCTACAAATTCTTCCGCTGTTTGCCACATTTCTGTAGATATATCATCAAACTGCTGTCGCCTTCCAATGAGATAGTGACTAGACAGCTAATCAAACTTCATTAGTTAGTGCTAGAAGATCTTTACAATATTTTTCTAAAGTATTTTTGATGTTAACATCTCTACTGTATGGAATTTCAGTATACTTTTTCCACCTTTGTTCAAGTTTATTTAAATCATTAGATACATACAGTGTATGTATGTGTATATAAGATACATACAGTGTGTGTGTGTGTGTGTGTGTGTGTGTGTGTGTGTGTGTGAATTTTACAGATAGATAGATGGTTTTTTTTTAGTGTACCACTTGAGGTTGGAACTTTTGGAAGACTTATCCTCTTTTTCTGTTTCAGTTTCTATCATCATCTTTACAGATGTTTGACATTGCTTTTTGTTTCTTCTAGTAGCACTCTGAAGTTCTTTGTTTTCTTCCTGTTTGTCTTTTTTTTTTTTTTGGCTTGGGTTCGATCTCTGCTCCCTCTAACCATGGTTGAAATTGGCTCCAAAGGAAGGAAGAGAATTACTGCAATAGTATGTCTTCTAACCCTTAAAGCCTGTCCAGAACCTAGACACCTTGATCAATAATACCAAAATCTGTGGCGAGATCAAGGACAGTTGAGATGGATGTATCACCCCCATTCTGCTCCCACCAGAGGTCATGGGCAAGTGAAGTCAGTGCTGCCTCAGTATTAAATCTAGACTGAAATATGATTAAAGATGGCCCAGATAATCTATTTCCTCCAATACATTCAAGTTCTATAACCTTCCTCCCTCCGTCCCTCCTTTCCTCCCTCTTCCCTTCCTTTCTTCCTTCCCTCCCTCCCTCTTCCCTTCCTTCCTTCCTTCTTTTCCTCTTTCCCTCCCTCCTTCCCTCTTCCCTTCCTTCCTTCCATCTTTCCTTTCTTCCTTCCCTCCCTCCCTCTTCCTTTCCTTCCTTTCTACTCTCCCTCCCTCCCTTATAACACTAGTTGCCTATTTGTTAAAAATATTGTGGACTAAAATGAAAGAAGATCTAAATTTAAGCCACTTCATGCTTTTGGAAGAAAGGCAGACTATAAACCTAATTATGTTTGTACAAATCACCCATGGCTGACCAATCTTGATTGGTTGAGAATACCGATTCTCCGGGCTCAAACAAAATGCTGGGCATATCACAACTGAACACATGAGAAATTAAAATCTGCATTGACTTGTTTCTGATTCTATTGTGTGAACACAGTGACAGCTTCTCAGATAAACATCACAGGAGTCTTGTGAAACAAACACTGTGAAAAGGAAAGGAGAAGGAAAGAAAATTATGCTTTGATCCAGCAGCTGCCTTAGGGCAAGACTGGGATTAAAAGTTAACAAAGATAAACAAAACATCACAAACCGCTTTTGTAATTACACTCAAAGGTGGAACGGCAAAAGAGATTGTCTAACAGGGTACATCGTTCTAGGGCCCATTGGAGCAATTTTGATAACTATCGATAAGTCTATTCTAATGCAATCCTACATTGCATTATGAGAGGGATACAATCAAGATCAAGCGAGGTGCTAAAGCCTTAGTAAGACCAGACCTAGAATACTGCATCCAATGTTGGTCACCACATTATAAAAAAGATGTTGAGATTTTAGAAAAAGTGCCGAGAAGAGCAACCAAGATGATTAGGGGACTGGAGACTAAAGCATACAACAAACAGTTGCAGGAACTGGGCTTGGCTAGTCTAGGGAAGAGAAGTACCAGGGGAGAAATGATAGCGATCTTCCAATATTTGAGGGGCTGCCACAGAGAGAAAGGGGTCAAGCTATTTTCTAAAGCACCCAAAGGCCAGACAAGGAATAATGGATGGAGACTGAACAAGGAGAGATTCAACCTGGAAATAAGGAGAAATTTTCTGACAGTGAGAACAATCAACCAATGGAACAGCTACCTTTAGAACTTGTGGGAGCTTCAACACTGGAAGCTTTTAAGAAGAGATTGGACTGCCATTTGTCAGAGATGGTGCAGGGTTTCCTGCTTGGGTGGGTGGGGGTAGGACTAGATGACCTACAATACAAGGTCCCTTTCAACTCTGATTATCTGTTAATTTGTTAATCTATTTGATTCTAGAGTTGACTTTTGACATCTACATGAAAATTTCAGTACTGCTTTCGTTTTTATGGTCTGCCCCCAGTCAATCTTGGCTTCCAAGTATTAAGTATAACGTATTATTTTTATTTATTTTTCAAAGCACTGGATACTCAGTCAGGAAAGCAAGTGAGCGCAGCTAACATGCCCAATGTGGGGTGTGGAAATCTGATGACAGAAATAGCTTTCAATGACTGCCACAGCAATAACTTTTTTTTCTCAAAAGCTTCTTTAATTCCCCAGAGGCATGCACTATTAAAAATATTTTTTTTGCCTCCAGGCTCGCAATCTAAAAATGATTGGTACCATAGAAAGTACCATAGAAAGTGTAGACAAGGAAGTGTTAGAGGAGAAAAGCAGAACTGAGAAAAAATAGGAATTGAAATAGAAGAACCTCAGTGTTCTCAGTATAGGTTTTTAAGATCTTGTGGGAGAAAAAGTAGGATGGAACTCACGAGTTTATAAAATTATTTTGTTCTTTAATATAAAAAGTTATTGTTCCTGGGTAGCTGAGCTTTTTGGTACCGCCTGGTGATCACGGTGATGAGACTATTAATATTTCAATGTAGAGACTACCTGTTCAGCTGTCCCCAGGAATACATTTCTTGAAATACACTTCCATAATTCAAATTCAACAAGTCATTAGCCATGCAGGCTAGGAATAAGGGGAAGTATAACCTCTCACTCTGAGAAGGTTTTGCGCCATTGATCTGTTTGCATTTTGGAAAATGTGAGTCAGAAACAGAACTGTCAGTTTCAATAACTGCAAACTTAGAGGTTGGGCTGTTTGTGTGTGCCGGTATGCTGGATATTGTAGTCCAACACATTTGAAAACTTCTGGCTTAGGAAGAGTTGATAGGCATCAGAGAAAGTAGGATTTCTTGAATTGAAGCCAGAGACTAAGATTGAAAGTGCCTGCATAAACTTGGAAAGAAAGGGAGGAAAGAGGTAGGCAGGACATTGGAAGAATCACTGGGCTTTTTCCACACTACTGATGTGTAAATATTTTCCAGACTCTAGAAAGACTGCAGAGAAGAGCAACAAAGATGATTAGGGAGCTGGAGGCCTTTTGTCTTGTAGATAGCCTGGCCCAGTCTTTCTAAATGAGCATCAAATATCTGCTGGGGGCAGGGAGCTGCTCTTTGTCTTTAAAAACACGTTTCTCCGTTTCTCATCCAAGGAAATATAATATTCTGCCTTTTTAAAAATTATTCCTCAAAATATTTTATTCTTCTAGGAGGGGGGTGGGTGCTAACTGGCTTGCATTGTTCTGGCTGAGGTACTCTTGGAGTTGAAGTCCACACATTTTAAAGTTGCCAAGCTTGCAAAAACACTGATCTAGTTCAATCAGATCCCACTAATTCAGTGCATTCATCTCAAATTCGGATTCCAAGGGTTCTCCATGTTGAGAATCTGGGCTGAGTGGGGGTGGGGGAAATCATTTTGTTTCACAGAACTGAACCTGCCTTGTGGAATAGCCTGTCACCAGAAATCCAGATAGTTCTATCACTTCTAACCTCTTTAAAAAAGCACCATAAAACCCGAGTTATTCAGAAGAACATTTAATAAAGATCTCTAATCGGTGCACATTATTACTTTATGAAAGATGTTGATACTTCAAGATTGTTATTTCTGTATTGCTGTTATCATTGTTTTGGTTTTTAGTGTATCCTTTTGTTGGAAGAAAAATCCACCTGGTTCGGTTCCAATCCAGGAAAAAGGCACTGGGGATAAAATGGAGGCTGGAGGCTGATTGGAAAGAAAGGTTCCATTGATTGATGAAGCAAAACCACCAACCCCATGTGATTTTGGGACAGCTGACAAAATGAAGTTGAGAGTGGGTGGGTTTTTGTACCTTCTCTGGGCTTTTTATTTGAGCTTCCTGTTCTTGTACAACATCCTTTAATATTCTGTTGGCTGTTGTCGTATTCCTATGGCATCATGGCTGGCTCTGTAGGCAAAAGAGAAAATGCAAATCCTAGGTCCGTGATGGCGAACCTATAGCATGCGTGCCACAGGTGGCATGCAGAGCCATTTGTGCGGGCACACGAGCCCCAGCCAAACTTACCTGCACTGCGCATGCACGTGCCTCACAGCTGATTTTCAGCTTGTTTGAGGCCTTTGGAAGCTGAAAAACAGCCCCATTTTGTCACTTCCTGCATTTCCGGATTTATCTACAAAATACATTAAATTGAAATTAAACAACAGAAAGTTGGGATCCAAATATGTAGGACCCTTTCCGATAACGAAAATGATTAACCCAGTCACAGTAAAGCTGAAATTACCATCGTTGCTGGGCCTATCCATCCAGTTTTCCACATCAGTCTCCTGAAGCCTGTTGAAGTCGAGAGTGATTCGCAGGAAGTGAGCCCTATGCCATCGACAAATACAGACCACTTCAAAATAGACAAAATACTTGATTCCCGCATACAAAGAAATAACGTTTAGTACCTAGTACGCTGGAAAGGATACACAGACACGTCCTGGGTACATCATGAAGATATGTGTGCAGATAGACTGTTACGACGCTTCCATACTAGATACTCCGATAAGCCTGGATCCCTGTTGTAATATCTATACATGATAACTTACTGTTGTGTTATTTTGCAGGATAGATCCTGGTAGAGGGGACCACCTGTCACGACTCCAAGATGACTCCCAGACTAGTCCCATGGAGCCACAACAATGGAGTTCGTGGTCTTACCATGTGGTGGTCTTGAGGCTGCTGCAGGATGGGCACACTTAGTGTGATTGGACTAATCCCCTCTGTAGCTGAGCTTAGTCGGCGTTTTCCCTGATAATGCAGGATGGTGCAGCTTGACAACATCAGCAGCCGACATGACGCCGGTGGCAGGATGGCTCTTATTGCATGAAAAGAGAGTTTTCATGGAGAAAACATTGAGTGCTGTGGGTGATGGATGGTCCTGGTGAAGGGGATATGGGTGTTAACAGTATTTAGAACACATCCTGTATATTTCGTAGTGAACAGTAACCTGGTGCGATAGATATTCCGGATGGTTGTAATCATTGTCAGCATTGGCCAGATGCTAGATGCCTTAATTATGTAATTAGTTAATGTATGACATGCATAAATACAGCTCTGGCTGCAGATGAAGCCAGAGCTGACTTTAAACTGTTATGCTTCATTGTTATCCGATGTTTTGGAATGAAAGAAGAATAAAACCTCACTGTTTGTTCAGCGTGAGTGGTCTTTTTCATCACTAAATCCGGAAGAGCAGCTGAGAATTGGAAGTGATGAAACAGGCCTATTTTTCGGCCTCCAAAGGCTGAAGAGGCTTCCCTCAAGCCTCTGGGAGGCTGAAAAAGGCCTCAAATGGGCTGAAAATCAGCTGGGAGGCGTGCAGTGCAGGTAAGGGGGTAGCGAGGGGATCACATGTGCATGCGCAGAGGTGAGAGGATGCATTGCCTTCTGGGTGCTGGCATATGAGTGAGCGCGTGCGAGCGCACATGCAATTTTCAGCACAGGAGCCCAAAAAGGTTAGCCACCACTGTCCTAGGTGCTTGTCTGAGCTAATTCTGTCAACCTTTTGTTTGTTGCTTATCTGGAGTTTCTGTGTGACTCAATCTTTCTGATTGGATTACTAAATCTGCATTTCTAAAAAATGGCCTCCTCAGTTTCTGCTTGAGGGCAGGGAAACTGGGACTGGTTTCTGTCTCCCTTAAGATTTTTCCTATTTCATCTTTAGGGGAAATATTATATCTTGCCTTTTTTAAAAAAATATTTCCCAAAATATTTCATTCTTCTGGGGTGGAGGCTTCCCACACTTTTATGCATCCATATACAACATATGGGTATATGAATAAATAATTTGAGCATCTCTGCATGTGCAGGGATTAATTATGAGGTACATGAAGTGTCTCTCAAAGTTCATTTAGCAATTATGATAGTGATAGTATATTTTAGCTCACTGAAGTTTAACTCTTTGGCAACAAAGGGAAGGTATACTACAATATTCAGCATCCCAAACCTCTTGGCTACCTTGTAAGGATTACGGTATTTATAGTCCAACACATCTGAAATGTGTCTATTTACTTTCCTAATGAACAAAAAAACACCAGAATTACACCCCAATTCCTGCTCGTGTAATAATGATCTGCTGATATTAAACAACAGGTTTAAAAAGAGCTTTTTTTACTGTCGAACCTTTAACTAGGCTGCTACATGACAACTATTTGTTTTGTTTTTTTCAGTGCAAAAATAATTACCTTTCCTCAACTGGCTCATTTTGCAATATCATCAAAGCTTCATCTTCAGATGTTTTTTGCCTGGTAACTAGATGATGTCAGTTGTACAGGAAAGTGACCAATCAGAAGGAGGAAGGCATCAGATATTGTTGAGGTTTTGCTCAAGCTGTTTCCTAGCAAACTCTGGGCAGAAGCTTTGCACATTACAAAGAGGGATCGGATCTCCACACTTCCTTTGCACTTGCTGCAGAGACAGGAAGTCTTTGGTCACTACTTGGTATCTTTGCATGAAGACTCTACAAGATTGGCTTTGCATCAGGTTTTCAAAATATTGTTTTATTTTTTATTTTATCTATTTATTTTTGCCAATTGCTTACAACATAATAGGTTTAAGTAAAAGCATAGTTATGAATACATGGATACATATAAGAAATATATATATATATATGTATATACACACACACACATATATAAAAGAAACAATAGGACAGGGACAGTAGGCACGTTGGTGCGCTTATGCACGCCCCCTACAGACCTCTTAGGAAAGGGGTAAAGTCAATAGTAGACAGTCTAAGGTTAAAGTTTTTGGGGTTTGGGGAAGAAACCACAGAATCAGGTAGAGTATTCCAGACATTGACCACTCTGTTGCTGAAATCGTATTTCTTGCAATCAAGTTTGGTGCAATTAACCTTGAGTTTGTATCTACTGTTTGCTCTTGTGTTGTTATGGTTGAAGCTGAAGTATTCATTGACAGGTAGGACATTGCAATGTATAATTTTATATACTATACTTAGATCAGACTGAAGGCGGTGTAGTTCTAGGTTTTCTAGGTCTAGAATTTCAAGTCTGGTGGCTTAAGGTATTCTGCAATGAGTAGAGGAGTGGAGAACTCTTCTTGTGAAATATTTCTGGACTTTTTCAACTGTGTTAATATCAGATACGTAATGTGGGTTCCAGACTGATGAGCTGTATTCGAGTATTGATCTAGCAAATGTTTTGTATGCTCTAGTTATTAGTGTAATATTACCAGAGAAAAGGCTACGTAAGATTAGGTTAACAACTCTTAACACCTTTTTGGCTATGTAGTTACAGTGGGCTCTAGCACTTAGGTCATTAGAGATGAGTACTCTAAGATCCTTGACAGAGTTTGGATCATCAACAAGGTCTTGACTATTCAGCCTGTATTTTATTTTCCGATTTTTTCTGCCAATATGTAGGACAGAGCATTTAATTGTTGAGATTTGAAGTTGCCATTTGTTTGACCATTCTGATACATAGTCAAGGTCTTTTTGAAGGGTAGCAGTATTGTCTGTGGTGTTGAATAGCTTTACATCATCAGCGAAGAGAACACAGTTGCTCTTGATATGATCACAGAGGTCATTTATGTAGAGTATGAAGAGAGGTGGTCCTAGGACACTGCCTTGGGGGACACCACTGTTGACAGGTACAGAATTTGATAGGACGCTCCCAATTTTGACCATTTGTTGTCTGTTTGACAGGAATGCTTCTATGCAGGTGTCCAGAGATATCGTAAGATTTTAGTTTTAGGAGTAGTTTGTTGTGTACCACCGAATCAAAGGCTTTACAGAAGTCTATGTAGATTGTGTCTATTGCTTTGCCCTGATTGAGTTGTGTAGTCCATATGTTTTTGCAGTGTAAGTGTTGCAGATTACATGATACCCTTACCTGTTGTGTTATTGTTTCAGGGAAATTTTCTTATCTAAACAGAGAAACAGAATGATCACAGATGGGCAAAAAAGCAATGGCAGTGGGAGCAGCTTCTGAGTTCCTGCTGGCTTCCCCATTGAGTTTCCTTGTGGGAAGCTGGCAGAGAGCATCAGAAATCCTTTCCTCCTTCCTTCCTTCCTTCCTTCCTTCCTTCCTTCCTTCCTTCCTTCCTTCCTTCCTCCCTCCCTCCCTCCCTCCCTCCCTCCCTCCCTATCATTGTAATGTTATCCCCTTCCCTTCCCTCCCATTCTCAGCAGGCAGGCAAGTGTCTGCTGCTAAGTGGGATTGCAATAGTGGCTGGGAAACTGTCATGGAATCACAGAACATTGAAAATGAAGAACATATGACTACAGCAGAAGCCCAGCAAGAGCCAGTAGCATTGAAGCAGCCATAACTTCCTTAAATGTCACTCCTTCAGGAGTCCTGGATTTTGGACACATTCTGTATGTTAGCCCATTTGAAGTACTTTGGTTCATAAATTATGGCCTATGATGCAGTGTTTTGCCCAGTTAAAGGTCATTACAATTAGTAGCATATAGAAAATTCCACAACCTGAAGCCCTCCAGATTTGTTGAAGCTACAAAGTCCAAGAATTTCAGGAATTTTCAGGGAAGAAAGCCTCATTTAATTTCCCATACTCTGAGCAGGTTATTGAACTAAATGGTCTACAGAAGACCTCATTGTTAGATGGTGCTAGAATAAGGGGAATGTACTAATTTAATATTAGAATCATTAATGATGGAATTGGTTAATAATGAATAGTTGTTTATTCATAAGCTAATTATGACATTAGTTACAAATGAATAAAGAGTAGTTAATGATAAAATTGTATGGATAAGGAGAAAAATTGCTGGTGTCAAGAAAGCCTTGTTCTCTGAATTTGGGTTTCTATTAATATAAAATCGTCAATTGCTCAGATTGAAATTTGGTAATTCTTAACCTCATTTTATGATTTATACACACTGATTATTGTTTCTGATATTTGCACATTAGTTGGGTTTTACCAATGATCTGTAATTTTTGTAATTCATTTAAAACTGATAAATAAAATACTGTAAATGTTTAACCTAACTTTAGATAAATTTAAATTTGTTGTTTATCTGCTTTTGTGCTTTCCTTTTCTCTCCGGGCCTATCTTCTCCCCTATTTTAATTTTTTTCTCCTTTTTAAAAAAATGTGTAATTATTTAAAAAAGAAAGAAACTTTGTCTAGCTAAGTGAAAATGTAGAGATGGCTTATATTGGTATTGGCATGGCAACTCCTTTGATTTATAACATTTTCTTTTTTTAAAAAAAGTGGGGTACATTGATTTGCAAATATAGCATAAATTATTTTTTCAAAAGCTCACTTGCAAAAATATTTTGGGAAAATTACAGGCCTCTGTATTGATCCCAACTGCTGCAAATCACAACCGCGTAACCCCCATTCTGGATTCTGCTTCTTACCGTAGTTCAATTTGATGCAATGATTCTCAAATTAAAGCCTGCAGATTGTTGGTGATCTGCAGAGGTTCAGCAAAGGATCCACTAGAACTCTTCCCTTTTCACAGGCCAGTTTCAGGCATAACTCCCCGCATATGCCAGCAGCTAACTCCCATATGAGAGATTAGTAGGAGACTGGAAAAGTAATACACAAAATGTTGGACAAAAACAGCTAAAAGATAAGGAAAGAGTTTGTTAGCAGCTTACCTCCTAAATTATAGTTCAGTCCAGGCTGGAGGAAAAAAAGAAAAAAAAATGTGAAGATACGATTCAAATTGTTCACAGATTCTGCTGTAACAAACTCATTGTGAAACAGAGGCTGGAATTTCCATACTTTCCAAGATGTTGGACACCTCTTCATTAAAAACATCTAATGGAAATTAGAGCTAGGTGCAACTAGGCTAATGATGAGAAGGTTTAGGGAGGACATGATAACTATCTTCCAATGCTTAAGAAACTAACATAGAGAAGAGTGGATTGACTTATTCTCCAAAGCATCAAAGAGCAGGACAAGAAGAAATGGTTGGGAGCTTGAGTGGAATAGCTTGCCTTCCAGAGTTGTTGGTGCTCCACCACTGGAGGCTTTCAAAAATAGACTGGACATCCATTTGACTGGGATGGTATAAGGCCTCCTTTCTTGAGCAGGGGTTGGACTAGAAGATATCCTGGACTAGAAGACTTCCAAGATCCCTTCCATCCCTATGATTCTAACTTCCATGTACTAAGTTGCTGTCATTTTGATTCTCTTGTTTGTATCTTGGGTTTTACACAAGATTCTGCCTGTTGTCCCAGTTTCTGATTCAGTCCGTGTCTTGCAACAATGGATCAGTGGCTGAGAAACTGGTTCACTGAAGCATAGTAACGAGAAGACAAGCAATAATATGAGTCTTAACATGCATACAACTGAAAAACAGATAATGTTTTCAAGTGTAAGTTACCCAGTGTGTGTTGCGCAAAGTGCAACAGCGTTCTGCCCAAGCATTCTCCAAAGACAAGCGCAAATAGGAAAGATGGCGACGAAAATGTAAAAATGGTATTTCACTGAGTGGAGATCTACTCTTCTCCAGTCCTTTAGTACTCAGAAGTTTCTACTGACAAATAATCCTGACCAGCAAATGTGTGCTACTAGGATTGTTGTTATGGCACTGGAAACATAAAACGATTCAATTGGTAAGGAAATAATTCTGGATTAAATGGTTTAGTGTGAAATTTAATTTTAAAGGGCCTTTTTAAATGGATGGAATGATAAGCTGGTACATAAATAAATGCAACCACAACTGTGATCTTATTTGCCACCTCCCCTAGTCTTAAAAAACAGAAGTGTATGAGAGAGGATAGTTAACTGGCCACCAGTCACACATTTTTCCAAATGTTAATTTTTGTGGTCCATAATTGTAACAGTTTGAAAGATGCTTCCATAGAGTGACATAATTTTATTTATTTATCAAATTTTGAAATTGCTATACCCCTCACAGAATATTGGGAGTAAGGGTAAAAAGTTAGGATTGCTCGGATTTTTTTTTTAAATTAATTCCCTCTATTATAAAAAATGATGTTTCAACATGTAACTGTAGGATGTGGTATTTCTTCCCAAAATTTTATTTGTTTCAAGAGTTCTTTATTGTCTGCTCCCTTCAGAATTAAGATTTCAAGAGGGCTCTAAATGGGATCATATACACAGCTGTTGTTAATCTCAACAGCTCAAATTTTATTTTCTAAAAAACCTCTATAAAGCCATTTCTGGAGACAATTAAAACCAACCATATTTTTTTTTTAAAAAAAGATGTATTAAAACTGAAAAAGAATTCCTGCATCAAGGGCAAGCTAACATTCATGGATTAAAATAATGACGTTATGAATCAGTGACCTATACTTTCAGAAGGTTCTGGAACTTGGATGTTCTAAATGAATGTTGTTCATTACTTTCACTTCTTTTAAAAAAGGTCTTCCTTTAGATGAAGGCTGAGTCATTCTACTCAAAATTACCTCAGCTCATGCATCAGCTTTCAAGTAGGCTGCTGATTATTCCATTTCCATCTACAAAAAAATTACCTCAGACACCATTTATCTGGGGATCTAGAAATCTGATTTATTATTCCAGCCTTGGTACCTGGAGTACTATTCTCTTATTATATTCTCTTATTATTTTATTTTATTATTTTTGCTGCGCATGTCATCCTGCAAAGCAACTCTGGCCAGCTTTTTTTGAATACTTATGGCTGGTCTAAACATCGATATCTTTATTTACTCCTACCTTGTTATGATGAAAAACAAAAACTATCCATAAGGCATAGCCGTCTGGTGGCTGAATCACTGGTGTGCCATCTGGGGCACATATCACATCTCCCACATGCTGAGGCATTAAAGGATTAAATGCATTAAATGCAGCATGAATTGTGCTTTTTAGGTGAAGGAAACAACGACATTCACTTTCTCCACTATGTCTTCTTCCACTGCTCTGGAGGAAGGAGTAAATACTACTTCAGAACTGAACAAAAGGCCAGTTGTCTGTAGAGATTCTCAGTCATCCAGGTCATGGTTGTCCTCCCAAAGGTGCTTTTTCAGCAGACAACTGGACTTTCTTCTTTTTTCTTTTGAAGACGTTTTGCTTCTCACCCAAGAAGCTTCTTCAGCTCTGACTGGGTGGTGGTGAATGGAAGGATTTATATTCCTTGCAGACAGCCGGTCATTTGCATCCTTTTAGAGGGTCGTTGAGGCCACTTGGAGATTTATCTGTGTCCTCAGGGTCACTTGAGTAGTGCTCCTGGTTCCTGACCCTGAAGACACAGATAAACCTCCAAGTGCTTCCTGAAAAAGCACCTTTGGGACAAAAAGCCAATTGGTTGTAAGAGTTATAGCTTCCTAGCTCCTTTCTGATCTGATGTGCTGCCCACATTTCATTCAACCTGCAAAACAGCTACTAAGTTAAAGGATGGAATCCACAAATTGGGAAAATGGGAGAATGGAGGAAATGTACTTTCTTCCTTGTCTTGGTTGAGTTAGGGAGCAACAGAAATTGAATAAATAAAGTTAGGTAGTCCTCAACTTACAAACATTCATTTAGTGACCCTTCGAAGTTACAATGGCACTGACAAAAGTGAATATTTTTTCACACAACAGTTGTAGCATCCCCGTGATCACATGATCAAAATTCAGATGCTTGGAAGGTGATATGTATTTATGGCAGTTGCAGTGTCCTGGAGTCAAGTGATCACATTTTGTGACCTTCTAATAAGCAAAATCGATGTACATAAGAATGGTGTTACTAATTTAACAACTGTTGCAAGAAAGGTCATAAAATGGTGCAAAACTCACTTAACAACTTTGTTGTTTAGCAATAGAAATTTTGGGCTCAATTGTGGTTGTATATCAAGGACTACACGTATACCATCTGTCCAACCACAAACTATATACAAGTTGTGGATAACAGTAATTTCTTTTATTTTAAAAATATGTTATTTTAAAAATATTTCAGAATGATGTGTGATTTGGTCCATTTTGTTATGATTCAAATTTTAAGAAGAGCTTTCTCTGACAGTAGGAAGCACCATGTTTTCTGGCCCAGATTTCTTCAAGAGTGTTAATGGTATTTCCAGGCCCTCAAAAAAAAAAAAAAAATCAAAATGGTGTCTGTAATCACATGACTGAAGACTTGCAACTTTTTTACATGTGTCACACCTTGTCAAGCCTCAAGCAGGGTTGCCATTGGGCCGTTTTTCCAGCCAAATTCGAGAAATCTGGCCATATAGAAATCTGTTTGGCCGTGAAAAAAAATCATGTCTCTGGCCAAATATATTTGGCCGAAAATTTGGCCGTATGAAAGTTGCTTGGCTGTGAAATCAAAATTTTGGCCAAATACTGGTTTTCAATATAATATATTCGCATGAAAATGACTGTCAGATCGTCTGAAAACCTCTGAAAAACGACACGATACACAGGCCGAAGCCTTCTGACTGTGAACAGCGCTGCGTAATATAACCAGATGTTAACCTGGATGTAAACATCTCAGTATTGGATTGTTTTCTCGCCAGCGGGCGCACGGCGTCACGTAATTCATGTAATTATTGGGATAATTCCTCTCTTTTTGAAAAGATGGTTATTGAGCATTCAGTTTTCATAAGGATTCTATATATAATTGCTATTTTTGTGTCGCTTTATTTGTTTAGTGATTATATTTTTTCAATCGGGGTGGGGGGAATCCCCTTAAAAACCTTCATGCCCTAGCTCCCCACTCCTCAGGATCGCTGCATTTGGCCCTGAGCTTTCCAAACGGGAGTAGCGGTTATTTGAAGTGAGCTGCCTAGCCTGGATGAGTAAAGAAACACAGAAATTCCCATGACGTCACGTCACGTTGTCGAATAAAGACTATTTTTTATGATTTGATTATTTAAAAACAGTTAAAAAAACAAAAAACAATATATCCTCATGCTATATTGCAAAATTTGGCTGGAAAATTTGGCTCTGAGAGAAAATAATTTGGCCGAATTTGGCCGTATTTTGACTTGAGTTTGGCCTCAGAGCCAAGCTTGCGATCTGGCAACCCTGGCCTCAAGAACCAAGTAAGACATGTAGAATTACTTCTGAGCCATTTCCTTTATTGTTCCTCACTAGCATAGACATAAATCTTGCCAAATTAGAGCAACTTTTTGCATCACTAAAAGATATACTCTGAGAAGGGGGCTGTGGTGGCTCACATGATAAGACTCTGGGCCTGCACAATTCTGAGGTCGGCGGTGGCATCCAGGCATCCCACAGGTAAACATAACATCACCTGAAAAAATTCCTTTCATAGAGGCAGCCAGCCACCTTAGTGATCCTTGGCTAACATGTGCCATATGCTAAAAAAAAACCCAAAACCTCTGAGAATTGCTTGGGAGTCTTAAGTCTCTCCTAACTGAAATATTTAAGCTTCGCTCTCTCTTGGTCCTCTGGAATCCAGTCCCTGGGAATCCAGACTACATTCTACCACACTGGTGCAATTTATGGAAAGGAAGAGAAAGACTTTCACAGATGTCCTCTTGATTTTTTGAGGGCCTGTGGGTATACCAAACCTTCCCCACCCTCCTTTTAAAAAAGAACAGAAGAAACAAGACCCCAAACTGCATTTTGTATATTTCCTGTCTGTGACAAGGGATTTATTCTTTCTTCTGAGCAAACATAGAACCGCAGTTATCACATTTTTCTAATCTTATTTGGTTCCACCACTGAGACTCATGTGACCATATGGCCACAGGATACAAAAATAAGTTATGTAATAACTGAATAAATGCATGCTAAATAGCAAGTGGCAAATAGCAAAATGGCAAATTCATCTGCACTCTCATATTTAAAGAAAAATGAAGAAGTGATAGACACGCCACTGAAAATTCATCACACAAATATAGCAAGCCCTTTGAGCTGGCATCACATCTTGCAGAACACACTTGGAACACTCTGTTATTAGCTGGTCAAGAAAATCAACCTTAATTGAGCTACTGTTATTGTTGTTAGTTGCAAAGTCGTATCTTGACCCACTGTGACCCCATGGACAACGTTCCTCCAGGCCTTCCTGCAGGGGTGGGATTCTACCAGTTCGCACCTATTCTCTAGAACCAGTTGGTAACATTCTAAGCAGTTTGGAGAATCGGTTGTTAGAAGAAATGACTGGCCTAATCCTGTAAGGAAGGCAGGAAGGAAACATTCTGGTGTTGCTTACAGAAACTGCCTCTCCATTAACCCTTATTACATTCTTGGCAGGACTAGACTTCCTGTCTCAGGAACTTCTCTGGAGATTTTTTCCCCCTCGTTTGCTGGTACTTTGCTTGTGTGGAATGACCATTCAAAGTTACAGTGGCACTGAAAAAAGTGACTTATGACCATTTTTCACACTTACGACTGTTGCAGCATCCCCACAGTCACGAGAGGCCAGGTGAGGAGATGCGTGCCTCGATGTGAGTGATATTGAGTTGGCCACGCCCAACCAGCTACATGACCACCAAGCCACACCCACCAACTATGCCATGCCCACAGAACTGGTTGTTAAAAAAATTGAATCCCACCCCTACGTTCCTGTCCTCTACCATCCCCCGGAGTCCATTTAACCTCATGCTGACTGCTTCAGTGACTCCATCCAGCCACCTCATTTTCTGTCGTCCCCTTCTTCTTCTTTTGCCCTCAACTGTTTCCTGCATGAGGCTCTTCTCCAGCAGAAACTCCAACAAGCAGGAGTTTCATCTTCAAGATCTGGCCTTCCAAAGAGCAGTCAGAGTTGATCTCCTCTAGAACTGACCAGTTTGATCGCCTTGCAGTCCAAGGGACTCGCAGGAGCCTTCTCCAGCACCAGAGTTCAAAGGCCTCAATTCTTTGGCGCCCAGCTTTCCTTATTGAACTATATAGTCCCCCAAATAATGAAAAATTGCTAACAAACCCCAATAGTTTTGTTTATGCAGGAAGCCTTGCTTGTATTATTGGGAAGGTTGAAGTGGTTTCTTTACAATCATAAATGTTTGGGAATGGCAGGAAATGTATGCAACTGCTCCTCATTTCCTTTTAGGTTTCTAAATTAGCATGAAGACAAAGTACAGAATAAACAGAATTGGAAGGGACCTTGGTCTTCTAGTACACCCCCTCCCCCAGCTCAAGCAGGAGACCCTACCATTTCTGACAAATGGCTGTCCAATCTCTTCTTAAAAACCTCCATGATAGAGCACCCGCAACTTCTGGCGTCAAGCCTGATACTTCAGTAGGTTGCTTAGAGCCTGAGAAAGAGATGACAATTTGCAAACTACTACAAGTACAGACCAAGTCCATATTCTGCATCAAGAAAATAGGTATATTGATCTCCCCACTATATCAAGCAAGCAGTTAGCAAGAAGATAAATGAAATTCTATCCTAATTAATTCAGAGATAAAATTGGGTGCTGGGTTGCCAAAATTTCTGTAACCCAATTCCGGTTATCTTTCAATAAATCTGATTAAAGAAGACTTGATGAATCTTGCTTTTTTAGTCGTAAGTGCTGCCAGGGGTGTGTCAGGTATCTTTCAAGTGCACAACTAAAATAACTAACTCCTTACCAGTGTCAAAATGGGGTCTCTGCCTCTTTGTGAGTTTATCAAGGAAAGGGCTCTTGAGGTTCTCTTTTTCAGACTGTTATGTAGGCTGTGAATCTTCCTTCTGTCTCCCAAGGTTATTCTCACATCCCATTACAGAGAAAGGGTGTTCAACGCAAAGCCAATGTTGATTTTCACTTCCCTACTGGCCATTTAAAGAGTCTTTCCTCTTTCCCCCCTTTTTTATCTACCCAAGCTCCATAAACAACAAAGGAGGAAATTCACACAGCAATACAATCTTCACAGGGAAAGAGGCGGGGCCGGGGCTGGTAGCTGAGTGTAATTGTTCAAGCTTCAATGCAATAGCAATTTTTAAATGGGGGTTGGTCACCTCCCTGTTTGTCTTAGGAAGTGAAATGCCTTGGTTTGGCTGTGGCAATATGTATGCAAAAATGCAGATGTGCTGTTTATTCAACAACAAACTACCACCACCCCTCCCCCTCCCAAGAGCACAGTCTCTGGATTTAAATATCTATTTCTACGGATGAGACACATTCTCCTTAAGCACTAAAACAAACATCTGGTTTCTCTTGCTCTCTTTTTTCTCTCCCTCTCATGTTCCTCCCTCTCTCCCTCCTCTCTTTGTGTGTATATATGTATGGGGGGGAAGTTTTTTTAACCACTTCATGGCTTACATCTATGAAAAAAGGATCTCAGAGCAGAAAACATCCTGCAACCAAGAAGATGACCCTGAGGACACAGATAAATCTGCAAGTGGCCTCAATGACTCTCTAAAAGAATGCAAATGACCAGCTTTCTGCAAGGAGTATAAATCCTTCGGTTCCCCACCATGCAGTCAAAGCTGAAGAAGGTTCTTGGATGAGAAGCAAAATGTCTTCCATTTGCACTACTCAGGTGACCCAGAGGACGCAGATAAACCTCCAAGTGGCCTCAACGACTCTCTAAAAGGATGCAAATGACCAGCTGTTTGCAAGGAGTATAAATCCTTCCATTCTCCACCATCCAGTCAGAGCTGAAGAAGCTTCTGGGATGAAAAGGGAAACATCTTCAAAGAAAAACCAGAAAGTCCAGTTGCCTCCTGAAAAAGCACCTTTGGGACAACCATGACCTGGATGACTGAGAATCTCCATAGACAGTGAGGAAGAAGATTTTAATGGACCAAGAAAAAGGAACAAAGGTTTTGGAGGAATCCACATTCTTCTTTACAAATCAAATTTATATGTATAGGTAGTCCTCAATGTACGAGCATAACTGAACCCCAACATTTCAGTTGCTATGTGAGACATTTGCTAAGTGAATTTTGCCCCATTTTATGACCTTTCTGGCCACAGTTGTTAAGTGAACCACTGCAGCTGTTAAGTTGGTGACACGATTGTTAAGTGAAACTGACTTCCCCATTGACTTTGCTTGTCAGAAGGTTGCAAAACGTGACCCTGGGACACTGCAACCGCCATAAATATGAGCCAGGTGACAAGCGGCTGCATTTTGATCACGTGACCATGGGGATGCTGCAACAGTCATACGTGTGAAAAATGGCCATGTCGCTTTTTTCAATGCTGTTGTAACTTTGAACGGTCACTAAATGAACTTTTTAAAGTCAAGAATTACCTGTACATGGGTCTGGGTATTCATATATTAATGGTTAAGATTCCTGCCCCCCACCCCATGGTGTTCTGCTACTTGTGAATCTTTTCAGAAGCATCAGTTGGTTCACTCATTTGCTAGAAGAAGTAGCCATGTATTCTCTGGTGACCATGGGAGAAAATTATAGCATTGTGTTCACTGTTGTTTCCTGGTGTTTCTTGTTTTCCCTTGAGATAGCTTCTATCTCAAGATATCACACTGTTAACCTGTAGAATTTGCTATCACAAAGTTTAGAGTTGTGCATATCAGTACAGTATATGTATATGTGTGAGTCAAGGTCTCCCTCTATCTCTACACACATACATACAGAGAGAGAGAGAGAGAGATGAAGAGAGAGGGGGAGAGATGGAGAGAGAGAGGGATGAAGAGAGAAAGATGAAGAGAGAGAGACATGAAGAAAGAGAGACATGAAGAGAGAGAGAGAGACATGGAGAGAGAGGTGAAGAGAGGGAGACATGAAGGGAGAGATGAAGAGAGAAAGAGAGGCGAAGAGAGAGAGACATGAAGAGAGAGATGGAGAGAGAGATGAAGAGAGAGAGGTGAAGAGAGAGAGACATGAAGAGAGAGACAGGGAGACACGAAGAGAGAGATGGAGAGAGAGAGAGATGAAGAGAGAGATGAAGAGGGAGATGAAGAGAGAGAGATGAAGAGAGAGAGACATAGAAAGAGAGAGAGATTGGGAGAGAGACATGAAGAGAGAGAGAGGGAGATGAAGAGAGAGATGAAGAGAGAGATATAAAGAAAGAGATGAAGAGGGAGATGAAGAGAGAGAGATGGGAGGGAGAGAGACATAGAGAGAGAGATGGAGAGAGAGAGACATGAAGAGAGAAAGAGGGAGACATGAAGAGATAGAGAGAGATGAAGAGAGAGATGAAGAGAAAGAGAGATGAAGAGAGAGAGAGACATAGAGAGAGAGATTGAGAGAGAGAGACATGAAGAGAGAGAGAGAGAGAGATGAAGAGAGAGAGATAAAGAAAGAGATGAAGAGGGAGATGAAGAGAGAGAGAGAGATGAAAAGGGAGAGAGACATAGAGAGAGAGATGGAGAGAGAGACATGAAGAGAGAAAGAGGGAGACATGAAGAGATAGAGAGAGATGAAGAAAGAGAGACATGGGGAGAGAGAGAGAGAGAGATGAATGCACACCCTAAGACTATTGTCTTTCAGTAGACAGGCAGTATTTTTGTCTAGGTTTTTTTAAAATGGTGTGGATAAACACAAATCAACCTTCACCAACCCTGGTGCCTACTACATGTGTTAGGGCTATGTTTTCCAGAACATACTCAAAGCCATCTTGATTAGATAGTCTAGTCAAGATAGGCATTCTTTACTTCAGGATTAAATGAGTAATCTTCTAGACATTAGAATACTGCTCATTTATTTCAGACATTGAGATGGCCACCCATGGTGAGTGTCTTACAAAAACAAACAAACCTCCCCACAATACAAACAACAATGAAGCAATACAATAATAAAAAAAATGGTGACCATCATCATCCAATCAGGACCCTGGCACATAAAAGCTGAAGGAAAGTGAAAATGAGCCATGGTGGCACAGTGGTTAGAGTGCAGTACTGCAGGCTACTTCTGCTGACTGCCGGCTGCCTCCAATTTGGCAGTTCAAATCTCACCAGTTTCAAGGTTGGCTCAGCCTTTCATCTTTCCAAGGTGGTTAAAATAAGGACCCAAATTGTTGGGGGCAATAGGTTGACTCTGTAAATCGCTTAGAGAGGGTTGTAAAACACTGTGAAGCGGTACATAAGTTTAAGTGTTATTGCTATTGCTACATTTAAAAGATTGGGTTTCTGTTAGTTCCATTTTGTTGACAGATTCTACTTTTGTATTTTACCATAATATCCAGTGGTGGGATTAAAAAAAAATACCACTGGTTCTCTGGGTGTGGCTTGGTGGGCATGGTGTGGCTTGGTGGGTGTGGCAGGAAAAGGATACTGCAAAATCCCCATTCCCTCCACACTCTTGGGGGAAGGTTACTGCAAAATCTCATTTCCTCCCCATCCTACTAACCTGCTTTCCAGCTCCGTTCTACTGTGCAGGACAACAAAAGAAGACCCAGCCAATTAGCTGGGACTTGGGAGGCAGAGAATAGATGGGGACAGGGCCAGTCAGAGGTAGCATTTGCCAGTTCTCCAAACTACTCAAAATTTCCACTACCGATTCTCCAGAACTGGTCAGAACCTGCTGAATACTACTCTGGTCCTTCAGCTATAAAAACCAACTTCCAGTGTTGTCACCGTTGCATCATTGCCCACAGAGAAGTGGCTCAATTGTAAGGAAACCTTTGCAGGCAAGCTGAGCAACCAAGTGAACATTATAGGATGAATAGGCACATGCATGCCTTCACACACAGGCAGTAAATTTAACTTCCTCACTGGCTTTCTGTGAACCTGAACTAAAAATAAAACCATCCTGGAGGCTTCAGAAATAAATAGCGCACACACACACACACACACACACACACACACACACACACAAGGTTAAAACCAGCTAGGTGGCAATCCTGCAGAGTATTATCACTGTGAGCAATTGACCTGACCATTTTGCTTAGTCATATCAATACAATGCTAAACCAAGTCCTGTTGACATAAAGGCCTACCATGAGATAAGATGCGGTTGGGCATGGAAGGTGCTGCAAAAATTCCTTGCGTTTTTTCTGGAAAAGGAACCAGAAGAAGATTAATTGGATAATTGTATAAAGTTTTTTTTTTCTGGGGGTGGTGCATGGTGGCTCAGCAGTTAAAGACACTGAGGACCTGAGTGCCATGCAATAGGGTGAGCTCCTGTTAGCTCCTGCCCACCTAGCAGTTCGAAAGCATGCAACTGTGAGTAGATAAATAGGTACCACTTCAGTGGGAAGGTAACAGTGTTCCGAGCACCTTGGTGTACAGCCATGCTAGCCACATGACCACGGACGCAACCCTGGACAATGTTGGCTCCCTCTGCTAAAAAACAGAAATGAGCACCTCCCCCTAAGGTTTTATGGCATATCTAAATAGATTGGGGAAGTATAGACTTCCCAAAAAACCTCCAGGGAGCACTTCCCTGCCACCTGACTTTCTATCCTCAATGCAGTTTGAAAATAGCTCTCTGTTACCTTGACTTCTGTTGACCTTGAAATGCAGAGTCTGTACAAAGAGCACAATTTGTTTGCAATAGGAAAAAGGACTGTACACCAAGTCTGTGGTTTAAAAGAAAATGCCAGTGTTTTTGCAGTTTCCAGTAAACTGAAGCCAAAATGAAAATAAATTGTGGCTTCCCAAAACAAAGAAAAATGTGAGATACATTGGGTCTAGAGTTGATCCACAAGTGTTTCAAAACTTTGATATACAAATATCCTTTGACACAAATGTCAAATGTTTGACACAAATTACCCATAACAATAAGGAAGCTTCAATCCAAAAAGAAATCACTTTGGCGGAAAAACAAATCTGGCCACGTTGCCAACTTCAAAAGCTGATACAAAAATTAATGCCACCAGATAAAAACTGAATGCACCAATTATATTAAACAAGAACAAAACCTTCTACGCACCAATTCCACCCGCGCTTTCTAGAATTTTGTAAACAACAAACTAAAAGACTCAAGGTCCATCCCACCCCTGAAAGGACCTAATGGTAAAGACTGCAATGACGACACTATTAAAGCCAAACTCTTTAACACATTCTTTGGCTCAGTATTTGTAAACAGCAATGGATTATGCCCAGTATTTCCTAGTTGAACCACAGACAACTTCAATGATGTAATATATATAAATTTTACAGAAGACAATCTTGAAGAAGCACTACGCAATCTAAAACCATCTCTATCTATTGGACCAGACGGAATATGTGCCTACCTCTTAAAAAAGTTACCCACTGCCATAGCCGAACCTCTAAGGATAACCTTTGAAAAATCTTTCAGGACCAGCTCCTTGCCAAAACTATAGTCACAAGCCCTGGTCATCCCCATCTTCAAAAAGAGAAACCCCAGCCTAGTTGAAAATTACAGACCAATCTCTTTATGCTGAGTCACCTGTAAAGTCATGGAATCAATTATTAACCAATCCATCATCCTCCACTTAGAAACAAACAACCTACTCTCTAATAAACAATTTGGTTTCAGGAAAAAAACTATCATGTAATCTGCAACACTTACACTGCAAAAACATATGGACTACACAACTTGATCAGGGCAAAGCAATAGACACAATCTACATAGACTTCTGTAAAGCCTTTGATTCGGCAAAATACTGCATCATAGGCCATAATTTATGAACCAAAGTACTTCAAATGGGCTAACATACAGAATGTGTCCAAAATCCAGGACTCCTGAAGGAGTGACATTTAAGGAAGTTATGGATGTTTCAATGCTACTGGCTCTTGCTGGACTTCTGCTGTAGTCATATGTTCTTCATTTTCAATGTTCTGTGATTCCATGACAGTTTCCCAGCCACTCTTGCAATCCCACTTAGCAGCAGACACTTGCCTGCCTGCTGAGAATGGGAGGGAAGGGAAGGGGATAACATTACAATGATAGGGAGGGAGGGAGGGAGGGAGGGAGGAAGGGAGGGAGGAAGGAAGGAAGGAAGGAAGGAAGGAAGGAAGGAAGGAAGGAAGGAAGGAAGGAAGGAGGAAAGGATTTCTGATGCTCTCTGCCAACTTCCCACAAGGAAACTCAATGGGGAAGCCAGCAGGAACTCAGAAGCTGCTCCCACTGCCATTGCTTTTTTGCCCATCTGTGATCATTCTGTTTCTCTGTTTAGATAAGAAAATTTCCCTGAAACAATAACACAACAGGTAAGGGTATCATGTAATATGCAACACTTACACTGCAAAAACATATGGACTACACAACTCGATCAGGGCAAAGCAATAGACGCAATCTACATAGACTTCTGTAAAGCCTTTGATTCGGTGGTACACGACAAACTACTCCTAAAACTAAAATCTTACGGTATCTCTGGACATCTGCATAACTGGATAGAAGCATTCCTGTCAAACAGACAACAAATGGTCAAAATTGGGAGCGTCCTATCAAATTCTGTACCTGTCAACAGTGGTGTCCCCCAAGGCAGTGTCCTAGGACCACCTCTCTTCATACTCTACATAAATGACCTCTGTGATCATATCAAGAGCAACTGCGTTCTCTTCGCTGATGATGTAAAGCTATTCAACACCACAGACAATACTGCTACCCTTCAAAAAGACCTTGACTATGTATCAGAATGGTCAAACAAATGGCAACTTCAAATCTCAACAAATAAATGCTCTGTCCTACATACTGGCAAAAAAAATCAGAAAATAAAATACAGGCTGAATAGTCAAGACCTTGTTGATGATCCAAACTCTGTCAAGGATCTTGGAGTACTTATCTCTAATGACCTAAGTGCTAGAGCCCACTGTAACTACATAGCCAAAAAGGCGTTAAGAGTTGTTAACCTAATCTTACGTAGCTTTTTCTCTGGTAATATTACACTAACAACTAGAGTATACAAAACATTTGCTAGACCAATACTCAGATATAGCTCATCAGTCTGGAACCCACATTATGTATCTGATATTAACGCAGTTGAGAAAGTCCAGAAATATTTCACAAGAAGAGTTCTTCACTCCTCTACTCGTTGCAGAATACCTTACGCCACCAGACTTGAAATTCTAGACCTAGAAAACCTTGAACTACACCGCCTTCGGTCTGATCTAAGTATAGTATATAAAATCATACATTGCAATGTCCTACCTGTCAATGAATACTTCAGCTTCAACCATAACAACACAAGAGCAAACAATAGATACAAACTCAAGGTTAATTGCACCAAACTTGATTGTAGGAAATACGACTTTAGCAACAGAGTGGTCAATGTCTGGAATACTCTACCTGATTCTGTGGGTTCTTCCCCAAACCCCAAAAACTTTAACCTTAGACTGTCTACTATTGACCTCACCCTTTCCTAAGAGGTCTGTAGGGGGCATGCATAAGCGCACCAACGTGCCTACCATCCCTGTCCTATTGTTTCTTTTATTTTTTTATTTTTCTTATATGTATCCATGTATTCATAACTATGCTTTTACTTATACCTATTATGTTGTAAGCAATTGACAAAAATAAATAAATAAAATGTTCTCTAAGCTGCAGGAGCCTAGAAATGCATCTTATGACCCAGTCCTATCAGTGGTACTGAAACTTTCATTTGAACCTGGAGTCTTATACACAGATGTATATTACAATTTTCCAGAATTGGTTTTTAATTTTGATTTTAATTTTAATGTTTAATTGAGCTTAGATTTTGATTTTAAATGTCTGCCCTTAAATTGGGATATCAGCTTTTGGATACTTTCATTTTCATATTCCACCCTGTGTTATTAATGTTATTAATGTTATCAAGTTCTAGTTCCCTTTTCTGAACTGTTTGCTCTGTTTGTTCAGCAAATAATATGAAGGCACATACAACCCAACCCCACAAATGCGAGAAGGGAATTTGTATATGTGTGTTTGTGTGCATCTATATACCACACACACACACACACACACACACACACACCAAACCCATATATACACACTTACATCCAGAAAGTCAGAGTTCTCATTCTTTCTAGAAGTCTAAGTCAAAGCACATTTCAAAAGTAGTCATCTATCATCTAGCTTTCATTCATTTTTAAAACAGTTTTCTCCTTCTGTATTAAACATTTTTCGAAAGGAAGAAACACTTGCAAACTGTTTATGGAACATGCACAAAAGAAGAAGCAAATTGTCTAGTCAGAAATTCAGTTCAGAGAGAGTAACTTTTACAAGTCTGATAAAACACATCTCACAGAATGCACTAATACAGAATATTAATATGTAATTAATACCACTTCATAATACCGTGGTAAGGCCACACTTGGAATACTGCATCCAGTTTTGGTTGCCACGATGTAAAAACAATGTTGAGACTCTGGAAAAAGTGCAGAGAAGAGCGACAAATATGATTAGGGGACTGGAGACTAAAACATAAAGAATGGTCAATAGAATTGGATATGTCTAGTTTGATGAAAAGGAGGACTGGGGTGACATGATAGCAGTGTTCCAATACCTCATGGGCTGCCACAAAGAAGAGAGGGTCAACCTATTCTCTAGAGAACCTGAAGGCAGAAGCAATGGGTGGAAACTAATCAAGGAGAGAACTAAGAAGAAATTTCCTGATAGTGTTAACAATTAATCGGTGGAACAACTTGCCTCCAGAAGTTGGAGATGCTCCAACACCAGAAGTTTTAAAGAAAAGATTGGACAACCATCTGTCTGAAATGGTATATGGCTTCCTGCCTAAGCAGGGGGTTGGACTAGAAGACCTCCAAGGTCCCTTCCAATTCTTCTCTTCTCTTCTCTTCTCTTCTCTTCTCTTCTCTTCTCTACTCTACTCTACTCTACTTTACTCTACTCTTCTAATGCCCAGTGACTAATAAAGAGGTTATTACACCTTTCAGCCTCAGAACATTGGTTCTGCTTTACTTGGATAAAAGTAAAGAAAGGAAAACAATTTCAAAATTGCCTCTATCTTGGAGTCATATTAGCTTTAATTAAAAAAGAATTTGTCCAAGTTTTGTCTTAACAAACTGTGGCCATCTGTTCCTTGCATTGCAATGTATATGCGCCACACATACACACACACATATACATCAAATAGGCACAGAGTGAAATGCACAATAATTGAAGTAAAATCTTTGCATCTAAAATCCAGATAATTTTCTTGTGGAGTTGGTCTTTTTGACACACATAAAAGAATGAAAGCTGAGTCATAGCAAGAGGGAGAAGTAAAGTAGGTGGATGGCTTTCAGGATCAGTTCTCTGCTGAAATGAACAGTAAGTCTCATCAGAAGCATCACTGAACTTTGATGGGTCCTGTAAAGCAGTGGCCCCCAACCTTTTTTGAACCAGGAACTGGTTTCACGATTATTTATTCTTCCACGGACTGGTAACGCGAGACTCCACCGCCATCGGGATGGCTCTTCGTTCGAAGCCGCCCCCACCCTTCGACGAAACTAAGGCGTGAGTACCCAAACGCCACTTTCCAACTGAAAACCCGGAAGCACATTCCAACCGAAAACCCGGAAGCAACTGAAAACCCAGAAGCGCCGTCGAAACAAGATGGCAGTGCCCAAGCTTTGTGGCCCGGTAAAAAGTGATCCACGGACCAGTACCGGTCCGGGGACCTGTGGTTGGGGACCCCTGCTGTAAAGCAAGTTTTATCATTATTGACTTGTATTATGGTATGAATTATTGCAATAGGGTACTTTCTTCAGAGTACTCAAATTCTCACAAAGAAGATGATCTAAGCCAGACAATTCCTGCCCATATATAAGGGCCTCTGTGAGGGTAAATGGCCTCTTCCACCCTTTAACTTTCTTCTCATGATCTGTCAAAAATTTCCCTCCACAATCTGGCTAGTTGGACATTTTTGAAGTCTGAGAAGTGAATTGAGGGTCTTGCTTTAATTCTTACCCTTATTTCTTTAAAAAAATGGAAGGATTATAGCCCTCAAATTGGGCCATTTTGTGGCTGAGATTCAGATGTTTTGAGGCACCAGAGGCTATAAACAAGATACTGAAAGCTGATTTGAAATGAAAACAGTGATAATTAATTCATCCACACACCATCGCTGACATTTTTTGGAAATGTTCTTTTCCCAAGCTGCCTTAGAATTAGTTTCTTGGAGCACATTGCCATTGAAGTTCTATATTGGGCCCAAGAGGTCAACCTATTTTTCACCTGTCATAATAGTGATTGAAAACTCAATTGGTGTGCAAGAATAGTTGGTCCTTTAAACTATTATTCATTTGCTGGTGTTTTTCTCCTTGTCTTGAGTGCTGGAACATCTACATCTGCTTTCCAATGGGTATTGATTGAACTCAAGATGACCTGAAGAGACTAATCTAGACTCAGACTGCAGCTCTAAAGAGGCTAATTTCAACATGAGAAAGGGTGGGTAGAAATAAAAGCTAGTCTGATTATATGATCTGGTCACAGGGCCATCTATTTAAATAGTAATGAATGGATCTCCAGTGGGATGCCCATATATCATGGACACATTTAATGGTCTAAGGCAGGTCCCTTATCCACCTGTTTTTGGTTGTATATTTTCTCATTCAATTTTCACAGATTGAATAGAAAGTCATAGTGCATTGCAGAGGAAAATGCTACTTCAACCATCTTCTGCCTTTTCCCAAAGGCTTCTGGAGACTGCATTATCTTTCTGAAAAATAAAAATAATAATAATAGGGAAGTATCATCAACATTGAAGGAGGGGTGGGAAAGTAATAAGGCACTGTGGATAATTTCATGTAGACAGCTGAGCAACTTTGGAACCATTGAATAAGAGCGGCATAAAAAATAGAAAACTGACTCAGCATGAACATTTCCTGTATATCTGTAAATGTGCGTACTTTCTGCATTTCCCCTCCTTTTTCTATTTTGCAATGTATACATGCCTACCTTATATTTATCCTTTAGAAGATCCCAAGGCTTCTCAGGTTGAGATACAAAAAAAGGCATCACTAAAGGTAAAACTAAAATACTTGTGTAGATATCTGTGTTAGAAACTTGAAACCTCAACTGGAGACCAACCTGCAACTCAATGAATTAGATACACTGGTTTAGCAGGAGTTTAATAACAGCACCGAGCAATCTCAAAAGATTATCAAAAACACTAGGAACTAATGTTCCACTTTGTTTGAAGCTCGGGTCAAACATTAGTTAGTTCCCTAGGAAGAACACTGCTTTATTTGTGGCTGCTACTGCAGATGATTCTGTTTTGAACACATGTATAATGTAGATTTAGCCCTTGAGGAAGAATCAGGCTGGCTAGGAAATCCTGGGTGCTGAAGTCCACAAATCTTAAAATTGCCAAGATTGAGGAAACACTGTAACAGGCAAATAAGGCATTGTTTAGTCTGATTGTGCCTAAGGAATAAATTTGTTCTGATGGTTTATGTCTGTGTTTAAAGAAAATATGCATGGAGAAATAGCGAAGTGTCTTTCTCCCTTTAGTGTGTTAGAAGAAAATATCCTTTTGGGTTCAGTTCCAAGTGGGGAAAAAGACACTGGAAACATGGAGGCTGTTTGGAAAGATGGTTTAATGGTGGACAGGATCACATGCCTTGGAGCTCCTGGGCAAAAAAAGGTAAGAGATGCTGGGTTTTATGCCCTTTGTTGGGATTTGAATTTGAGCTTGTATTAGACTCCCATGGGGCCATGCAGGGGCAACTCTGTAGGCTTTCCTGAGTCCCAGGCTTGGTTGAGCCTTGCTAGATTATGCCTGAAGGAGGTAGATCTTTGTTATGTAGAATAGACTGGCCCAGGCCTTAATGGCGCATTGAGAAAGGTGTGGCGGGGGGAGGCTGAGTTTCTGCCTCTCTGAGTTTCTACTTCTCTTTTAGGGGAAATATTCTGCCTTTTCAATATATCCTAAAATATTTCATTTATCGAGGAGAGGGTTGGGTTTTAACTTCCAACAAGTGGCAGTTGGGTGATGAAATTTGGATCCATTCTACTCACTGAGGACATGGATTAAGCATCTCCAGAATCTTGTTGTCTGCAGTGCTTTGGTCAGACATGCAAGGACACATGAAGCAATGGTTCCAGGTGAATGACCCTGAATCCACAAATTTTTATGTACAGGTATTCCTCGACTTACGACCGCAACTGAGCCCAAAATTTCTGTTGCTGAATGAGACATTTGTTAAATGAGCTTTGCCCCATTTCTTGCCACAGTTATTAAGTGAATCACTGCAGTTGATAAGTTAATAACCCGGTTGTTAAGTGAATATGTCTTCCCCATTGATTTTGTCAGGATGTCACAAAAAGTGATCACATGACCACAGGATACTGCAACTGTCATAAATATGAATCAGTTGCCAAGCCTCTGAATTTTGTTCACATGATCATGGCGGCAAAGGTCATATAACTATGAAAAACAGTCATAAGTCACATTTTTCAGTGCCCTTGTAACTTTGAATGGTCACTAAACGAACTGTTGCAAGTTGAGGACTACCTGTAGTCAGTGTCACAAAGGACATTTCAAAAGGTGCAATCACCTTGGCTGACACTGGTCACTTAAACATTTTTAATCAAATAGAAAATCTCTTCCCCTCCTGGTCTATTTTTGCAAAGAGATATTGTATCGGTGGCATTTTCACAGCAACCTGATGTAGGGTTTGTCTTGTTTATCTACAGGAAATGTTTCGTGGCGTGGTGTGCAGTACCGCCACACCCAAATTGCACCTTTGCATCCACATAAACACAATGACATTTGTTTATCTGTTCTATGTTGTTCCAGCTACTGGAACAGCTACTTGTATCCTGATAATAAAGTTGGTTTGACTAGAGCAGGGGTGTCAAACTCAAGGCACTTGGGCTGGATCTGACCCACAGGGTGTTTAGATCTGGCCCATGGGGCTGCCCTAGAAACAGCAAAGGACTGGCCCGTGGTGCCTCTGCCAGCAAAAATATCAGTCAATGACTATTTCAGCTTCAACCGCAACAATACAAGAGCACACAACAGATACCAACTCAATGTTAACCGCTCCAAACTTGAATGCAGAAAGTACAACTTCAGCAACAGAGTGGTCAATGCCTGGAATGCACTACCTGACTCTGTTGTTACATCCTCTAACCCCCACTCCTTTAATCTTAAACTATCCACTATTGACCTCACCCCATTCCTAAGAGGTCTGTAAGGGGCGTGCATAAGTGCACCATCGTGCCTACTGTCTCTGTCCTATTGTCCTCATTTATTTGTACCTATTTTCACTATTTCTACTCATGTTTATACTTATACCTATTATTTTGTAAGCAATTGACAAATCAAAATTTTAAAAAATGGAGCTTAGGAGGGCCATATGTGGCCATCCCAGGCTTCATTTTTGGCCAGACGGCCTCCGGCAGCCCTCTGCCAGTGAAAACGGAGCTCCATTTTCACTGGCAAAGGACTACAGGAGGCCATCATGGCAGAAAACAGGGTCCAGGAATTCATTTTCACTGGCAGAACGCTCGGGCCACCACACGAGTGATGTCATGTTGGCCATGCACCCCTGGCCATTCCCCCCTGCTGCCTCCAAGTCAAACACAACCCTGATGCGGCCCTCAATAAAATCGAGTTTGACATCCCTGCTCTAGTTATATAAGGTGGCTGAAGAGTTCATTTTTTTCCGTTTGTTTTTAGAAAGAAAATGTTCCACACGGTCCTAAACAATGCTGAACTCTGCACTGTGGCCATGTTTCCAAACAAGAATTTCCGATTTCAGAATTCCTTACTTGTAAGCACGCAATATTTTGCAGTAGTTTGGTGCCAGTCTGTGTAAAAAGACATTCAAAGAGTATCGGATTTTCTGACAAAATGTAGGAATTAAACATTAAAGGGACAGATCTGCAGTTGCAAAGAATCCTTTTTGCATTATTCTTCTTGTATAAGTTGAAATTATGTCAAACTTGCAAACATGTATGGCTGTGGTGAAATTCCTTTGGATTCCAATCTCAAAGATTATAACAAAAGCTACTAGATTTGGGTTATAAATCTGGGTGGGGAGCTCAATTCTCTTTCTAAAATTGGTGCTTGAGTTTCCAGTTGTAGAGTGGTTGCACACATCTGGAATTTCAATATGCCCCTTGAGTAGTTACAGGTGACTTGCTTTTCATGGTTAGCAAAAGAGAGACCTGTTATACAGATCAGGCTTTTGATAAATAGGCTTTGGTGATAGCAGCACAGGGAGCTAAAAAAAAATAGATGAAAGAGACGGAGGAAGAGGGAAGATCTCAGCAACAGAGCAACCAATGAAATGGAATATATAGAGCTGTCTTTGATTGGCTGGAGCATCTCCTCCTTAAATTTTGGCAAATGGATCTCAGTGGCAAGAATGCCTTTCTGTTTTGTTAAACACCAAATCACCTATTCCGAAGATCAGCTCAGGACCTGGGGCATAGATCAGTATTTCTCAAACTTATGAGATCACAGGTTTGATCTGATCGTACATTTGATTATGATCGCGAGTGATCATAATATCTTATGAAAATTGTACGAAGGGGCAGACTGAGTTGCCCAAACTTTTCATGGGACCGGAAAGCAGGGAAAATAATAGGAGAACTGGGGAAGGGAGAAAACATATTGGAGTGAGTTTTGCCTTGTCTATATGGTTTGATGTCTTGATGGCCTCCAGGAAGAGCCCTGTCCATTTAACTGAGAGATAGACTTCATGTTTTTCTAGATAGGTCAAATGTGCCCCTAACCAGTGGTGGTATGCTATCAGTTCGGCTCGGTTCAACCAAACTGGTAGTAAAAATAACTACTGGTATAGCCGAACCGGTTCCTCCGGCGATCAGCTGAGAGGATAAAAGAATCAAGAAGTGCATGGGTGGGTGGGAAGGTTGGTCCTAGCTTTTTCTTTCTTCAACCTCTCAGCTGATTGGCACTTTAGGGGCGTGCATGCATGCTAGGGGCGCACACACACATGCAATCAACCACCGAACCAGTAGCAACCAAGGTAGTAACCCACTACTGCCCCTAACAACTATTTTCATATGATATGTCCTCATGTTGTTACTTTTGACTCAGCCCAGACCAGAGGTGGGTATTCAGCAGGTTCTGACCAGTTCTGGAGAACTGGTAGTGGAAATTTTGAGTAGTTCGGAGAACTGGCAAATACTACCTCTGACAGGAAATTTTACAGTATCCTTCCCTTGTCACGCCCACCAAGCCACTTCCACAGAACCGATAGTAAAAAAAAATTGAATCCCATCAACTGGCCTACACCAACACTTGCAATGGCTCTGCCACCCAGAGTGACCTTGAAGCAAAGTGGGTGGCGATCTCCATTGATCTTTGCCCATTGAAGCAAAAGCTTTCAAGCAGTCAGGAGATCTACTGAGCTCTTATGGATTACACTTTCTGCTGCTGCAGGCATGCCCCATCCCTTCTGGACATCTATCCCCCCCAATGTTTTGACTCGGCCTGGAGAAAGATCAAACACCTGGCTTTCACAGAGCCATCTTATTGGCTGGCGAGCTCTTATGCAAATCTAGCATTTTTAAAAGAGTGCTAGAACTGGGTTCAAAATGCAGGTTCATAGCACCTCTGGGGCCTGGAACTCGTTAGTTGCTCTGTTTGTCAGGTAGCTAAACCAGTTGTTCCAAGAACCTATCTATGTTTACCCAACCGTACCTCATCCTCCGTTAAGGAGAGTGATATTGTCAGCCTGACCATC
>NW_020769341.1:8063687-8103065 GCF_900518735.1 Pseudonaja textilis
TCATCAATCTATATGTCTGTTTCAGTCTCTCTATCTTTATCTTTTTATTTCTCTCTTAATCTCTTTAGCCTTTAGCTTTATAAGTCTAGAATAGAATACAATTATAGATATTTTTGTATCATCCAGCATAGAGAATAATTGGCTCAGTACTTAAGAAAGTAAACATTGTATTTTGTTTACACCTCAAAAGTTTGCCATGGAATATGATAAGAATTCCTGTGACACTTTTTTTCTTGTCTCTCTCATTTTTGTTTCCAGAGGCATGATTTTATGACGCACATTAGCAGTTTAGTGCACCAATTTTATTGCGAATTTTTATATAGTAAATCAGAAAATTGCACTACCAAAATTCAATATAAGGGGGAAAGCTCCATTACGATAATTTAATCTTGGCGTGCTCCAAAGGGAGTAAGAAGAAGGAAAAGGGCTTATAACACAGCCTTCTGTGCAGGGCTGGTCTCTAAAGTCTTTAAGAAGCTTCAGCTGAGAATCCTGAGTTATGCATTCATGGCTTTGTTAGTAAAAATATTATCTTCTCTTTATGTAATTAAAAAGATGAATTGCAGCAATGATGGAAGTGCAGAATTGCAGCCTAATATAAATACAGGCAAATGATAGGGAGATTAAAATCCAAAATATATTTAAAAAGGAGCTTCCTGCTGTCATAACAAGCGCCAGTCAGATGTATTTAGGTTTGGGTCCACCAATGTATGAAATGGCTTCTCTCCAATCCATGGAAGTGGTGGAGCCGTGAAAAGTTTTGTCTGTAAAGTTTTATTTTATTTATTTATTTGATTTGATTTGTCAATCGCTTACAAGATAATAGGTATAAGTATAAACATAGTTATGAATACATGGAATGGATACATATAAGAAAAATAAAAGGAATCAATAGGACAGGGACGGTAGGCACATTGGTGCGCTTATGCACGCCCCCTACAGACCCCTTAGGAAAGGGGTGAGGTCAATAGTAGACAGTCTAAGGTTAAAGTTTTTGGGGTTTGGGGAAGAAACCACAGAATCAGGTAGAGTATTCCAGACATTGACCACTCTGTTGCTGAAGTCGTATTTCCTACAATCAAGTTTGGTGCAATTAACCTTGAGTTTGTATCTATTGTTTGATCTTGTGTTGTTATGGTTGAAGCTAAAGTATTCATTGACAGGTAGGACATTGCAATGTATGATTTTATATACTATACTTAGATCGGACCAAAGGCGACATAGTTCTAGATTTTCTAGGTCTAGAATTTCAAGTCTGGTGGCGTAAGGTATTCTACAACGAGTAGAGGAGTGGAGAACTCTTCTTGTGAAATATTTCTGGACTTTCTCAACTGTGTTAATATCAGATACGTAATGTGGGTTCCAGACTGATGAGCTGTATTCGAGTATTGGTCTAGCAAATGTTCTGTATAATATAGTTAGTTGATATTACCAGAGAAAAAGCTACGTAGGATTAGGTTAACAACTCTTAATGCCTTTTTGGCTATGTAGTTACAGTGGGCTCTAGCACTTAAGTCATTAGTTCTGAATGGGATCCATACACACATTTTCACTTGCTATGGAAGTACTCAGAGCTTCCCTTTCTATAGTTCATAGCTTGATCAATTCTAGCTTGGTTCAAGATTCCATGACAATCCGTTTATTGATTTATTTATTTTTGCAATTGGACTTTATTTATCGATTGTTACCTTTGTTTTCTATTTACTGGCTTAAAAGAAGTTAGAAAACCCATTAGTAAGGCAGATGGACTCAGTTACTGTAGCAATGAGTGCAACACAGTGGTGGGATTCAAAACAATTTACTACCGGTTCTGTCAGCGTGGCTTAGTGGGCATGGCAGGGGAAGGATACTGCAAAATCCCATTCCCTCTGCATCTCACTAACCTGATTTCTAGCTCTGTTCTCTGGTGCAGGGCAACAAAATAAGACCCAGCCAATCAGCTGGGACTCAGGAGGCAGAGAATAGATGGGGGAAGGGCCACTCAGAGGTGGTATTTACCGGTTCTCCAAACTACTCAAAATTTCTGCTACCAGTTCTCCAGAACTGGTCAGAATCTGCTGAATACCACCTCTGGTGCAACATTGGAAGATATGAAAGATGAGGTCATCATGGAGAAAGGACTAACATATTGATGGCTCATTCAATGATTATGTGTCCTCCTTCTCCATAGTCCCTTATTTGCAAATCAAGGATCTTTCTTTTTGGATAACTTTTGCTGAAAATTAGCAGTACGAAGTCCTGCTATTTGGATTCGGTCAAATTAAAGTAAGCATATTTTTTTCTGAAACAAAGGTCACCAAACCCATAAATTCTACATCATGGACTCACCCCCATAGTGCATTTGAGGTATGTTGATTCAAAAATTGCTGCTCTGTAATGGCTAATTGAAGGTCTTGGTTAATTTTGAGGGTTTTGGCCAGTTGAAAGATACAAAACAGATGAGAGTTTTAGTAGTATATAGATTGACAAATCAAAGATGTATCAGTCAACATTCTGACTCAAAATTTCCATCCGGTACGAACAACCTATTTTCCATAGAAATAAACAGAAGCATTAATATCATCAGGTACAGAAATGTACTTCACAGAAGGCGGGAAGGGGGAAAAAAACCAAAGAATTCAAGATTGTATGATGAACCATCTTATTTGTCTGTCAATAACTAGATTCAGAATTGTTTAAATGACAAAAGACGGAGAGGTAGATGAAGATGTAAAGACGGCCACAGTCAGACTGGGAAAAGTTATTATTATTATTATTTTTAATTAACAGGCAAAAAAACAAATCTACATTGACATAATTGAAAAGCATATTGCTTATATGGTCACGTCCCACGTGTTTTCTTCATTGACAAATGTCTGGATAAGGTTATAGGTTTCAGTGTATCATTAAATGCAACATAATGGATTGCAGAACTTTAATCTCTCTTTCTCTTCCGCTGGGTTGTAGCAGTGTTCCATACCTACTTAAAGGAACTGCCTTGTCAGCAAGATCTAAGCTGGGCACTGGTCCATGTTTTCCTTATTTTTAAAAGAGTCATTGACCTGACAAAGGCCTGTAGTGAAATGTGAAGAAAGAAACTAGACCAGACGTGGCTGTGTTTGCTGAAGCCTCTTTCATCGGACAGAAAAAAACAGGGCTATGCATCTGCCTGCAGTCATCAGAATACTGATTGTATATTTTATGAATGCTCAGCAATTGGTTTTAATTAGAAAGTGCACGAGAAGGAATAAACCAGCCAAACTGGTCATAGAAGGTAAGAGCATTCACACATTAGGACAGTCAAATTTCCCTTGCCCTCTTCTCAACGCTGGTATATTCCTAGTCTTTTTGGGTGATGATGTGACTGCACGTAGGCCTTCCGCAATCACAACGGATAAGAAGAAGAATGACATTTTAAAAGGGACTGCCATTAATATGATCGCTTTTGCCTCCTGGATACTCCGAAGGGGTCTCCAGTTGAATTGGAAATAGTGAAAAAAGAGAGCATGCGATGGCTCAGTGGTTCAAGATGCCGAGCTTGTCAGCTGGAAAGCTGACAGCCCAGGTTTGAGACCAAAATGCCGTCTAATGGAGTGAGTTCCGTTCACTCCTCACCTAGCAGTTCAAAAGCATGCAAATGCAAGTAGATAAATAGGTACCACTTTGGTGGTAAAGCAATAGTGTTCTGCACACCTTTGGCATATAGTCATGCTGGCCACACAATCATGGAAAATGTCTTTGGACAATGTTGGATGAATTTTGCCTGTAACCAGAAATAAATGCTGCTTTTTTGGCAAAGCTACTGTAAAATGTGATCATGTGACCACGGTACATTTCAAGCAGCTGTAGATGTGCAACCGTGGAGGAGACTAACATTGTAACTTTGAATCTGGATTATAATTAGCACTCCTGGTAGATCCGTCATAAGTTTGAACAGTTACTAAATAACCAGTTGTAACACAACAACTATTTCTAGTGAACCAAAGTGCTTTTTCAGGATGCAAGTGGACTTTCTCATTTTTTTTTCTTTTGAAGACATTTCACTTCTCATCCAAGAAGCTTCTTCAGCTCTGACAGGATAGGTTGGGGAAGTGTCAGAGCTGAAGAAGCTTCTTGGATGAGAAGTGAAATGTCTTCAAAAGAAAAAAATGAGAAAGTCCAGTTGCCTCCCGAAAAAGCACTCTGGGGACAACCATAACCTGAATGACTGAGAATCTCTACAGAGCAGTGGTGGGATTCAAATTTGTTTACTACTGGTTCTGTGGTCATGGCTTGATGGGTGCAGTGTGGCTTGGTGGGCGTGGCTTGGTGGGGCGTGGCAGGGGAAGAATACTGCAAAATCTCCATTCCCACCCCACTCCAGGGGAAGGTTACTGCAAAATCCCCATTCTCTCCCCACCCCACTAACCTGCTTTCCAGCTCTGTTCTCCTGTGCAGGGCAGCAAAAGAAACCCAGCCAATCAGGTGGGACTCGAGAGGCAGAGACTAGATGGGGGCAGGGCCAGTCAGAGGTGGGATTTGCCAGTTCTCTGAACTACTCAAAATTTCTGCTACTGGTTCTCCAGAACTGGTCAGAACCTGCTGAATACCACGTCTGCTACAGAGTTATCTTAAGTGAAGGAGAATTCAACGCTTAATGTGGCAGTTGATTCCACTGGCCAGTAGCTCCTATTGTCACAAAACTCCTCTTAATGTCTCACCTGCATTTTTTTTTCTTATAATTTCAGCTTAAATCAGATTAGAGGGCCACATTGTTTATAGTCCCAGCTCTCATTCCATGTCATTTGCTCCGGGAATGAAGATCCATTCAGCCATGGTTGTTCTATGATTGCCAAGCCAAGCCAAGTCATTCCGTCTACAGGATTTTATGTGAGCTTATGAAGTCCAGTGTTTTGAGCACAATGTTCAAAAGGAATACTTAGCTAAAATAATGCTAGATATATTTTAAGCATTTGTTGCTCACTTCTTTTAAACTAAGGATATCGGACTTCTAAACTAACATAAGAAAAGGAGATGCGTTACATGCCTCATTCCTTATATCTGTTTTCATTCTTGTAAAAATGGAAAAAACAATGCAAGTGTCTCCTTTTCCATTTCTTTTCTTGGATGCATGTAATTGAGCAGGCATAAGTCTGAACCAAATTCGCAGGGAGGGATACTGGCAGAAAGCTCTTTACATTCCTCAGCTCTGATCTGCTAATCTCCAATAAATCACCCATGATTTTCCCAACCAATGCAGTCCACACTGAAGATTTATGACCGAAGGATTTATCGTTTCCCATCAGCCTTAATCCTGATTCAAAATATACATGTGGGTCTAATAGGGCTGGAGAACCTGGACAAAAAATTGGATTTTCTGGAATCTGGAATCTGCACTGTATATCGGACATTAATACAATTGAGTGAGTCCAGAAGTATTTCATGAGAAGAGTAGTACACTTCTCTGCTCGCAACAGAATACCCTATATCACCAGACTTAAAATTTTGGGCTTGGACAATCTTGAACTATGCCGCCTACCATTGGACTTAGGCGTAGTACACAAAATTACCTGCTACAATGTCCTACCAGTCCATGACTACTTCAGCTTCAACTGCAACAATACAAGAGCACACAACAGATACAAACTCAATGTTAACTGCTCCAAACTTGAATGCAGAAAGTACAATTTCAGCAACAGAGTGGTCAATGCCTGGAATGCACTACCTGACTCTGTTGTTACATCCTCTAACCCCCATTCCTTTAACCTCAAACTAACCACTATTGACCTCACCCCATTCCTGGGAGGTCTGTAAGGGGCATCCATAAGTGCACTATCGTGCCTCCCGTCCCTGTCCTATTGTCCCCATTTAATCGTACCTATGTTCTGTATTCTTACTCACGTTTATACTTATATCTATTATTTTGTAAGCGATTGACAAATCAAATAAATAAATAAATAAATTTTCCATTGAAAATCTGCCTCCATTTTTATTTTCCAGTTGGGTTCTCAAGAATGGGGCAATTGTTTTATTGCATGATCGTTAGAACTATGATGGTAGTAAATAGCTAGGACATTTGATGCAAGGTGAAGTCATTTTTTTAATGTTGCTATAAATCTTTCACGGTATTTGCTACTCAATTTTCTGGAGCCAGCCAATTGACCCCTATTAAGAAAACAATTTCAGATTTCAACTAAGTGTGCAGAGATTGAGTCTTTAGTCAAGGTTCCAAGTGAAGTTCTGTGATATAATACACACATAGACACACAACACACACACAACACACACACACACACACACACACACACACACAAATTCTTGTGCTACCTGGAACAGAACCTCTTATTAACTCCCACTTCGTTTTTAATCAACATAATTTTTCCATCTGTTTTACTTCTAAGCCAGCTATCACACATCATTACTTCTTGTAAGAAAATTCAATAAACAGTCAAATGAATAATCAGAAAGTAAATTAAAAAAACTTAGAGCCCTTCAGCAGTTTGGAAATTGGGGGTATGCAAGAGTTTGAATGTCATGTTTGTCACCAACTTTTTAAGAATCCTGGTGGTGCAGTGGTTAGAATGCAGCATTGCAGGCAAATTCTGCCCACAACCTGGAGTTCGATCCTGATAGGACTCAATGTTGACTCAGCCTTCCATCCTTCCAGGGTCAGTAAAATGAGGACCTAGATTGTTGGGAACAATAGGCTGACTCTGTACCCCATTCAAAGAGTGGTATAAAGCACTGTGTGGCAGAATATTAATCTGTTATTGCTATTGCTAAAGCAGCCTTATTAAAGAGCCATGGTGGTGCAGTGGTTAGAGTGCAGTACTGCAGGCTACTTCTGCTGACTGCCGGATGCCTGCAATTTGGGAGATTGAATCTCACCAGACTCAAGGTTGACTCAGCCTTCCATCCTTCTGAGGTGGGTCAAATGAGGACCCAGATTGTTGAGGGCAATAGGCTGACTCTATAAACCACCTAGAGAGGGTTGGGAAGCACTGGAATGCGGTGCATAAGTCTAAGTGATATTGCTATTGCTTATTGGGATCATGTGGTACCTAGTGCAAACAGCCACAAGTCATATCCAAAAGCACCTTTCTGGAATCAATCTGAGAGCATCGCCTATCCCTAACATAAACCCAGCCTATTCAGCCAGTAATGGTAAAGACATGTCATACAGGGAGAGAGATGTCAACTTGATCCTATGAATATACAAATTAGACTGAACTGAATTCATGTTAGAATACACAAAGGGGTTAACAGATGCTGAAATGCCTTTGAATAGGCTAACACGTTTCTAAAATCTCTCCGTGTGTGTTAGGGGGAGGGAAATCTAAAAGCAAGAATAATAAGATCTGTATCTGATCAAAAGGAAGTTTCTGAAAGCTGTTCCTTGTTCCAAAGGAAGTGGCAAAAAAACATTGAGTGGAAGGGAGGGGAAGGGGTGGTCCTAATTTTTGCATCTGCCATACGCCTGTTTTCTTATTTTAAATCCATGTGCAAGTCCACCTAAGTAGTACGGGTAGTAGTACAGGCCCACTATAGTCATAAGTCATGGCTGTCATAAATTGGGTCACCGCATGACTGATTTTATGAACTTTTTTGGTAATAAGCAAATGCGTTGATCGTTAAGTAAACGTGAAAGTCGTTTTACGTATTTAGTATTTGTAAGGCAGGGGTGTCAAACTCAATTTTACTGAGGGGCGCATCAGGGTTCTGATTGACCTCGGGGGGCCGGCGGGGCATGGCTGACTGGGTGGGCGTGGCCAGCTTGACACTACTCCCCAAAATGTTGGCATGTTTCCTCTTTGCATTGAGTAGACCAGGCCGAAGCCATGGTGGCCTAATTGGGTAGACCACACTGAAGCTTCGCTGGCCTGATCTCTGTTTTGGGGCCGAAGCGACACGAGTAGATTGGGCTGAAGTGATGTGGGTAGACTGGGATGGCCCCACAGGCCTGGTCCAATGACATTGTGGGCTGGATCCGGCTTGTGGGCCTTGAGTTGGACACCTCTGTTGTAAGGTGTTAAAGTATTCCCATGTGGTTTTTGTTGGAAACTGGAAGTAAATGCCAGTTTCCAGCAAAAACAAGGTAAATCATGGCCACTTGACCACGGGGGGCTACAAATGGCTTTAAATTTGAGCTGGCTGTGGAGTGGCTAAAGTACAGTCATGTGACTGATGGGAGGGGAGACATTGGAAGTTTGAAACGGGATCTTAAGTCCCCTTTTTTGGGTGCATTGTACATTTGGATGGTTGGAAAGCGACCGGCTATAAATTGAGGACTACTTGTAAACACATATTCAAATTTGCAGAAAGAGGCCATGTTTTATTTTGTACCCTGGAGAAACAGCGGTCCAAACTACCCAGGGACCAAGGGTGTGTGTATGGTTTTATGTATATCCCTTGCATATACAGATGAAGCTTTGCTTGTTTGCATGGCCCGGTTCCTGATTTGGGGTTCAGTTGGGGTGATTAAGTCAAGGATTACCTGCAATGAGACATTTACAGTTTTGTGACACCATAACACAAAAGGCAGAGTTTGCATGGCAGGGGACATTTTATCCTTTTGTTGGCACGGAGAGGGAACAGCAGTGGCACCAGCCAATGCCACTTTGGTCTCCTTTCCTGCTGTCACAAGGATGGGCGGAGAGCACTTTAATTCAGCCATTGGGGAAATGCCCTTAGTTAGTGAATTATTTGGGGCCAGTCTTGCCTACAAAGGAGATGTCTTTGTAGCCGCCGGCAGATTTTATCAGTAAAAGGAGGAGGGACTCCGTTTTCTTTTCCAGTAGAAATATCAGAAGGATTTCAAAGAAAGACTGAAAACTTTCCGGAAGGGCAGAGCTGCCCTTCCTGATTGTCCCATCACCAGGCCATTCCCGACTTCCTGAGCATAGAAATAGATGAAGCTGTCTTCCTGTCAGCTCCCAACTTGAAAATGTGTGTTCCAACTTTGATTTAAAAGTGTGGGTTTTTTTTTTGACCCAACCATCTTAGCTCTTTCTTAGCAGTTTTTTTAAAACCGGTTCTGTGGGCGTGACTTGGGCGTGGCATGGATTGGTAGGAGTGGCTTGGTGGGCGTGGCAGGGGAAGGTTACTGCAAAATCCCCATTCTCTCCCCACCCCACAAACCTGCTTTCCAGCTCCGTTCTCCTGTGCAGGGCAACAAAAGAAGACCCAGCCGATCAGCTGGGACTTGGGAGGCAGAGAAGAGATGGGGTTGGCAGGCCAGTCAGAGGTGGTATTTGCCAATTCTCTGAACTACTCAAAATTTCCGCTACTGGTTCTCCAGAACTGGTCAGAACCTGCTGAAGACCACCTCTGATTAGCAGATGGATCCAGCAGTTATCTAAGTTCTGCCAACTATTCTCAAATTGGCATGTGCCTTTTTACCAGAAGTGCCCGGGCCAGGCAGCTGTGTTCTCTGCTGAGGCTTTTGACATTTGCTTTCTTTTAATAACAAATTCCGAGTCCCAACGGTACTTTTTCAGGAGGCTGCTGGACTTTTCTTGTTTTTTCTTTGAAGACGTTTCATTTCTCATCCAGAGCTGAAGAAGCTTCTTGGATGAGAAGTGAAACATCTTCAAAGAAAAAAACAGGAAAAGTCCAGTGGCGGCCTGAAAAAGCACCTTTGGGAAAACTGTGACCTGATGATTGAGAAACTCCACAGACTTTTAGCCATGCACTTTGGGATGAACACCCTTCGAATGGTGCGGGAGTAGGAATGGATTTCCAAAACAAAAAAAATTGCAGACTTGAGGAACCATTTGCACCACTCAGGTGACTCAGAGAACACAGATAAACCTCCAAGTGGCCTCAATGCCTTTCTAAAAGGATGCAAATGACCAGCTGTCTGCAAGGAATATAAACTCTTCCATTCTTAAATATCCAGTCAGAGCTGAAGAAGCTTCTTGGATGAGAAGCGAAACGTCTTCTATGAAAAAACAAGAAAAGTCCAGTTCCCTTTTGGAAAAAGCACTTTGAGACAACCATGACCTGGATGACTGAGAATCTCCATAGACTTTTAACAAATTCAAAGCCAGGTGAGTTTTTCCAAGAGACTGCTTCACCTTTGCAGCACTTTGTGGATTACCTATGGAACCCGGTTCATACAGGCAGTGCAAGAAATGCAGTGAAGGAAAAGAAGCCTCTCTAGAAAGATCTAGACCAGGGGTTCCCAACCACCGGGCCCCGGACTGGTACCGGTCCGTGGATCATTTTGTACCCGGCCGCCGGTACTTGAGCGCCGCCATCTTGTTTCGACGGCGCTTGAGAAAGTGCTTCCGGGTGAGCTTGTTGGTCGTCGGTTGGAAAGCGGCGTTTGGGTGCTGAAGGAATCCTCGCGCCTTAGTTTCGTCGAAGGAGCGGGGCGGCTTCAAACGAAGAGCCATCCCGAGGATGGTGGAGTCTCGCATTACTCAGGAAGAGATTAAGAAAGAGCCCCAAAAGCCCATCAACTCGAGAAGGTACAAAGGAGGAGTTGAAGGTGGCGGGGAGAAGCGGGGGACGGCTGGTTGGCCGGTCACTCGGCTCGCCTTGCCTTGGTCGTGTGTGCTGATGCCGGTACCGGTCCATGGATCATTTTGTACCGGGACGCTGGTCCCTGGCACAAAAAAGGTTGGGGACCACTGATCTAGACAGCTATTAACTATTTGAAATAGTATAGGGTTGGCTACCTGAGCAGGGAGTTGCATTAGAAGACCTGCAAGGTCCCTTCCAACTATGGACAAGTTGGACTAGAAGACTTCCAAGGTCCCTTCCAATGATGCCCGATGCACTACCCTGTTTCTCCGAAAATACAACCTTCCCCTGAAAGTAAGCCCTAGCTTGATTTTTATATATGAGTCCAATATAAGCCCTAACCCCAAAATAAGCCCTAATTAAGATCCTGCCCACTCCAGAGTGCACGGGTAAAAATTAAGCTAGGGTGGGGATCGGGGTCGTGGAGCGGCCCTACTACTAACCGTTGGACAGTTGTAGCCAGGTCTCACACATCCCAACACCTGCCTCACCAGCCCATTTCTTCTACAACTGGCAAGGTCTCTGAGGCTGATAACAAAGCTCCCGATTGATCCGGAGCTCTGTTATTGGCTGCCAAGGCCTTCAGGAAAGCTTGCCGGCCTCAGAAGAAGAAGTTCCTGAAGGCTTCTGACAGTGAAAAGGAGGCCGGGGGCGACGGACACAAGTGAGGTTAGTCAGTGGATGACACCCCCCCCCCAAAATAAGACCTGGTATCTCTTTTGGTGGCAAAATAATATAAGACAGGGTCTTATTTTCAAGGTAACCTGCGCAATAACAGAAGTGTTATTAGTGCATTGGGCATAGTTTCCATTTTTTTTCTATATAAAAAAGGAAACTTCCAAGAACCACAGTTATCTTGCACCACTTTAAAAACTCAGATCTTTCTGCCCTTAAAAGTTGCTTCATTTTTTTTCCTTTGGATTTTTCTTGATTATTAAAACTTTGGAAAGAGCCAACATCCACAATTTAAAAAGCAAGCAATACACGACTTTAAGTTTATACTGATTCTTAGGACTGACAAGCCCCTTAAAAAAAGTTTTTGAAATGGGAACCCAATGCCCTCTTCTTATTTTGTGCAACCAGAGCATTAAGCTTTATAAATGACATGCCTCTTCATATAATTAATGTATTAATCTGGGCCATAATTCAGTTTATGGCCTCATTTATTGGGGTGAGACAATGTCCTTCAGGATATTCCCATCATCTAAACACTGTTTACACACACCGTCTCTTTCCTTGTCTTTGAAAGTGCTTTGCTAATATTATTTCCGAGGGGAACACTTTGGTCAGTTGGGAAATTAGTGTTGTCTTTAATACTGATACAGAGTTGGCAAAATGTGAATAATTGGCAGCATTGTCCCATGACAGTAGCCCCAGCCTGACACAGATATGCAAGGACTGTGATTTCAACCATTGTCAACTAGAGATGGAGTTTGTTTTATTTCGAATATCTCCTCCTTTCTTGTTTATTTTATTCTTAGCAACCTCAGCATTTTGAAAAGGAGAATGCAGAGAAGAAACAGCTTATGATAGTGATCTATGCGATTGCTTGCATGAAAATTTTGAAGACAGGTTGAGGACCATAGATTCACTTTTCTTGAGAACGTGCTTTGAAATTTATATGCTTTTCATTTCAGGTGTGCCCTGTTCTTCCCATCCAAGTTCAGTATCCTTAATTGATAGGATCTGACTTGGTTTAACACAGGGGTCTTCAAACTTGACAGCTTTTAGACTTGTGGACTGCAACTCCCAGAATTCCTCCTCCAGTCATGTTAGCTCAGGAATTCTGGGAGTTGAAGCCCACAAGTCTTAAACTTGCCAAGTTTGAAGACCCTTGGTTTAAGACAATGTTTCTCAAACTTGGCATCTTTGGACTTCAACTCCCAGAATTATAGCTGGCTGTGGAGTTCTGGAAGTTGAAGTCCACACATCTTAAAGTTGTCAAGATTAAGGAACACTGTTCTAACAAATCAATCTACAGTTTCACAGCTGAAATTGTGGTTGACCTGATCAGTATGTTGTGGAATTAAGGAGGTGTCATCATATTTGCTGACTTCCAATTGATGTTCATGGACACATTCTTTCCATTTTCTGCCTCCTTTCCCAGCAGTGTGATTTTTGCAATCCTTGCTTTGTATGTTGCAAGACAACTCCTAATTTACCTTCGTTGACTGTTGGGTTTTCTGAGGATATTTTGAATACATTTAGTTGGTTTAGGGGCTGCTTGTTACCATATGTTCCAGAAATGGAACAAAATGGAACAAAACTCACACACACACTCTCTCCCTCTCTCTCCCTCCCTCTTTTTTTTCTCTCTCTCTCCCTCCCTCACTCTCTCTCTCTCTCTCTCTGGTCTGTGTGTGTGTGTGTCCGTCTCTCTGTCTCTCTCTTGTATGTATGTATGTATGTATGTATGTATGTATGTATGTTTGTAATGGCTAACATATGCATTAGCCAAAATAATAAATTGCAAATGTGTGAAATGGGCTCCTTTAAATGGCAGCTTATTTGTTTCTGTGCAATCATTTTTTTAAAAAAAAAGTCTCAGCACTGTTTTGACGTCACTGAAAAATATTGTGATGATGCATAGTGCAAATCAGTCAGGATGAATACTTATGCGTCAGTAACACAGATGAATTGCCTCCCTAAGAGAGGATAGAAATGGGAATAGAATGGGACTCCAAGACCTTCCCAGAGGGTCCCCAAAGTCAAGTAAACATTTCAAAATTTCTCGGCTTTAATTCCTAATATTGTAAATATTGATTGATATAACCCACATAAACCGAAGTTGTTGTTTTTTAAGAAGGTAAAGGAGTCCTGATGCTAAAACATTTGAGAACCACTGTGATGGAGAATTCTCATCTGACAAGAAGGATGCCGGGCCATCCTATGAAGCCCCCTGTCAGGGTTCCAAGTAAGAAACTCATAGCAAGCAAAACTCCGAAGCAGGTAAAGAATAGCTTTGTTGCATATATCACATTGGCGCAGATCTGGTGAAAACAGACTCCGAAGGTTCCTGCAGTTTTCACTTAATTAAAAGTAAAAGCTCTTCACTTTCTCAAAACAATCAGTCACATGGCCCAATCATGGCTCTGTCTGGTTGCCTGGAGACATCGCTCCTCCTTCCGCTGAGCAAGGTGTGAGAATGTCCTTGGGTCCCAAGAGAAAGTATTTTATTTTGGCTACAAAGCCCCAGCTGACAAGCTCAGCATCTTTAACAACTGACCATGATCAACAAAGGTGGGATACAAATAAATATATGATGGGATTGTGCCATCTGATTCCTCACTTCTGGTGGATTTGCATTTCAGCACACCTGTGTTCCTTATTTTCCTTCCCGGCCAAATTCATCTTCCTTTTCTTTTAAATTATTTTTCCTTTCTGCAACAGCTGAAGTGCTTTGGGGCAGATCTAGGGAACATTGGATCTGATCATGATTTAAGACGAACAGAAAACCCTTAGTGACTTCTGCCACAAGACGCCTAGATTCAGCAACAGCTACTTGGAAGTGTGTATTGGTTGTTGCTATTGTTGTTGTTGTTGTTATTATTATTATTTGACACAAAAAATGACAGTGTACACAGCAAACGAGATGACTATGCTGGGTTTCGTATCACAAATCACTAGTCGAACACTTCCCAAACGTTTAGGACTGCATGATGTATCGGCGGATTATGTGAGCAGATCTGAATAAGGTGGCTTTCTGCAGCTGACCAAATGGTGATTTGGTCAGCGCCAATTGTTTTCAAATGCTTGCCTAGGTCTCTAGGCAAAGCACCCAGTGTGCCGAGTACCACTGGAACCATCTGCACTGGTTTATGCCAGAGTCTTTGAATGTCAACGATCCACACATCATCATCATCATTGTTATTGTTATTATTATTATTATTAATTTAAAACTACTTCATTCTTTGTGATCAGGCATTTATAATCGTCACTTTCTGACAGGTTCAGAACGAGGCAGCTGTCGAAGAAAAATGTTGCCAAGAAGGTATGTCTTGAAATGGGTGCCGAGTACAACAACAATGCAATTTTTAACAACATGCTGATGTAGGTGGAAAGGAAAAAGAGAAGAAACTGTCAAAAAAAATGCCAGCAAACAGCTAAGAAAGGAAAACAATTCCAGATTGAATAGCCTCTGAGGAAAAGAGAGAACAATGGCTGTTGCAATTATGATTAAGTGACGGATGATCCATTTCTCCATCTCCCCCTCCCCAGCCCTCCCCCCCAAGTCCCACACACGCACTTCTCGCCCCCGACTGTTTTTTTTTTTTACTGGAATATTTTCTGGTGCATACGTTGAAAAAGCTTGGCATTGTCACTGGAAGGTATTATTCATGCCATCCGTTGAAGCAAAGACTGTATTGAAGTGGCTGGTGTGTTTTTTTTGATAGTGCTACGTTTCCTTAGCAGTGCAGTCATTTCTCTTTTCACAAGGGTCTCAATACATTCAGCTGTGTGGCTAAAAAATGAGACTACAGCTTCCTACAGTGAAACTACAGGTAGACCTCAACTTACAACTGTTCGTTTACCGACTGTTCGAAATTGCAACGGCACTGAAAAAAGGCTTGCAACATTCCTTTCCAAGACCCTGGGTAGGCAAGGCCCAACTGACTTAGGGTACCAAGAAGTGGCACTAGGTCTAAAATAATTGAATAAATAAGGTAGATCTTGACTTACAATAGTTCATTTACTGACTGTTCAGAGTTACAATGGCACTGGAAAAAGTGACATGATCATTTTTCACACTTAAGACCATTGCAGAAACCCCGTGGTCATGTGGGAAGAAAAATCCATGGGATAATCTTCCCTATTCAGCTTTAACAAGGAACAGCTACTGTTGTGATTTAATTATTTGTATTGTGTTTGAATTTTTTCCTGCCTCATGGTTTCTTTTTCTATCTGGGGAGGGGTTCTTCCTCACTACTTTAGTACTATTGGCACTGTCCTTTTTGGGGTGTACTTCCAAGAGGCAGGATGCAAGCTTGGCACTGATTTTTTTTACTGCCTTTCTGGGGGGCATGTGACCTTTCCTTAAAGCTGGATGATTTCCTTAGGATATCTTGTGAGGTGAGTGAGACCAGCTTTAAGTGGTGGAAATGGGTCTAAGGATTGCTTTTCCTGGGTGTGCTTTTTCTGGAGAGCTTAAATGACCTCTCTGCTAAAGGGTTTCACTTTATGAGCAAGAGTTGGCTGCTTCATAGTTATCACTGCATTTTAAATATTTTCATTCCTCAAGGTGCTCTGGCACCCTGACGGATTTGTAACTCTGGCTTGCAGGTATTTTTAATCTAATGATTGGTATTTAGGGCAGCTTTTTGCAAGCAAAGAAGCTTTTTGTATTTTTGTACAGGTAATCCTTGACTTACAACAGTTCATTTAGTGACCATTCAAAGTTACATGGCACAGAAAAAAGTGACTTATGACCATTTTTCACACTTATGACCATTGTAGCATCCCCACTGTCATGAGAAGCCAGGCGAGGAGAAGCACCCCTTGACATGAGTGATGTTGAGTTGGCCATGCCCACCCAGTCACATGACCACCAAGTCACACCCACCAACTAAGCCACGCCCACAGAACCTGTTGTTAAAAAAAACTGAATCCCACCCCTGCACAAGCCCTCACTCGACATACCCACACCTGAAGCCCTTATAAACAGAAGAACACTGGACATCCCCTAAACTCCACTGAAGATGTTAGCTCGCCTGGTAACGAAACGTTTGGAAAGCAACCCACAAGCTTGGAGAACCAACCTTCACCCTCACTCCTAGAATTCTCAACTAAGGTGTTCTGATAATTGTAGCTCCCAACACATCAAAAGGGTGCCATGCTGTGAACCGGAAGTTTATTTGAAAAGACATCTGGCCTAAATCTGATTTAAAGTTAAAGACAGATAAGAAGGAAATGCAGATAATGACGTACAGGTCTTATTCCAGATTTTCCCACTACAGTGAGACATTCTGCAGGGATCAGGATCTGTGTAGTTCAATGTCCTCTGTTGACCTCTTCATTAGTGACGCATTTCCTTTAACTCACCCCCTTTTCTTTTCCTCAGTTGCTGCTCTGTTTCTGTGAACTGTCTGGCCCTGGTAAGTTTGAATGGGCTGTTTTTAATTCAAGAAAAGGTGACGTAAAGGCCAAAAGGATGTCTCCATCAGTCTGAAATCTAAGTGGAGCTCTTGTTGTTGTTAAGTATTTTGGCTTGAAACCATTATTTTGCTACCTTAAATAAATGGCCGGGTTATTCCAGCAGTCAAACAGGTCAGATAAAATTTCCATTGACCAGAATAATTCTGGCTTACAAAGAAGGAAGAGGAATATTATATAACACGGTTCAGAACTTAATGTCCCCAGACAAATCTGTATGGTGTGCTTTGAAACCTTCTGAGAAGACTAATAGAAGTCTCCTCCAACTGGAGAGAAGATAGTTGTAGAAGTGTTGGTTCTCACCTTTAAAGCCCTTCATGCAATGGTGGGCTGCAAATTTTTAAAAAACCGATTCTCTGGCTAGGTAGGCACGGCTGGTTGGTGAGTAATGTCACTCATCACACTCATGCCCGTCTCCTGGCCACTCACCTCAAAGAAAGAGGAAAGATTCAGCCGGTTGGGGCTAATCCCACCACTGGCTGACACCGCCCCCGCCCATTTTTCAGCCGGTTTTGGGGCCATTTTCAGACTGGTTTTTGAGCCATTTCTGTGCCATTTTCCAGGCCATTTTAGGCTATTTTTGGGGTTATTTTCAGACCATTTTTGGCCCAGTTTTTGACCTGTTTTCAGGCTGCCTTTGGCCCCCAAAAAACCAACTGAAAATGGCCCGACAAATGGCCTGAAAATGGCCTTAAAACATCCTGAAAATGGTCCAAAACCCAGAGTGTTTGGGGGCCATTTTTCACGCTGTTTTCAGGCTGTTTTTCAGGTTGTTTTTGACCCCAAAACAGTTGAAAACAGCCCAAAAAAATGGCTTCAAAACAGTCCAGAAACCAGGCTGAAAAACGGGCAATGGTGGGGCCAGTGGTGGGATTTGCCAGTTTGCCGAACTGCACCTAATCTTTACTACCAGTTCGCCAGAACCGGTGTGAACCAGCAGCAGCCTGCCTGCATCACATAAATAAAAAAATAACTAAGCAAACTACCCCCACTATTAAGGAAAGTGAAATCAGTCATACAAGCAAATGAACAGGCCCCACTATTAAGCAAAGTGAAAACAAACAAATAAACAGGCCTTACTTACAGGTAGTCCTTGACTTACGACTACAACTGAGCCCAGAATTTATGTTGCTAAGTGAAACAGTCGTTAAGTGAGTTTCTCTCCATTTTACCACCTTGCTTGTCACAGCTGTTCAGTGAATCACCGCAGTTGCTAAGTTGGTACCACGGTTGTGAAGTGAATCTGGCTTCCTCATTGACTTTGCTTGTTGCAAGGTTGCAAGAGGGGATCGCATTGACCTCAGGATGCTGTAACCATGGTAAATAGGAGTCCATAGCCAAGTGTCTGAATTTTAATCACATGAGCCTGAGGATGCTGCAACTGTCATAAATGTAAGAAAGGTCATAAGTCACTTTTTTCAGTGCCGCTTTAACTTTGAAGAGTCGCCACATGAACTGTTGTAAGTTGAGGACTACCTGTATTTAGCAAAGTGAAGAAAAATGGCTAAGAGCCGTGGTGGCACAGTGGTAAGAATGCAGTACTGCAGGCTACTTCTGCTGATTGTCAGCTGCCAGCAGTTTGGCAATTCGAGTCTCACCAGTATAGAAAGTTAGCACCCACCCCTCTCCTAGAATAATGAAATATTTTGAGAAATATTAAAAAGGCAGAATATTATATTTTCCTGGATGAGAAATGGAGAAACATGTTTTTTTAGAGGCAGGAAGCAGACTCGCTTTTAATAACCCACCACTCCTCCAAGCAGATATTTTGTGCCCATTAAGAAAGACTAGGCCAGCCTGTCTACAAAACAAAAGACTTTCAGCTCCAGGATGATGGAATTAAGAACAGGACATGAGCCTTTAGGACAAAATAGGATTAACCCACTATCATTTACCAGAGGATAAAGAGATCAGTATATTGCCGAATCTCCTAAAGGTATTTCAGTCATTGCATCATCTCAGAGCGGCCCAAACTTCAACCAAACCTGGCAGCTCAGACTAACCCCTAGGATTTGTACTTTGCCCATAGAGCCAGCTATGACCCCTACATAACACCTACATGACCATCTATGGGAGTCTGGCAACAGCCAATAGAATACACGTTCTTGCACAGGAACAGGAAGCTCAAATACAAAGCCCAGTGAAGCTATAAAACCCCCCCACCCACTCTCAATTTCAGAATCATGTGCTTGGTAGTTCTGCTTCAGCATTAGACCATCTTTCCAATCAGCCTCCATGTTTCTAGTGTCTTTCTCCAGGCTTGGATATTTCTTCCCACACTGGCTTAAGGTTGACTCAGCCTTCCATCCTTCCAAGGTCAGTAAAATGAGGATGCAGATTGTTGGGTGCAATATGCTGACTCTGTAAAATGCTTAGAGAAAGCTGTATAAGCCTAAGTGCTATGGCTATTGCTAAGGATTAAACAAAATGATGGGAAATGGCAGCTGAAGGCACCTGGCTTTCCTTTTTGGAACTTTCCAGCTGTTCCCTTCTATTGGGTCTGAGAGGTGCAAATGGCAGGACTGAAGTGTGATTTATGATACAAGTGTTGGGTTGGGTTGGGAGTCAGTGAGCAAAACTACGTGCCCTTTTTTAGCCCAGGAATCCACAACTGAGCTTGTCTGGAAGCTATTTCCTACTTTGGAAGCTGGTTTGAACTTTACATCATTTAAATGAGACCACCTGGGTTGGGAACTAATTTTTGGAAAAAGGGAATAGGAACATATTCTGCCTCTTGTCACGAAACTGCAGACGTGTTCTATGAGGCTACCAGAACTTGTGTTTAATTCAGAAAGTCTTTAAGGTTATCTTTTCAACTATCCTAACCTCCTTCGTGGAATTATTATAACAAACTAAGAGGTAAATCCCTTTTGAGTTCCAGAGAAGAGGCAAGATGTCACTATTCAATAAAAGTAATAACATTTAAATTGTGAATCACTCAGGTCCTTCCATGGAATAGAGAGAGATGCAATGCAGTGGTGGTATTCAATTGTTTTTACTACCGGTTCTGTGGGCGTGGCTTGGTGGGCACAGCGTGGCTTGGTGGTTGTGGCAGGGGAAGGATACTGCAAAATCCTCATTCCCTCCCCACCCCACTAACCTGCTTTCCAGCTCCGTTCTCCTGTGCAGGGCAACACAAGAAGACCCAGCCAATCAGCTTGGACTTGGGAGGCAGACAATAGATGGGGTTGGGCCAGTCAGAGCTGGTATTTTCTGGTTCTCCAATTTACTCAAAATTTCCACTACCAGTTCTCCAGAACTGGTCAGAACCTGCTGAATACCACCTCTGGTTACAACCCCTTGATATTTTCTGTTTTCAGGACATGCCAGTGATCAAGAAGATATCTAATTTAACTTGAAGCTTTTGGGCATAAAAAGTTATGCAGTGTAACAGGCTTTATTTTACAGTTTTTGGGGGCGGGGGGGGGAAGACAGTTTGTAGATAAATATAGCAGGATAAGGACATCCTCTGATTTACTGGAAATTATGAATATTTCCTTTCCAACTTTTAATGAAACCAAGTTGGATGCCGCATTCTTTTAGCCATTTTGCAGAAGAGATTTTTCAATTCTTCGGCCTTCCCAAACACGAACACATTTCAGATGTGCACAGCAAATTCCAAAATGACTCAAGTGGCATGACTATTACTGAGTATTCTGGGAACTAAAGTTTATATAACAAAAAGAAGCCAAGATTTAATGCACCAAATCTTTCATATTATATCACCCTCTTGTATTTTAGCACCTAATTGGCTTTTACAATTTAAGGATTAAATATTACATTATTGCTTAGGCTATACTCTTTTTGATGTGCAATTGACAGATAGGCTGCCAAATTGTGATGTTAACATGGATTTTATTTGTTATTTGCCACTATTCAATTCTAGAACTTTTAACTCTATGAATATTTTTAATTGTACTGGTCTTTGGCTGTAATAAATATTTTGAATTTCAATTTGAAGGCAAGACTGAAGACTCACGAGTCCTATAGAAAAAGGGCTAAATGTTAGTCAAAAAGAATAGTCTGTGGCCAGTTTATTCACAAAAATCAGCATAATTTGCCAGATAATGCATCAAACTCATTTCTACGCTAGCAGTTCATATTATTTTCTTGACCAGGGGACTCCAACCTTAGAGAATTCCCAAGTTAGCCAACATGTATTCTGGGAGTTGAAGTCCCCAAGTCTTAAAGTTGCCAAGGTTGAACACCCCTGGTCTAGACTGAGTCATCCAATCATTGTTATGCCATATTAACATTAATGTGAACAGGCTTTATATCATTTTAGTGAATGGTTGGATGATGCATTGAAGACCTTATAAATCACTAGTGTGGAAATTATCTAAGGCTATTCTGCATTTAATGGTCTAGTAGAAAAAAGGAGAGAGAACCAACTTCTCGGAGAAAGAGCTAATAAAAGTTCAACTTAGTATGCATCCATTTTAAGGTACGTGGAATTCAATTCACCAAATACTAGGGAGTTCTAGAAGTTGAAAATCCACCCAAGTTTGAAAAACACTGGTGTACAGCATCCAGTTCTAATTTCAGGGTTGTTAACAAAGAATATTGGCTTTGAAAGAGATCTCCATTCCCCTATGAATTATATGAATTATTCCCCTATTAATTATGGAATTGTCCATCAAGTTATAAATTTCTACCCCTGCGCTATATATCAGGATTTCTAAAACAAACCATCCTAACAAGAAAACATTTCTAAAGCGATCTCTGTAAACTATTGAGAAAGGAATATCCATTTATTGTCCTGCATTTTCTGTTCTGACTGACCAGAGATGGAAAAGGCAATTTCGCTTACTAAAGATTTGGCAGGGTGGGTGTTGAATGAGTATTACGTGTGGTGGCAAATGTAATTCAGCACTACTACAATGCTGTTTATCTTAGGAGATGTGAAGGAATTTGAGAGTACAGTGTACATCACGTTGTTTCTTTTTCTCATGTTATAACTTTGCCTTTCTTATTAATTCTAGCGTGTTCACACAAGCGCAACAACCAGAATTTTGAGGTTTTCCTTTGTAAAATTATAATCTTGATCGTGCTTCCAGTAGTTGCTGTTGTTTTCCAGAGTGAAGTTGTTTAGGGTGTGGCGAAATATATACACTTCATACTCTGTTAGCAATAAGACACATTTTATCCTGGATTATGGTATAGAAAGTTAGCATGGGTTGGTGGGCATGGCAGGGAAAGGATACTATAAAATCTCCACTCCATCCCCACTCCTGGGGGAAGTTTATTGCAAAATCCCATTGCCTTCTCTCCCTACCCAACTAACCTGCTTTCCAGCTCTGTTCTCCTGTGCAAGGCAACAAAAGAAGACACAGCCAATCAGCTGGGTTCATCTCCAAGTGGGAAGAAAAACACTGAAAACATGGAGACTGCTTGGTTTTAATGGTGGAAAGGACCACATTTTCAGGGGGAAAAAAAAACATGGGTGAGAGAGGGAGAGATTTATAACCTCTGTTGGGCATTGAACTTGCTTCCTGTGGCAAGAAATGTATCTTGATTGGTTGTCAGACACCCATGGGGCCATGCAGGGGTAACTTTGCAGCTTGTCTTGAGTCGCAAACTTGGTTGAATCTTGCTGGGTGATGCAATCTTCCCAGGTGCCATGTGGTGAGATGGGTAGAGGGCTAATCCTATCATGTCCTGAGGGCCATGTCTTCATCCCATCATCCTGGAGCTGAAGGGGCAGGGAGCTGCAGGAAGCTACTTTGTCTTTAAAAACATGTTTCTCCTTTTCTCATATGGGGAAATATAATATTCTGCCTTTTTAAATATTTCCTAGAATATTTTGTTCTTCTAGGAGAGAGGTGGATGCTAACTTTCTACACCATAATCCAGGATAAAATGTGCCTTATTGCTAACAGAGTATGAAGTGAATATATTTCACCACACCCTAAACAACTTCACTCTGGAAAACAACAGCAACTACGGGAAGCACGATCAAGATTATAATTTTACAAAGGAAAATCTCAAAATTCTGGTTGTTGCGCTTGTGTGAACATGCTAGAATTAATAAAAGAGGCAAAGTTATAACATGAGAAAAAGAAACAACGTGATGTACATGGGAGACTCGGGAAGCAGAGAATAGATGGGGGCAGGGCCAGTCAGAGGTGGTATTTGCCAGTTCTCTGAACTACTCAAAATTTCCGCTACTGGTTCTCCAGAATTGGTCAGAACCTGCTGAATACCACCTCTGATCTGGTGACATTTCCAACGTTTTGCAGATTTATCCTTAAACATCTTTGCAAACCTTGAAGGTGGAAAAGGCCACCTATAAAACATTTCATAAAGATGGTATAAACACTTCTATTGCTTCTTGTCTTGCCTTCTAGCGTTTTTGAAAATAGGTTTTCTCAACTGAAGCAGGTCCATTTGGGTCTGAAAGGACCAATTTGAACGGAGAAGTTGATGGCAGATTTTGACATTGCAAGAAGGGAGGTGGGAGAGGAACGGGGAGAGAGAGAAAGAGGGAGAGAGAGAGAGAGATCTTGGAAGTATTAAAAGTCATATGCAGTGTGAATTGGTTTAGCCTTGCCAGCTCAGATTATTTTTAACTGGGAAGAAAAAGCAGTCCCCTAGTTTCTCAAGGCAAGGAGTCTATTTCTTGTTCCTAAGACTTTGTAAACATGTCACAAACAAGCACCTAGAATATCGTCGTTCCTTGACATTTTCCTTGCTGTGTCTTGACATTTTCAGAAAGACACAAAAGGCCTAAAAAAAGAATCCACTCATCTTTCTCCCTCCATCATTCTCCCTCCGGTCTCCATGTGTTTTCGATTTCAGCCTGCCGTGACAACAAGCTTTGTTAGACAAAGTTCATTTCCCCCTCCTCCCTGCCAGACCCGGGATTCCTGTTTTCTTCTTTTCAGACTTCGGATATATAAAATGGTGCTCCTTGGAAGAAGACAAATTCCATGGAAAAGATTTGCTTGTTTTATTATTTATTTGTTAGCCTAATTTTAAGACGATTATTGATAGACATACAGAGTTCAAACCAGTTGAATAACAAGAGACTGTGTTGTCTGAAGAAATCCAAGCAACATCATTATAATGCTTATTTGAAATTCAGGAAGGAAGGACGGAAGGAAGGAAGGAAGGAAGGAAGGAAGGAAGGAAGGAAGGAAGGAAGGTAGGTAGGTTGGTTTGGAGTTTGTTAGTTGACATATCTGGGAAAATCCGAATATGAGAGTTCTGGGTTTTCCCTTCCCAATAGAAATTCATAGATCCATCCCTTGCACCCACAAGTCCATCACATGGTCCAATCAAACATTGTCCCAACTGGAGACATCCCTTCAGATACTCCTCTCCAGGTGCAGGGTAACATGTCCTTGACTTCTAAGAAAGAATGCTGTTGAGTCTAATTATCCAACTCTCTATGAAATCCCCCCTCCCAAATTCACAGGCACTAAATGTGGCAGCCTCGAAGCTTCTAAGTGAAATATGGCTTCCAAGGCTGACAGGAGGAAGGAAGGAAGGAAGGAAGGAAGGAAGGAAGGAAGGAAGGAAGGAAGGAAGGAAGGTAGGTATAGGAACTCCAGCTTGAAGAGAGGGCTGGACTAGATGACCTCCAAGGTCCCTTCTATTCTATTCTAGTTTAGTCTAGTCTGAGGAAGGAAGGAAGGAAGGAAGGAAGGAAGGAAGGAAGGGGAAAAGATCAAAAAGAATCACCATAAATTTCAAAACAGAAATTATTTATTGATCTTTCTTGACCTATCCTGGCCTGAAGATTTCAGCAAAGCCATTAATCCCCCACAGTCAAAATTATTGGAATTATTTGCAGTGGCATTCATCATTTTCACCTCAGTTTAATTCAGCATTTAAGCTGCACTGCATTCCTGACTGACAGTCAAGATTTAATAGTAGAACATTGTAAGAACCCAACACGAATTTGAGTTCCCAGGAAAGAAGGTTTAATTTGAGAATAAAAACCCTCTGGGTACTGCAGCACTTGCCTGCCCCAGAGATGATCATGCTTGAAGTTCCCAGCTCCGCCAAAATATCCTCAGTATTATTCTGCTCCGATTCCAGAATTCAGGCTCTTTCGGCTCTTCTCCTGAGAGATCTTCAATTCATGCAACATAATGTTTCTCTGTCCTACTAATGTTTGGCCAGTATCACAATAAAAATGACACTTTCATAGGCTGAGCAGTCAAGACTCCAGAGCGAAGTGCAGAGTCAAGAGCCGTGGAGTATGATTCTATAGATAACATCTGTCCCTTTCAAGAGTTCAGATCAGATCTGAAAGATTTACTGTACCTGCTATCTCGTGGGAAATAATTTAGGATTGATAGAACATCAATTTTCTTCTTTGCTTTCATGGTGACTTGGTAAAATCTTTCCTTCTTCCTAGTGATCATGATAAAGTCGGAGGTGAGAAACAATTTATTTTCCCTGTATTTCCTTCCCGCTCATTTGATAGAGTTGGTCAGCTACAAGGGAGACTTCCAAGAAGAGATTGGACTGCCATCTGTCAGAAATGGTGTAGGGGCTCCTGCTTGGGCAGGGGTTGGACTACTTCTAGGAGTGGGGTGGCTTCCCACAATCCTATAATCTAAACTTCCTCCTGGTGCAATGAAAATCTCCTGATTTGTAGCTGGTGTTACAGAAAGAGTAAACTATTATTTCAGCTCACTTCTGGAAAGAGACGCACCATAGAGAGTAAAATGCTTCGAATCAAACCTGTCGTCTATTTTCTCCACAAATTAATACACAATTAGAGCAGTGGTGGGATTCAAAGTTTTTTTAACTACCGGTTCTGTGGGCATGGCTTGGTGGGCATAGCAGGGGAAAGATACTGTAAAATCTCCATTCCCTCCCCACCCCACTAACCTGCTTTCCAGCTCCGTTCTCCTGTGCAGGGCAACCAAAGAAGACCCAGCCAATCAGCTGGGACTCAGGAGGCAGAGAATAGATGGGGTTGGCGGGGCCAGTCAGAGGTGGTATGTGCCAGTTCTCCGAACTACTGAAAATTTACCCTACTGGTTCTCCAGAACTGGTCAGAACCTGCTGAATCGCACCTCTGAATTAGAGAGAAAGGCTTAGGAAAATGACTTGTTTGCTAGACCTGGTTACTTGTAATGATTTCTTCTCCTCGGGCCCTTGTCCAAGAGCTTTATATGTAGTTTTAAGTTTTATACGTTGTTTGAACTTTTGACTTGGAGCCGCCCAGAGTGGGTTGCAAGATAGGCAACTCCAGAGAGTTAGGGTTAGGGTTAGAGTTAGGGTTAGGGCCACAACTGGGTTAGGGTTAGGGTTAGGGTTAGGACTTACAACCACAACTGGGCCCAAAATTTCTGTTGCTAAGCGAGGCAGCTGTTCAATGAGTTTTGCCCCACTTGACGACCTTTCTTGCCACCGTCATTAAGTGAATCGCTGTACTTGTCAAATTAGTAACACGGTTGTTAGGTGAATCTGGCTTGCTTGTCAGAAGCAATCAAAAGCTGATTGCATGACCCCGGAAAACAACAACCGACATAAATATGAACCCACTGCCAAACCATCCAAATTTTGATCACGGGACCATGGGGAGGCTATAATAGTCATAAGTGTGAAAAACGGCCATGAGTCACTTGTTTCAGTGCTGTTGTGGCTTCAAAAGATCAGTACATGAACGGTGCTTAAGAATATAGATGTTTTTCCTGTATAGAAAAGTTTTAAATAAATAAATTGATATTATTTGAGACCTCGGCTTTAAAGTGTATTGAAATGAACAAGCAGCCTCTATCACCATGGGAACTCTAAATAAACTTTAAAAAAAATATACAGTATTGCCTTTAGCTGACTCCTGGTGGCTCCATGGACATCTCTGTGCAATTTTCTTGGCATTATTTTTTGTTTGGAAATAACTTGATACTGCTCATCCTTGGGGCCAAAAGAGACAGAGAGAGAGAGAGAGAGGGAGGGAGGGAGGAAGTGTGTGACCCACTGGTTTTGTGCCTAAGGCAGCACTACAATTCATAGTCTCCTGATTTCTAGCCTTTAACCACTACTCCAAATTCTCTCTTAGCACTACTCTCTCAGCAACATTGAATTATATAATAAATACATATTAAAAGCACAAGAAAAAAACAGCCAATAGGAGCTGTGGCAGAGATGGTATTCAGCAGGTTCTGACCAGTTCTGGAGAACCGGTAGTGGACATTTGAGTGGTTCAGAGAACCGGCAAATACCACCTCTGACTGGCCCCGCCCCCATCTAGTCTCTGCCTCCCGAGTTCCAGCTGATTGGCTGGATCTTCTTTTGTTGCCCTGTTAGATATAGCCGAGTGTTCTAGTCTGTCAAGATCCATCTGGATCTTGAGCCTATGTTCTTGGGTGTTAGCTATTCCTGCCAGCTTAGTATCATATCTCTGGACACCTGCATAACTGGATAGAAGCATTCCTGTAAAACAGACAATGATCAAAATTGGGAGCGTCCTATCAAATTCTGTACCTGTCAACAGTGGTGTCCCCCAAGGCAGTGTCCTAGGACCACCTCTCTTCATACTCTACCTAAATGACCTCTGTGATCATATTAAGAGCAACTGCATTATATTCACTGATGATGTAAAGCTATTCAACATCACAAACAATACTGCTACCCTTCAAAAAGATCTTGACTATGTATCAGAATGGTCAAACAAATGGCAACTTCAAATCTCAACAAACAAATGCTCTGTCTTACATATTCGCAAAAAAATAATAATAATCAGAAAATAAAAAACAGGCTGAATAGTCAAGACCTTGTTGATGATCCAAACTCTGTCAAGGATCTTGGAGTACTCATCTCTAATGATCTAAGTGCTAGAGCCCACTGTAACTACATAGCCAAAAAGGCATTAAGAGTTGTTAACCTAATCCTACGTTGCTTTTTCTCTGGTAATATTATACTAATAACTAGAGCATACAAAACATTTGCTAGACCAATACTCGAATACAGCTCATCAGTCTGGAACCCACATTACATATCTGATATTAACACAGTTGAAAAAGTCCAGAAATATTTCACAAGAAGAGTTCTCCTCTCTTCTACTCATTGCAGAATACCTTATGCCACCAGACTTGAAATTCTAGACCTAGAAAATCTAGAACTATGCCGCCTTCAGTCCGATCTAAGTATAGTATATAAAATCATACATTGCAATGTTGTACCTGTCAATGAATACTTCAGCTTCAACCATAACAATGCAAGATCAAACAATAGATACAAACTCAAGGTTAATTGCACCAAACTTGATTGCAGGAAATACGAGTTCAGCAACAGAGCGGTCAATGTCTGGAATACTCTACCTGACTCTGTGGCTTCTTCCCCAAACCCCCAAAACTTTAACCTTAGACTTTCTACTATTGACCCCACCCCTTTTCTAAGAGGCCTGTAGGGGGCGTGCATAAGCACACCAACGTGCCTACTGTCCCTGTCCTGTTGTTTCTTTTATTTTTCTTATATGTATCCATGTATTCATAACTATGTTTTTACTCATACCTATTATCTTGTAAGCAATTGACAAACCAAATAAAATAAAAATAAATAAATAAAAACCTGCAAATTTGGTAAGTTCCCCTTCTATTCCCTCATCTAAGTTGCTAATGAAGATATTGAAGACTACTAGGCCGAAGTCAGAAACTTGTGGCACCCCGTTTGAATGAAAATGCGGTACATATGAGCACATGAGCTCTATAGGCTCATGTAGGTTTCTCCCTGTAAAAGGAATTGGGCCACCTATAATCAGCTCAGTTTCCATATGCTTCAAAGTAAGTTCACTTCTAGGGCTTTCAAGTGGGATGAACATGCCAGCACATGATACTTGGATTTTAATGCAGCATGTGTTATTTTAGTATTTTATGTTTGAACTGGGTATCTGATTTATTTTCTTGGTTTTTATTGGAATGTTAGTTTCAAGAGAGTAAGCCCATGCTCTCAGGATGGGTTTAATTAAGAATTGCAATAAATAATAAAATAAATCAAACACACACACTCTTAAGGCCTGCTGGAACTGGTCCAAGGGACTTGCTTGCTTCAAAAGTAATTATATTTTCTTTACCATATTTTTCCTTGGAACATGAAACTTATACCTTAATCTCTCTCAGCCAGGCCAAAATAACCACAGTCCAAGTTCCATTACACATCCCAAGATATTCTTTATTGTAAAAGCAACCGAGCATGTAGAATCTGACATAGGAGAATTCCTGGCTTTCGTCTTTTGGTATGCCAAAAAAATAAAAGACTTTGCACATTTCAGGTTACAACAAGGTAGAGGATGGATTCGTGCTTTTAACAAAGAGCATTCCTTTTTGCAGATAAATATGCCAATAAGGTACATCTCTTACCATTTGTCCTGCCAACCACCAATGCAAGGAGAACATACTGGGTTATGTTCCAGAAGCAAATTGAAGATCTTTCAAAAAGACGTGAAATAATACTGGAAATGGACGTTGATTATCCCACACTGTTTGGGAGACCAATTTTCCCAAGGAAGTTCAGGAAAGTTTTGATCTATTTTACTGGCATCTTTCAGAAAGCCAAAGAAACAGAAACCAGGATCAGTGGTCCTTGATTTATTTCAAACCAATAGGGATGGTTTTAGAAGTCCACAAAGTTCACATGCTGGACAGAGAGGACCAGGGGTGAACTGCTACCAGTTCTCCCCAGTTCAGGAGAACCCGTAGCTAGTTTTATGGCTGGTTCGGCAAACCGGCAAATCCCACCCCTGGCTGGCCCCACCCACCCCTCCCCTCCCAGGAGTCCCCACATGGCCCATTTGGATGCCAAGTAAGGGCAGGGTCCGTGTAGAGGCTCAGGGAGGGTGAAAAATGGGTCCCTGGAGCCCGGTGGTGGGGGGTCATTTTCGCCCTTCCAGAGGCTCGAGGAAAGCCTCCGGAGCCTGGGGAGGGCGAAAAACAGGCCTCCTGGAAGTTCTGGAAGGCTGGAAATTGACTCATTTCCGGCCTCCAGAGGGTCTCCCTCTGGAGCCCAGGGGAGGCCATTTTTGCCCTCCCAGAGGCTCAAGGAAAGCCTCCGGAGTCCGGGGAGGGCGAAAACGGCCCTCCTGCCATGGTGCAGGAGGCCAGCAAGGCCACACCCACCATGGCCACGCCCAGCCAGGAACTTGGAAAAGAACCAGTTGCTGATATTTTTGAAGCCCACCTCTGGAGAGGACCATTTGTTTGAAAGAAGGGTAAAAAGAGGCCATTTATGTTAACACTGAACAACCCTCTCTCAGCAGAGGGGGAGAGATAAGATACCACCTATCTCCAGTCTATATCACAGTCCTTGAAGTAGTTCCAAGAAGATCCACCCCCATTTGCCCTCTAATACATGTGACTCTGAGGGCACAGATAAAACCTCCAAGTGGCCTCAAAAGCTCTCAGAGAGAGTGCTAATGACCAGATGACTGCAAAGAAATATGATCCTGCCATCTCTCCCACCATCCTGCCAGAACCGATAAAGCTTCTTGGATGAGAAGTGAAACATCTTTTTCCTCAGGGGGAAAGAACAGTCCAGTTGCCATTTGAAAAAGCTCCTTTGCGACACCTGTGACCTATGATGACTGAAAATCTCCACAGACCCTTATAAGTCAAAGTGAAAGAACAAGAAACTTTGTGGAGAAGAAAAAAGTCCTCACCTGTAAAGGAAGAAATGAGAGAGGGCTATGAGAAGCGTGTGTAGGGCCCAGGAGAAACCCAGGGTATGAAGTGGAGTGGAAGAGATTTAATTGCGACAGAATCTTCTTTGGTTTCTTGTTGGCTGCAGTAATGATGTTTTGTTTCATTCATTCATTCATTCATTCATTCATTCCTTAGCATAATGCAGGTCTGCAAACTTTTGAACTCTTATCAACAATTAACAAACTGTTATCAAAGCAGGTCATTGTGGGCACTTAGCAGATGGTGGCTCAGAACCGTGTGAGAACTGAATTGAGCTTCACCTGCTGATTAGACTAGTTTGGTTTAGTTTACTTTATCGTCATTGCACCTTGTACAAGGAAATCAAGCATCCATCTTCAGTGCACATCATGACCATGAAAATAAACACAAACACACATCCTTCACCCTTCACACATTGAACTGGAAACCCCTGACACCACACCAACACTGCACTATACAGCAGAATTCAAAAGAGCTAATGCCCTGGGATAGAAGCTGTTTTTCAGCCTATTTCTCCTTGTTTTTATTATTCTGGGCGGAAGTTATTATTTGGGCATCACCTGGAAGTTATTATTCGGGCATCACCTGGAAGTTATTATTCAGGCATCACCTGGAAGTTATTATTCGGGCATCACCTGGAAGTTACCATCTTTCCATGCCCTCTTCCTGCTATGATAATGAAGCAAGAAAACCAAGAATGCCACGTGGCAGTTCTTCCGTGCTGGGTTCTTTATTGTTTCACACCTATAGACAAAATCTTGCCAGACTAAGCACTCTGCTATCTGCATCTTGAAAATACTCTGAGAACTGTTCGTGAGGGATAGCTTTCACCCGCTTTCTCTCACACATGATATCTGGGCTCAGTTATCCCGTACGCCTCTGGAATGCACTCCCTACCTCCAGGGAACCCATCCAACCACACATTCCATCATAGCAACTAAATTGTGCCTTTACACAAGGAGGGGCTTCAAATTTTTTTTAGCAAGGGGCTCTCTGCCCTAAAAACTGGCTGGGTGGGTATGGCTGGGTTGTCATGTGACTGGGTGGGTGTGGTCAACTTGACATTGCTTCTTTGCCCTAATTACCTAAAAAAAGATATATACCAAAAAGTTGTTCGTTGTTTTGTGCATTTAATACTTAAATAAGAGACTGGGTGAAACCAGGCTTAATAGCAGTGACTGTGGGAGGGATCTTGGAGTCTTAGTGGAGTTTCTGGTGAGTTACATGATTCTTATTATTTGGAAATTAATCCCCTCGGAGGTTAGTGGCTATGTTATCTTATTTTCTCCATGGCTTTCCCTTGCAAGCACTGAGTGGATTGTTTATCTAGCTTGCAACACTTTTATGAAGTGTGAAATGCTCTTGGCTGAATGCCCAGAAGTTTAATTAAGCCTGTTAAGAGCTTTCCCTTGCTGCTTGTCTTTCTGAGGTTACTGGGGGCTCTCAAGCCCCGCAGAGTCTTAGCTAGGGACTCTCCCAAGCCCCTGCGAGCCCACAGCAGCCTACCCCTGCCCTTACAGTAGGAAAAAACTGGAACCCGGTTCAATGAAATGCACTCAAGTGAAAGCTCATTGCGTTTCCCTATGGATCTATGCCTCCATCCAGAAATTGCCATACAACAGGAGTGGACAGCCAAAGTCTGGGAGATCTACGACGGTCCCTTTTTTGAGCTGGGGAAAAAAAAAAAGCATATAAAAAGCCATTGTGGCACAGTGGTTAGAATGCAGTATTGCAGGCTGTTTCTGCTGACTGCCGGCTGACTTCAATTTGACAGATCGAGTCATACTAGGCTCAAGGTTGACTCAGCCTTCCATCCTTCCGAGGTAGGTAAAATGAGGACCCAGATTGTTGGGGGCAATAGGCTGATTCTGTAAACTGTTTAGAAAGAGCTGTAAAGCACTTGGTGAAGTGGTATATAAGTCTAAGTACTCTTGCTAAGTGCTCTTGCATGACCCCTACAAAGAGGCTTAACATGATTGGTATGGAAGAAAGCAACTAACCAACCCCAAACTATTGTCCACCGCTTGTTTTTTTTCACTGTCCTCGCCTACTTCCTACAGGCCAGTATAGCAAAAGCTATTTGGGTTTGTGAGAACATCCTCGAGTGATTAGAAGGACATGCTACAGTCTGGGCAACTGTTAGATAAGAACCCATAGAAGGAGTGGAGGTGGAGAAAGGACAGTCAGACTAGCAAGATTCTTGTAGATGACCACAGTGAGTCTGTGGGAGGGGTCAAATGCATCATCAGTCTCGAGTTCTTTCATGCCCACAACAGACATAAGTCCCACCCACTTTGAATTCCATTGACTATTATCTACCGCCAGTTGCTTTGACTATTAGTAGTTCAGATTCTTGTAGGGAACCTGAGTTTGCAACAAACCTTTGTATTCATTTGAACTGTCTGGACTTCTGATTTTCCCGCACTTGACAATTCTGTTACAATAAAGGTCCCCATGGTATTTTCTTATCTAGACTACCTCAAAGGACTGACAAGATACGATGGTTTATCAGTGTTGGAAGAAATGTCCATCTGGGTCCAGTTCCAAGTGGGAAGAAAGACACTGGAAACATGGAGAGTGTTTGGAAAGATGGTTTTAATGGTGGACAGGACCACATTGAGGTCCTGGGCAAAAAAAAAAGCACATGGGTGAGGGAGCGAGAGAGATGTTTACTCTCTGTTGGGCTTTGAACTTGCCTCCCGATCCTGTGGCAAGAAATGTATCCTGATTGGTTGTCAGACTCCCATGAGGCCATGCAGAGTAGCTTGGTTGAATTTTGCTGGGTGATGCAATCTTCCCAGGTGCCATGTGGTCAGATGGGTAGAGGGCTAATCCTATCAGGTCCTGAAGGCCATGTCTTCATCCCATCACCCTGGAGCTGAAGGGGCAGGGAGCTGCAGGAAGCGACTTTGTCTTTAAAAACATGTTTCTCCTTTTCTCATGCAGGGAAATATAATATTCTGCCTTTTTAATTTTGTCCTAGAATATTCCCTTCTTCTAGGAGAGGGGTGGGTGCTAACTTTCTACATCAGTTTATTGGATGACTTGTCCATAGTTAAGGGAGCACTAGAGCCAGGGCTGGCTGGGGAATTCTGGGATTTGAAGTCCACCAATCTTAAACTAAAGAAAGTAAGTAAAGTAAGTATTGAATTAAAGTAAGGTGCTACATGTAGGCAAGAAAAACCAAATTCACAGGTACAATATAGGTGGTACCTGGGTCAATAGCAGTAACTGTGAGAGGGATCCTAGTGGACAATCATTTAAATATGAGCCAGCAGTGTGTGGCAGCAGCCAAAAAAGCCAACACAGTTCCAGGCTGCGTAAACAGAGCGATAGAGTCAAGATCACGTGAAGTGTTATTACCACTTTATAATGCCTTGGTAAGGCCACACTTGGAATACCGCATCCAGCTTTGGTCACCATGATGTAAAAAAGATGTTAAGACTCTAGAAAGAGTGCAGAGAAGAGCAACATAGATGATTAAGGGACTGGAGGCTAAAATATAAGAAGAACCGTTGCTGAAATTGTGTGTGTCTAGTTTAATGAAAAGAAGGACCACAGGGTAACATAACAGTATCCCAGTATTTGAGGGTCTGCCACAAAGAACAGGAGGTTGTAGGAAGTTAGCACCCACCCCTCTCCTAGAAAATTGAAATAGCCTAGGAAATATTAAAAAGGCAGAATATTTCCCCTAAAAAGAGTAGAAACTCAGAAGCAGAAACTCACCCCAGAAGCAGAATCTCACCCCCACCTTTGTTAATGGGTGGGCCATTAAGGCCTGGGCCGGAATACTTTACATAACAAGGAACTCCAGGTAAAGCTATAGCAATTGCCAAAAGCCCTTTTAAGGGCATAATCACCCAGCAAGGCTAGACCAAGCCTGGAACTCAGGACAGCCAACAGAGTTGCCCCTGTGACAACCAATTAGAATACAAGCTCCAATTCAAATCCGAACGGAGGGTACAAAACCCAGGCACTCTCAGCACCTCAGCCCTTTTTTTTTCTTGATCTCTTCTTGCGTTGAAGCAAGAAGAGCTTCTCTGGAGCTCCAGGCCACGTGGTCCTGTCCACCATTAAACCTTCCAAGCAGCCTCCATGTTTCCAGTGTCTTTTTTCCCCATGTGGAACTGAACCCAGAGGGATATTTCTTTCAGCAAGGTCAAACTATTCTCCAAAGCAACTGAAGGCAGGACAAGAAGCAATGGATGGAAACTAATCAAGGAAAGAAGTCACTAAAACTAAGAGGGAATTTCCTGGCAGAACAATTAAATCGTTGAACAACTTATCTTGAGAAGTTGTGAATGCTCCAATGCTGGAAGTTTTTAAGAAGAGAGTGGATAACCATTTGTCTGAAATGGTATGAGGTTTCCTGCCTAAGCAGGGGGTTGGATTAGATGACCTCTATTCTATTCTATACTTACCAAGATTGAGAAACACTACTTTAGCAGATGAAGAGGGATGGAATTCAGTAAACCAAACTGTTAACTATAATCCATTTCAAGTAAAAAAAGCTTTTAAAACAACGGAAGCTTTAATTAGAAAGGGTTTTATTTTTCTCCTCCATTTAGCAATAATAGCGTTTTTCAGCACTTGGTGTCTGAGAATCAAATCCTGTTTTTTCAAACTGTAATATGCATATCTATCTGCCCTGAGGACAATTAAGCCTAAGAGGCTGAGAATTGATTTACCAGGCTGCTGTTAACAATTTCTTTCTTGCCGCTATTTAAGAACAGAAGAATAGCTGACCTAAAATATCATATTAAAAGTTTGCTACTTTTGCTAAAAGATATGACCTTTGAATCCGAAGCAAACACTCTGGGAAAGCTCAACAGTGTTGGTCACTGAAACAATATTAACTTGCTGCATGCAAAAACATGGGCAGATATGTGAAATCACACATTAATTTGACGGATGAGATATTGAGTAGGAATATTTAATAGGCTCTACTGTATCCTCCGCTACAAGACATGTTTAGAAATCATCCATTACATAAAATGGTATGGGGGAGAGAAGGCCATATTATGTTAGAAATGACAAATGAGGCTTTTCTCCTTTTCAATTTTCTTCTCTGCAAAACTCAGGTGTGTTCCAAGAATATTGAATTATCCCCTTCTGTTGGAAGAAATAGCCTTCTGGGTTTAGTTCCAAGTGGGGAAGAAAGACACTGGAAACATGGTGACTGCTTGGAAAGATGGTTTAATGGTGGACAGGATCACATGTCTTGGAGCTCTTAGGTGGAGAAAAAGGGAAGAGATGCTGAGAGTCCCTGGGTTTTACACCTTCGGTTGGGATTTGAATCTGAGCTTGTATTCTGATTGGTTGTCAGACTCCCATGGGGCCATGCAGGGGCAACTTTGTAGGTTGTCTTTTGAGTCCCAGGCTTGGTCGACTCTTGCTAGGTGATGCTGTAATGAAAGGGCTTTGGGCAATTCCTATTATGGCTCTGCCTGAAGGAGGTAGGTCTTTGTTATGTAGAATAGACTGGCTCAGGCCTTATTAATGGCACATTGAGAAAGGTGTGGGGTGGGGCTGAGTTTCTGCTTCTCTTTTAGGGGAAATATTCTGCCTTTTTGGTATATCCTAAAACATTTCATTTTTCTAGGAGAGGGGTGGGTTTTAACTTCCAACACTTGCTTCTGTTGGAAGAAATGTCCATCTGGGTACAGTTACAAGGGGGATAAACATGGAGATTGCTTGGAAAGATGGTTTAATGGACCACATAATTTGAGGTCCTGGGCAAAAAAAGCACACGGGATGAGAGGGAGTGAGATTAATACCTTCAGTTGGGGTTTCAGCTATCCCAGAACTGCTTGCTGTGTGTGTGTTGGTTCTGTTTACCAATAAACAGAATCTTTCCAATCATCCTCTATTTTATTCCCGGCTTGTAACTGCACCTGGATATTTTTTTCTTCCAACAATACCATGGTGGAGATCCAGATCTTAGAATCCCTCTCTCCCTCCCCCTCTCTCTCTTTCTCTCTCTCTCTCTCTCTCTCTCTCACACACACACACACATGCACATATACCAATTCTTTTTTTTCCCCTTTGGCAAAAGTTACATTGCTTGTGCTCATATTGAAGTCTACTCAATGCTTCCTTTTTTTTTGCACGATGTTATTTTGGCTACAGGAGAATCCATAGGCACAGAATGAGTTTATTTATGAGAATACAAAAGATCTTTACAGCTTGACTCCTACAAACTCCATTTCCCAAATTCTCTCACCCACAGAAAGGGATGCAGAACAGTGAGAGAAATTAACTGAAAATAAAACTATGTATTTCATATATTATTGTTTTACGTTTTACATATTATTACGGTGCTGGAGAAGTTTCCCATGTCTTCCTTGGAGAGTAAAGGTAACAAACAAGCAAGTTACTCCAGCGCATAACAGACATGTCACTGGAAGGAAAAAAAAATCACAAAACCGCATCTCACTTATTTTGGCCATGTCATGGGGTGGGGTGGGGATTCACTGGAGAAAGTAATTGTGTTTGGAAGAGTTAGCAGTGAAAGGAAACCAGGTCATCAAAGAACATGGTGGTTAGACACCATCAAAGCTGACATCACTTAAAGCATAGAACAACTCAAAGAAGTGGTGCCAGATCAAAAGATGTGGAAAGAACAGGTCCATAGAATTGCCAAGTGTCAGACATGACTGAATCATCTTCATCATATCATCTCCTCCTCCTCCTCCTCCTCCTCCTCCTCCTCCTCCTCCTTTCATACAGTATTATATAGATGGACTCTCCAAATCCTATTTGCCAGAGATAGCTGAACAGTCTTCTTCAACCCATTACTCTCCACACCCCAGTGGATTACAGCTCATCTGCTCGGCAAGATCCATTGCCACGCATCTGCTTATTCACCCTGAGAACAAAGTAATCCAAAACACAAGGATGTCACCTTGGAAATGCCTAAACTATCTGCCAATGTAGTCTTGTTTCATGATTGACGTTGTTGGGACGCATCCAGTTTTAGTCAAGGACAGAAGACTCTTAAAATCTGTGGGAGGTTAATCGTGACTAAAGCTGGCCTCAGACATGCCATTGTACAAAAAGGGTTTTATTCCAACCTACATTTGCTGCTCAAATAGATTGGCAGCCAAACAAAATATAGCTATGTCAACTCTCTGACTTTCTGGTTCAGATGTAGCAAAATATGGCCAACCTTGAGATTTCCAAATTATTTTATACTGAGAGTTCCCTGCTCGCCCCACCACATTCCACCACCCCCATCCAAGTTTATTTTGGGTCCTTGATTTCAGTCAAAATCCAGACTGTGACTGATATGGTTAATCTTCTCCATTGCTGTCTCTGTCCAGAGCCAACTTTTTCTCTGTCTTTGAAACTTGAAGCCTTGGCTGATCCTTCATGGAGGGTAGGCTTTTGCCCTTATATAGTCAGTCATGGGGCTCTTGGAGGTCATATTCAAAACGACAGTGAAAAAATGCAGTTGGTGCAGGAGGAAAAAAATAAAACACACCTGGGCCTTTTGCCAAGAGCTGTTTGCAATACTCCATTTGTGCATGCCTGATGAGAACCATACTGTCTTGCAAAGGAAAATTGGTTTGCATGCCTCCAAACCTCTCGTTTCTCAACAAAAGGAAATGTTGGGGCATTTGCAAAAGACATTTTCAAGAGTCCAGGAAATCTGATTTCCCTAACTCTTGAAGAACTGATCAACCGAGTTGATTAGGGAACTGGAGAATAAAACATGAGAAGAATGGTTGCTGGAATCGGGTTTGGCTAGTCTAAAGAAAAGAAGAATTAGGGGTGATAGCAGTATTCCAGGATTTAAGGGGCTGCCACAAAGAAGAGGGAGTCAATTTATTTTCCAAAACACCTGAGGGCGAGGTGGATGGAAACTAATCAAGGAAAGAAGCAACCTGGAACTAAAGAGAAACTTCCTAACAGTGAGGACAATTAACCAGTGGAACAGCTGGCCTCTAGAAGTTGTGGTGCTTCTGAAGGTGCTCAGAAGGTGCTTCAACACTGGAGGTTTTTAAGGAAAGACTGGATAGCCATCTATCTGAAATGGTACAGGGTCTTCTGCTTGAGTAGCAGGTTGGACTAGAAGACCTCCAAGCAGGGGTGGGATCCAACAGGGTTAACTATCAGTTCAGTCATTTACGAGGTTCGGTGATTTACGATGTGCTTCCCTGCATGCTGTACGCACCTGTAAATCGTCATCAGCATACTGCGTGCAGAGAAGCAGCCTTTGAAAAAGCCCTTTTCTCCTGCTTTTTTAACTGCAGCTGTGCCTCACACGGCAGCTGAAGTTGAAAAAGCAGGAAATAGAGGTCAGGTAAGAGCCCAGGTGGGCAAAAACATCAGCAGACATAGAACCGGTTCTATGTCTGCTACTGGTTCTACAGAGGTGGACAGAACCGGTAGAAACCCACTCCTGCCTGCAAGGTCCCTTCCAGCTCTGTTCTGATTGATTGATTGATTGATTGATTGATATATCGCCAATATAGTGGAGATATATAAACTCGTGTTCACTACTGAATTGTTGATTCTGCTCATCTGGACACATTGCAGCTGCAATTCTATGGTTTGCTATGCTAGCTAAATATTGCCAACAGAGATATGGAGGGCAGCTGACTGGGAAACATGATGAAAGTGAAGAAGTCCCATTTAGTCCAAGAAAAAGGCAAGGTTTCAATAGGATCCAATGTGGCAGTTGAAGTTCAAAGCTGACACCTATGAGTTAACAGTTAATTTAGTTTTTTCTGGCTCTGCAGAAAAAAGAGGTCCAGAATGATAGTAATCCAGAGCGTTGCATCTTTGCATTGCGCATAAAGCAACCTGTCCCTACTCAGAAATTCACTCACTGTACTGTACTTACTGGAGGTTTTGCCTAGGATAGTGTATGGTAGGCTATAGTCTTTCTGTCATCACCTGAGCTGAAGAACTGGCCCAGAAGTGCATGTGATTGTCTCCCTCTCTCTTAGGAACGTAATATTTAACAATCTTGCTGACTTTTAAACCTTGACAGCAGGAGAAAGAAAGAAAGAAGGAAAGAGAGAGAGAGAGAGAGAGAGAGAGAGAAAGGAAGGAAGGAAGGAAGGTAGGTAGGTAGAAAGAAGGAACTGTAAAATTTAAT